>CM060202.1:7859372-8192155 GCA_030562195.1 Nipponacmea schrenckii
AAAAAATGGTTACTCCTATAATTACACGGAAATCCTGGTCATTTTGACTCTCGTTTAATACCCACAAAGCTCATCCTTCGCGACAAAACTAGGTCTAGGAGAATAGAAGCCAAACATAAAAACCAGGATACCAATTAAGATTTGGACTATAATCAGACGTGCTTGATAATATTAATACATTATTACATAATACAGCTGTAATGGCGAAATTGAGATGAAGTACATCCCTGGGCACAATTTGGTTCTTAAAATACCTAAGAGCAACAAGAAATTATTAATTTGTTATAGAAAGGACAATGTGATCATTCATTATTTTGGCTACTGTGATTTTGTCCTGAAAAGTAAATCTTAGGTATCTCTTGTAAGCATCACTTGCCCACTCACCGTAGAGCTGTATTAGTTCGGTTGGTACTTGGGCGGAAAAGGCCCAGGTAGCCCCACCTCATAAAGCTGTGGGACGAAAATTCTTGTGGATTTCTCCCTGTTTTCTGTATGAGGTGTTTAATTAAGCACGCTTTGCATTTGATTGCATTTTGATTGAAAAAACTATGTTTGACTTATACGAGAGAATCCAAACGGTTTCTCTCAGCTCAATAGCAACGAGTAAAACTATTTCTTAGCCAATGGAAGGATAGTACATTTTTATTGTATTTAAGTTATTGACCAATAGCATGATAGGTCTGTGAAGACCACTGTTTATCGAAAGGTGAGCATCATTTTATCCAATGAACGTACAGAATAAGACTAATTAACCAATGGAAAGAAATGTAGTCATTCGCCAATCACTCAATGAATTTTAGTAACGTTGTTTAAATATAAAAAAAATCACTCACATTCAATCGACCACGTCAATAGTATATTAAAGTTACCCTGTCACTAAAAATTATTTATTTTAATCCTAAAATATCAAAATTAAAAAAATTACACTGCCCCTAAAATATCGAATGATGATGATCACACTTAATCAATAGCATATTTGTACCTAAATGTCTTTATAGAAATCGGTTCAAAATGCGAAGAAATCAAATTTACTTTCAGATAGTTTAAATTGTACGAAACAAATTAAATAAATCATCACCGAAATTAAACTGTATATATCTAGTTTTGTTTATAAAAAAAAACAGTAGGTCAAAAACTGCTGGTTGATAAGGCTGTAGATGAGATCATTCTTTTTCGAATTTCATTCCAGTGTCAGTTACGCAGGAGGTCACGTTCCGTACTCTTCAGCACCTAATGCCACCCTGCAACTGAATTTTTTACTTGGCATTCAAACAGAATAAACTAGTGCGTGTTTTATTTAATATATTTTCAGGTTATAACTTTGCATTAATCAATACTTATACTTGTAATTCTGGTGTGACGTGATACTGGCTATAATATATGTTATACATGTATTATTATATTTCAGGTTATAAATTCAGATTCAACAATAGTTATACCTGTTATTGTTTAAATACTAAAGATGTGATACTGGCTATTATAAATGTTATATTATTATATGTCAGGTTATAACTTCAGATTCAACAATAGTTATACCTGTCATTGTTTAAATAATAAAGATGTAATACTGGCTATAATAAATGTTATATTATTATATGTCAGGTTATAACTTCAGATTCAACAATAGTTATACCTGTCATTGTTTAAATACTAAAGATGTGATACTGGCTATTATTATATGTCAGGTTATAACTTCAGATTTAACAATACTCATACCTGTCATTGTTTAAATAATAAAAATGTGATACTGGCTATAATAAATATCATATTATTATATTTCAGGTTATAACTTCAGATTTAACAATAGTTATGTCTGTCATTGTTTAAATATTAAAGATGTGATACTGGCTATAATAAATGTTATATTATTATATGTCAGGTTATAACTTCAGATTTAACAATAGTTATACCTGTCATTGTTTAAATGATAAAGATTTGATACTGGCTATAATAAATGTTATATTATTATATTCCAGGTTTTAACTTCAGATTTAACAATAGTTATACCTGCCATTGTTTAAATAATAAAGATGTAATACTGGCTATAATAAATGTTATATTATTATATTCCAGGTTTTAACTTCAGATTTAACAATAGTTATACCTGCCATTGTTTAAATAATAAAGATGTAATACTGGCTATAATAAATGTTACATTATTATATTTTGATATACCTGTCATTTCTTAAAAAATATAAGATGTGAAGCTGTAACTAGTGTATGTTTTAATGAATATTAATGTTATGTCAGAGTCGAACCTTGTATTGGTTATCGGTAAAAATTAAAATTGATTGTCAGTATAAATGTTTTAGTTAAATAAACGTCTGGACTGTGGATATTGTATGTTTGTAAAAAAAACTACCCAGTCAGATTAATCAGGCTACGCCACTAATAGACACTAAATTCGCTAGACTCTCGGTAGACGTCAACGTCATTGAATGAGCGACTTACGACCTTTTCTCGTCACTAGTGTGTAACTCGCTAACTAATTAACATGGCCGCCCAAATATATTACAAAACTGCGTTTTATAGAAATTCTCGACCTTTTCTAGTGACACCGACGTTATATATTTGATACTTTAACAGTGTTTGTTATAGATTGTTATATTTTCAGGAAATAACGCTGGATTTAACAATAATTTAGCTTTCATAGTTTAAATAATGAAAGATGTAATACTCAAGCGTAGGTTATAATAAATATTATATTGTTATATTTTCAGGTTATAACTTCGGATATAACAATAGTTATACCTGTCATTGTTTATATAATGAAAGATGTGACTCTACAACTGGTAGTTGTACAAGTGGATGTTTGAGAGGTTGGGGAGGACCTTCTTGTCAACAAGGTATACGGATAAGGTTTTCTAAAACATTAAACACTCTACCTCTTAGTCATGTACCATTTATTATGAAACCACAACAGTATTAGCAATGGGAGCAATAACACTAGAACTATTGTCAATATTTCTTCTTTTGTATATTTTTATGATTCTAATAGTCATTTAAACTTGTTTGTTATAAATTATATTGTATATTTCAGAGAATATAGCTTTAGATTCTACTTCTGTCAGTCAAAGTGGTATATTTGTCAATAGCCAGAGTCAGTTTGGCCCAAAACTAGTAGTAGATGGATATAATTCTACAAATAGAACAATACACCCATGTAGTGACACTGACACTACTTATTCCGACCCAAATTACGCAAATTTTCAGTGGTGGTCTATAGATTTACAGCATTATTATCCTATCGGATATTTAAAGATCTTTCACAGACATGATAGTAAGTTGTTTTATTCTTTAATTACAAAAAAAAAATGTTTATTAAATTTCTGGGAAGGGAATAATTCTCCCAAATGTACTAGGATGAAACGAATACGTCAGATAAAATAACATGTGTGGAACTGTTGGGTGTTTTATTCCGCTTTGATCTGAAATAAGAGAAGTAATAATTACCGAAGCGAGAGGATGGTTCGCTAGAACAAGGCTATCATTGAAGTTCTGATTTCTCAATATGAGACAATCATTTTTTTGTTTAAAGAGAAAAGGGAATTATGTATGAGCTATCTTAATGGTTCGATTACTAGTGGTATTAAAATGGAGGAGGCTAGATGTTTAATGTCTGCATTATGATGAATATTTAGTCCTTTTTATCTTGCTGTATTTAGTCTCTACCCAATGGCCTCCCCTTGCTGGTTAAAATTTGAAGTTTGATCTAATGGCAGGTTCAAGAATTACGGCTAAGAGTAAGATCGTCTGATCTATGATAAAACGAGTGCATGATTTATTTTTTTGGTTTCTTCTCCACATTGATTGGGACATTTTCTTACATGAAATAAACTAGATTTAAATTCGAGGTTTCACATGTTAGAGGCATCTGTATTGGGAACCTTTTCTCCGTAAAGTTAATTATAAGATATAATTTCTTTAATATTATTTTGATAACTTGTTAAATAACTGGAATAATAATTTAGAAACGTGTATTGTTTCTAGGACCAATACCCTTAGTAAATCAATGGATCCTCTACGCCGATTGTAGAGAATGAATTGGAAAACAATATATGAAGTTTCTCAAGTATTGACGTTATCATGCAGTGTTTTTCAGGATTAAACTAAAGTGGATGTGGATAATCATTATCTATAAGCAATTATAGTGAAAACTAAAACCACATCAAAACTAGTTTGAACAAAGCAAAAAATGTTTTGAATTTTTTTAGTTTTTTATAGTTTTAAATAAATGTGGAATATCAGCCCCCAAAAAATACTTTTATTTTGATAAGAATATCTTTGTAAGTTGCAAATGGAATGAGGTCTAAAATATCGGCTGAAAATAAAAACAAATTTTGAATATACATGTATAGTATGTGCCCAGGAATATATTTTATTAACTAAAAAACATTCTTACACTAACAGTAATATTTTGAGCCTGACATTCCAATATGTGCACATGGGCTTTCATCCCTTTCCTTTTCCTTGCTGGGCTATATAAATGTCTCCTTGAATGTTAGTTTACTTTCTAACTGTTTAAATATCATTGCTTCCCTCCAACGCTGAGTTGGAACACTGTCTTTTTGTGGCAGTGGAATAGCTTAGTCGGTATCGAGTTGGACTGTCGTCTTCTTGGCTTTTTAGGTTCATTGGGCTTGAATCCTCGGTAGATGAATAATGGTGCCTGTTAGTGTTTCCGAGCGCCGACCATGTGTTTGCTTTAACCTCGTAATACCCATTTTCAATTCTACGGGTAATAATATATAAGTTTATAGCTCAAACTTGATTTTTCAGGAATGAAACATTTAAGAGGTTTTTCTGTAAATATTGATTATAAATTATGTTTTCAACATACTGGTGATTCAGACCCTCCTGCTATCAACCTAATAGAATGTCATAGAACTTTAACTGGTCGTAATGTTAATATAAGGCGATATTTTGATTCCTTAAGTTCTATTATGTTATGTGAAGTTGAAATATACGGTAAGGTTTTCATTTATGCCCATTATAGCTTTAGATAACAGGGAATATGTTAAAAGATAACCATCGCGAGCAAACGATGAGTTATTGTGAGTCGTGCTTTCCTAATGGAACAGTTTGCAATTTGTTTGGTGAAGATGTTGTAACGCACAACTTTTCAGCGCATGGGGTCGATTATAGTTTACTGGCCGTTAGAGTAATGTGGGTGTGTTAATCAGCGTATGACCAAAGAGTCCATACGATCCTTATACGCTAGCTAACATTTCATTGAGTAATTAAAATTAGTTTGTTTTATACGCCCACATGAATATGTGAACGTACATTGTCGTCGCCCCTGTCCGTCGGTCTGTCGCTCCGTCGGTCCGTTGGTCTCTCAATATTTGTTGTAGACACTATAGAAGCTACAATTCTCTGTGGATTTTTGATCAAACTTGGTGTGAGCATTGGAATTGATAAACCGGGGTCAAGTTCGAATTTTACAATTTTTCGATGAACGGTTTTTGAGTTATTGCCCTTGACTTAGTAAAAGCTCGTCAAAATTTTATTGTTGATGCAATAGAAGCTTCAATTTTCAATTGATTTGAAGGAAACTTTGTATGAGCATTGGAATTGATAAGACGGTGGTCAAGTTTGAATTTGACGATTTAGATGAATGCCTTTTGAGTTATCGCCCTTGACTAAGTAAAATTGCGTCAAAATTTTATTGTAGGTGCAATAGAGGCTACAATTTTCAATTTTAGATTTAGATAAAACTTGGTATGAGTATTGGAATTGATAAGACGGTAGTCAAGTTTGAATTTTATGGCTATAAAATGAACGGTTTTGAGTTATTGGCCTTGATTTGATTTTAAAGGAAAGGAAATTTTCAATTTTATTTTGCACCATTTTTAGCATTTTGCCACAGCAGTACATAAATGTTGATGTGCTTAGAAAGAAATCGAACATAATTTTAGTGATCATTTAAATCTTAAAGTTTATGACTAAGTAGTCAAAATTTTTATTATCATAGCAAACTATAGAAGCAATTATGGTAGATTTATTTTGGTAACTGGAATGTGAATGAAGTTAGACCTAAGCAATAAACATGAAGAGCTCTATTTTGTCTTTTGCATTTCATTTTTCCAACATTCAAACAATATGTCACCTTATAGACCTTTAAAGGGGCCCAGGCTTGATTTTTAGGGGTCGTTTTGGGCCTTTGTTACATTTAAACAGTCCTCAGAAATATTCAAGCTCTGAGAAAATCGCAAAATACCTTGAAATATGCCTCAAACAAAAAATTTCACTTTTCATTTTCTTTCCGTGCTGTACGCGGCTGGTCTCCAGCCAGTCTGAAAATTGTGTGTCCTGTTGACAAAGTCTACAATTGAAAAATGCATTGTAGTCTGTTTGTATAGATGCCCGCTATTGCACGACGGGAAGGATAACTCTTTGATTATCAAGATGAACCGTTTTCCCATATGGCGGGACGTTCGTAATTTCTTAAGTCATTATGATTTTTCAAACACGGATAATTATGGATACACATGGATTTGAAAGCTCAAATTTCAAAGGTAAGCTCTGTAGACTATTTCTGATTAGCTAACCTCATGTGTTTGAGGCTGTCGGATGATTGTCCGAAACAAATAAAGCCTGGACCCCTTTAATGTGTACTATATATAAAGACTTTATTAACACCAATTGTTTTGTTTTATACAAAAAGAGATAAATACGAATATCTTCAAATTTCTAATTTTTTCCAATATTTCCCACAATTCCTGAAAGTTTCCTGAAAAATTTCCCTCATTTGAAAATTCCGGAAATTTTGCAACACAAGAAGGAACATAACATTTTAATTTCACTCAAACTTGGCCATTAACAGTATACATGTATTTCCATCAGTGAACTTACCTGGTGTCATAACTAAACATCAAAATCCTCCTGTAAGTCGATAAAAAAATCAAGTAATTTATTGTAAAACGTTTAATACACCCATTTGAGAGACTTGGAAATCCTTGTTATTATAAAGGTTAGACTACAACATCCGATTTTCCTGTGTCCTTGACCTCTACTCTTGAAATGACCTCAACATGGTCAGAAAAATAAACGATATTTAATTCACGGAAGACCGAGAAAAAGCAATTCATATGATTTTGAATGAATGACAAAATATTCAACGAATAGTTATAATTGGGCATATTTGTTTGTATACACCGAAACAATGCGCTTGCGCATGGATAGGATGTTGCTTTTTCCTGTTAAAGCGTTTATTACCCAGGCGCCTTTTTAAATCTAACTGGATGGATTCATCGCTTGCTTATTTTTTAAAAAATTCCGAATATAAGTTTATTGTCGCCTTTTGAAATTGATAAAGTGTGGAATGCATACTTATTTTACGAAAAGTTAATATTAAACACAACGAACGACGAGACCTATTATCCCTTCAAAGATTGGTTCCGTCATTAATTAGAGCCAAAGTAAGCTTACTAATTTATTAATTTGGGTTTCTAATGAATAATCCACGTATTCTCAAGTTTAAAAGACCTATGTGGACGTAGAAATGCTTGTGGAATCCATTTGACTCTAATTTGCTTCGAAACTCTCAATTTAGACTCCATGTTTGATCACGTGACCAAATGACGTCATTATCTTTATCTAAACATATTCAAAAAGAGATATGGTGAGTTAAAACTTATTTGAATTAATTCATAATGTTTTTACATAATGATATTTAAATATATAATTGCCTTTGAGATAATTAATAGAATACCAAAATGTCATTTTTTGTGGAAAATATTAAGGAATGTCGGCAAGTACGCATCAACGACATTTGAACGACATTTGAGACTTGACGTACATACCTGTGGTAGTAGGCCTACCTTGCCAATGGAAATCCCGTCATAATTAGTCTAATTACGCGTTAATTAAGGACTTATGGGACCATCTGGTATTATTCCCAGTCATTAGAACATTAGTCATTCATTGAAACATACTGTTTTCTCTGTTACAGTTTGTTCCTTAGAACATACTGTTTTCTCTATCACAGTTTGTTCTTTAGAAACATACCGTTTTCTCTATCACAGTTTGTTCTTTAGAAACATAATGTTTTCTCTATTACAGTTTGTTCTGTAGAAACATAATGTTTTCTCTATAACAGTTTGTTCTGTAGAAACATACTGTTTTCTCTATCACAGTTTGTTCTTTAGAAACATACCGTTTTCTCTATTACAGTTTGTTCTTTAGAAGCATACTGTTTTCTCTATCACAGTTTGTTCTTTAGAAACATACTGCTGTTTTCTCAATTATAGTTTGTTCTCCAGAAACATACTGTTTTCTCTATTACAGTTTGTTCTTTAGAAACATACTGTTTTCTCTATTAAAGTTTGTTCTCCAGAAACATACTGTTTTCTCTATTAAAGTTTGTTCTCCATAAAAATACTGTTTTCGCTATTACAGTTTGTTCTTTAGAAACATACTGTTTTCTCTATCACAGTTTGTTCTTAAGAAACATACTGTTTTCTCTATCACAGATTGTTCTTTAGAAACATACTGTTTTCTCTATTAAAGTTTGTTCTCCAGAAACATACTGTTTTTTCTATTAAAGTTTGTTCTTTAGAAACATACTGTTTTCTCTATCACAGTTTGTTCTTTAGAAACATACTGTTTTCTCTATCACAGTTTGTTCTTAAGAAACATACTGTTTTCTCTATCACAGTTTGTTCTTTAGAAACATACTGTTTTCTCTATTACAGTTTGTTCTTTAGAAACATACTGTTTTCTCTATTACAGTTTGTTCTTAGAAACATACTGTTTTCTCTATTACAGTTTGTTCTTAGAAACATACTGTTTTCTCTATCACAGTTTGTTCTTAAGAAACATACTGTTTTCTCTATCACAGTTTGTTCTTAAGAAGTAATACTGTTTTCTCTATAACAGTTTGTTCTTTAGCAACATACTGTTTTCTTTATCACAGTTTGTTCTTTAGAAACATACTGTTTTTTCTATTAAAGTTTGTTCTCCATAAAAATACTGTTTCCGCTATTACAGTTTGTTCTCCAGAAACATACTGTTTTCTCTATCACAGTTTGTTCTTTAGAAACATACTGTTTTCTCTATTACAGTGTGTTCGCGGGGAACGTATGGTTCAAAATGTAATAATTTCTGTCATTGTTTTAACTATGAGGAATGTGATGTTATAACCGGTCAATGTCCTTATGGTTGTCAAAGAGGGTGGCGTGGAGACAGCTGTAGTAAGTGTTTACCTGTATCTGGATCTTTGATGTTAGCCCTATATCAGTGACATCTTAAAACAACATCAGAGTTTCAAATAAACATTGTTTCAAGATTCTTCTTTTAACTTTTAAATGTTCAAATGATTAAGTCGAGGATATTCATAAGGCACAGACTGAAAGGGTGGGTTTTTGTGACAACAGTATCTGCCAGATTTGCCTATGCCTGAAAAGTTTGAAAAATGTAATTGAATTGTCATGACAAATATTTTGGGGAATAAACGTATAAAAATCACATTTAAAAATTTCTTAGAAATGAATATGATCTATTTGGGAGTACATATAATAGTTTAATGATATTTCTTATATTAGATTGTACAACTGGTACCTATGGAGATAGATGTAAGCAATGTAGCAATAGACAGTGTAAAGGATCACAAGAATGTCATCGTATAACAGGAGCATGTACTGATGGTTGTAAACCAGGGTATAAAGAAGATGATTGTACAGTAGGTAAGTAAACCAGTTTATAGACAAGACAAGACAGTAGGTGGTTATACCAGGGTATAAAGAAGATGATAGTACAGTAGGTAAGTAAACCAGTCATAGAGAAGAAGATTGTACAGTAGGTCAGATAACGAAGTTATAGAGAAGATGATTTCTAGACTTGAAAATCCTTGAAATTGGGCATATTTGTTAGTATACACCGAAACAATGCGCTTGCGCACGGATGGGATGTTGCTTTTTCCTGTTCAAGCGTTTATTACCCAGACGTTTTTTTTCTCCATCTGAAGTGAATCATCGCTTGATTACTTTTGTTATTAATTCCGAATATAAGTTTATTTTCGCCTTTTGAAATTGATATAGTGTGGAATGCATACTTATTTAACAAACAGTTAATATTAAACACAAACCTTAGACGAGTTTATTCTAAGACCTATATTATTCCTTTAATACAATTTTTTTGCTGTGTTCTATATTACAGTTTGTGCTTTAGAAACACACTTTTCTTAATTACAGTTTGTGCTTTAGAAACATACTGTTTTCTCTATTACAGTATGTTCTCGGGGAACGTATGGTTCAGAATGTAATAATTTCTGTCATTGTTTTAACTATGTGAAATGTGATGTTATAACTGGTCAATGTCCTTATGGTTGTCAAAGAGGGTGGCGTGGAGACAGCTGTAGTAAGTGTTTACCTGTATCTGGATCTTTGATGTAGGCCCTCTATCAGTGACATCTTGAATCAATATCAGAGTTTCAAATATTCATTGTTTCAAGATTCTTCTTTTAACTTTTAGATGTTCAAATTATTAAGTCGAGGATATCCATAAGGCACAGACTGAAAGGGTGGGTTTTTGTGACAACAGTATCTGCCAGATTTCCCTATGCCTGAAAAGTTTGAAAAATGTAAATGAATTGTCAAGACAAATATTTTAGAAAATAAACGTATAAAATCACATTTTGAAATTTCTTAGAAATGAGTATGATCTATTTGGGAGTAGATATAATAGTACAATGGTATTTCTTATATTAGATTGTACAACTGGTACCTATGGAGATAGATGTAAGCAATGTAGCAATAGACAGTGTAAAGGATCACAAGAATGTCATCATATAACAGGAGCATGTACTGATGGTTGTAAATCAGGGTATAAAGAAGATGATTGTACAGTAGGTAAGTAAACCAGATTATAGAGAAGATGATAGTACAGAAGTTAAGTAAACCAGGTTATAGAGAAGATGATTGTACCGTAGATTAGTAAACGAGGTTACATAGAAGATGATTGTACAGTAGGTAAATTAACCAGGTCATAGAGAAGATGATTGTACAGTAGGTATGTAAACGAGGTTACATAGAAGATGATTGTACAGTAGGTAAGTAAACCAGGTCATAGAGAAGATGATTGTACAGTAGGTATGTAAACCAGTTTATAGAGAAGATAAAAAGAGACAAAACAGATTACAATAAAGAATACTGATGGTTGTTTACAAAGTTACAAAGAAAGTGACTGTACAGAGGGTAACTTAACCCGGTTTTAGAGAAGATAATTGTACAGTATGTAAATAAACCAGGTTATAATGAAGATGATTGTACAGAAGTTAAGTAAATCAGGATATAGAGAAGATAAATGTACAGTAAACTAAACTGTGCTAAAATGGAATTAATAGAGTTTATCTAACAAACATTTTTTAAACTCGCAAATTATCAATGTAGAATATCTTTGACCTCAGCTATTCATAGGCATCTGGACATTTATGACAACTTTGGACGACTGCATCCCATTCTCTGTGTGCTGTATGTGATATAATACTTAAAACTTCAAGCAAAACAACAAAATCTTGAAAAATTTCATAGTTTGCCTTTTTACTAAAAGCGGCTTAGAGAACACTGGGCTAAAGGTATTTAAGGAAAAAAAGGGCCTTATAGCTTTTGAAGTTTGTAGATATGTTTAACAATTAAATGTGAAATCAATGCGGCTAGGACAAATCTCTAAAAGCTGTAGAATTGCATCGTCGGGTCTGTCTGGATCTGGGTTTCTATTGAAAGCCTTGCGAACTACCATTAGGCCAGTAGTGTTATCGATATTGGTGTACATAGAAGTTACATCAATAGAAATTAAAGCAGCATTTGAAGGAGATTTTTTATTTTATTGACAAGGTCAGTTGTGTCCTTAAGGTAGCTCAATGTTGACATGCTAGTGGTAGTAAGAAATGATCAATGTATTCTGACACCTCATATGACTCACTACCACAGTCAGAGATAATCGGGCAGCCTTTAGGTTTCGGGAAAGGGAGGGATTGAATCTCCCAGATGTACAGGCCTAGGGTGGAGCAAATACTTTATTGAGAAATGGGGATCTGGATCTGTTGGGTGATTTTCTTCTCTATTTGGGATTCTGTTCGGCATAAACCAATTCTTGGTAGGATTCTTATGAATCTTAGGCAAAGTATATAAGGGTCTTTCGCGGCTATAAGGTTTGGCAGAAAGACGGTCATATTGTTTCTGTTTTAAATGACTTGTTTTGACTAAATCGGCAAGAATATTGTATGTCATTTAAATATTGGATCCTGTAAAATTGCATAGTGTTTAGGGTTATTCAATTGATTCTCTGCTTTTTAAATGTTATGTTTTTGAGTTGTTGCTCTTGACTAAGTCAAAACGAGTCAAAATTGACATTTTTCTTCGGATTTGAATGAAATTTTGTGTGATCATTTATATTGATGAGATCTTGGACAAGTTTGATATTGACGATTTTTCGATGAAAGGATTTTTCTCTTGACGTAGTCAAAAACGCGTCAAAATTGGGATGTGAACACGATAGAGACTGCAATTTTCATCGGATTTGAATGAAATAAAATTTGATCATTTATATCTTGGACAAGTTCGATATTGACCATATTTCAACGAAAAGTTTTTGAGTTATTGCCCTTGACTCGTCGAAATTGGCATGTAAACGCTATACTGATTACAGTTTTCATGTGATTTAAATTAAATTTGCTGTGATCATTTATATTGACGAAATCTTGGAAAAGCTTATTATTGACGATTCTTCTTTAAATGGTTTTTGAGTTGTTGCCCTTGACTTAGTCAAAACGTGACTAAATTGAAGGTATATAGACTACCATTTTCGTCTGATTTGAATAAAATTTGGTTAGATAATTTATTTTTTTGAAATCTTAAACAAGTTTGATATTAACAATTTTTCAGTGAACTGTTTTTTATTTAATGCCCTAGACTGAGTTAAAACCCATCAAAATTAGCTTATAAATGTGATAGAGAATACAGTGGTCGTCTGATTTGATAATTTGGTGTAATTATGTATATCAATGAGATATTGAACAAGGCCCAAAGATTGTTGGAGTTTCAACCTATGTTTAAACAGAAATATATTTTAAATTTGGCGTATCTTGCTAGGCAACCTCTTGTTATTACATGTAGAAGTATATCCATATATGTGTGTTCTTAATGTTAATATCCTTACTTCTATATGTCTTACATGTATCAATTATACTGCAGAATGTGATAAAGGATACTATGGATATAATTGTTCATCAAATTGTTCAGCAAGATTTTGTCAATCACAAGACCAGTGTAATAATATAGATGGAGCATGTGATTGTCTAGATGGATATCAAGGAACTGACTGTACTGTTATAAAAGAAGCTTCTAAAGCTGATGACGATGGAAATACAGGTTAGTAGTATGGTTATTTAACAACATCGCACAAAATGTCTTAAATGTAAGGCTTTTTTTTTTAAAAATAAGCTACAAGAGTATAAAAAAAAAATACAATGTGATCTTATTTTTTTTTTTTTTTTTTTTTTGTTGGAAAATTATTGTCAGAAGACAAGATCAGGGCAGGTTTATTTGGTTTAATTGTGTCGTGTTTCAGGGAACAATGATAAAAATATGACAACAGTTATTTTAGCAGTGGTTGTAGCTATTATGGCGATAATTTTAATAATCTTTGGAGTATATAAAGCTATCATCAAATACAGACACAATAAAGGTAAATGATGCTAAATTCCCAGTACTATATGATATTCTGAATGTCGTGATTGTGTAATTGAAACACATGCGATGATTTCTTGTTAATTTGACTGAGCTGATGCAAGTGAAGTGAATATTACATCTCGCATACTCCTAAAACTGTATTGATATTTGTTATTTTCTAATTCAGATACAAACCATGTCGAGAGCAAGTGAGTATAAATATTATATTGTTTATTATGAATTAAAGTTAACGTAACTTATGAAAATTTCCTTTAAAATATACCGAAAGTAAATTTTAATCATTTTATTATACGCCCAAATGAATGTGTTTATGAGTAATTGCCCTTGACTAAGTAAAATTATGTAAAAATTTTATGTGGGTGCAATAGAAGATACAAATTTCAATGGATTTTAATGGAACTTGGTATGAGCATTGGAATTGATAAGGCGGTGGTTAAGTTTGAATTTGACGATGAACAGTTTATGAGTAATTGCCCTTGACTAAGAAAAATTGTGTAAAAAATTTATTGTTGGTGCAATACAAGCTACAATTTTCAATGGATTTTGATGAAACTTGGTTTGAGCATCGGAATTGACGGAGGTCAAGTTCGAATGTGACATTTTTTGATGACCAGTTTTTTAGTTATTGCCCTTGACTTAGAAAGATCTTGTCAAAATTATATTGTTGATGCAATAAAACCTATTGTTAAATTTTGATAAACTTTGGTAAGGATTAATTGTAAGCGTAGTCTATGATTGAAGATTTTGTTTAATAACAGTTTATGAGTTATGCCTTGACTTAGTAAAATTGGGTTTAAAAATGTGGCAAAACAAGCTAAATTTTGATGAAACTTGGTATGAGTATTGAATAGATAAGATAATGGTCAAGTTTGAATTTGACGATTCCATGAATATTTTTTAGTTTTTGCCCTTTAATTAGAAAATTTCATCAAAATTATTGTGGGTGCATAGAAGCTGAAGTTTTTTTGTTTGATGAAATTTGGTGCAATTAATCAGAAAAATATTTTTGATTTATTGCTAAATTTATTTTAAATTCTGCTTTCCATGGGCGTATGTTACCTTGTCTGGCAAGCTATTTTTAAGGCTGTTTGCCTTTGGAACATAATTCTTATTTAAGTGTTTATGAAAGTGCAGAACCCAAAACTCAATTTATGATGATTTTTGTATTGCCAAAGTTATTTTTCCAAATTTAAGTATCTCAACATTTAGAATTTCGTTTAGCTGGAAGCATAGTTTTGTATAAAAAAAAATTCACTACGGTATTGAATTTTGTTCGCTTGTGCCAAATGGTCTGGCCCGACTTGCGCTGTTTCCTGCAGATATAAGTTAAATTTGTGAATTTGCACGGTATTATCCAGTTGAATTTATTGTTAGAAAACAATCTATTTTTCTTTCTTCCTCACTTTTGACACAGTTAAGATATTTCCAAAATTTATTCACGAAGTTGTTCCATAATAAGACCAGTTTATCTCTGGAAAATCTGTAGAAATTGCAAACATTTTAGGTAATCTTTTTTCAATAATTGCTAATGTGTTCTGGCCAAGCCTCTCGCTGCTGAATTTCCGCAGCTACGCACGTTGAAATTGGCAATGACTCTTGATTTCATGTCAGTCGGAATGTTCCTAATCTCTCGTCGTATGGTGGTCTTCAAAGCCCCCAGAATCTGTTGATTGTCTATTATCCGTGCCTTTTTATATTGTGGTCGTATATTGTTTTGTAAACGCGATACAGTTTTCATCGGATTCGAATGAAATTCGCTGTGATCATTAATATTGATGAGATCTTGGACAAGTTCGATATTGACGATTTTTCGATGAACGTTTTTTGAGTTATTGCCCTTGAGTTTCAACCCGTGTTTAAACAGAAAAGTGGGCGTATCTTGTTCACTTGTTAATTTAATGTATATGTTGTATTATAACATCACTTCACCTTTGTTTCATTCTAGATCATAATGAAAGAAGTAGCAATCAATCAAGGTACGTACAAAATGTTTGAAATGAAAATAAAACGTAAACACAACTGAATCTATGAATAAGTTAGAATTGTTAAAGACGTTTTATGAACTTAGGCGTGTTCAAAGTGTTCTTTTTTTTCTTTTTTTTTTTGAATGTATGGTACTATGCTGACACAGATGTTGTTTTTTTTACCTGAACTACGAATGGAAGAATGAATACACGTCAATACACAATGTAATTGCACGATACCTTTTATTTCAGTTATAATGAAAGTGTTACTCACGTTCCAACAGTATCAGATTATGTTAATCTAGGTTTGTTTAATTCTTTGTAATATATTATTAACACAAGGAAAACACCGAGAGGCTTTTAAAAATTATCATCTAAATAAAATAAAATAAATTATGACACTTTTCTTGTGAAACCACTGATATCAATAGTACAATGGCGGTCCCCTGTTTGTCGAATAGAGGTTAAAACTGTTCATTATTCGCAAATTTAATAATTAGACTAATTATATTTGTATGCCGATTTACAACAGTTGGTACTATGACTCTGTATAAATCTGTGTAGTTTTATATTTCAAGAATCATTCGTTATATAAAATATATCAATTATCTTTTTACACCTGGAAAACAATATCATTTCAGTATATAAAGAGAAATTTACAAGGCACCGTTTGACTCTCCTTCACGACAAAACTCCCTGTAAAGACCAGGATCACAGATTGAGATAAATACAAAAGTGGTATAAAAAATTAACTAAAATCCTTCTTATTATTTATTTATAGTTTCGACAAATCAATCTTCAACTGTTTCTTATAACACAACTTCAGGAGTTTCAATAGATGAATCTTAGAAACAACAAACCAGTTGAAGCTGGAACCTTACTTCGTACGAGAACAACATGTCATTCAAAAGAGAAACCTACGTAGCAGATTTCTAGGATTTAATCTAAGTTAAAGTAATATTTAACGCCTATAATGTAACGACATAACGATGTAAATATTAATGTACAAATTCAAAAAAGGTTCTTGATATTTTCAAAAAAAACTGTTTCTCCGTATATTAAACCAATATATAAATAGGAGTAATTCTCACGCATGTAACAACATTAATCAAATTTGCTATCAATATAATATATGTAAATATTATTTAGAGGATCGTAATATCAATAAATTTTCCTTAACACTAATGACCTGAGAGCACAGAAATGTGAAGACATGCAAATCGCTGGCTGCATTTCAGATTTTATCTTAATAAGAGATTCTAATAAATATTCTTCAACTTTCTATGAAATCAATGATAATATTGAATACTTATGTTTAAGCTGAGGGTAAATAAAGTAGTATATAATGTGTATATAATTGTGAAGTTGTGAAATGTACTTTTGTACGAATAAAATATTAGTATTATTATTATAATTAATATAAAATATTCATGAATAATGGTTCGGTAATATTTATGTTCAATAACTGGTTTAAAATATTTATTCATATATTAATGATTATGTAATAGGGTGGGGTTCTACAGCACAGCTGTTAGAGCGTTGGTTCTTAACGTCATGACGTAGTTTGCTTGGATACGTTGAAAATGGACTTGTGTTCTAATCTCGATCGGCGTGTGATAGTTTGATGAGGTTGAAAAAGTCATCTTCACTCATAATTCCAGTCCACCGAGCTGTAAATGGATAAGATCAATGCCAAGAGGTTTGGCTAAGGACCAGCGGGAAGAAAGGATCCCTTTCACGGCAGACTTGTGAACCTAAGTTGTTATGCTTGTAAAATATAGTTTCTTGCTTTTCTTTCTTTACGCCAGCAAATTTAAAATAGGCAATGTTTCTATTTACTTTTATATCTAAACTAAACTTAAACTTTACCTGGGTGAAAAGTCCCGAATCAAACACTTAAGTTTTCGACTTTTCATTGGGGTGAAAATACTTTCTACCTGAGTGAAAAATCCCGTATTAGGGCCTAGGTTTAATTTTTCCATGTAAGGAAACCTTGAAATCAAACCAATGGAGCACGATGAGGTCAATTGTCATCTGAACATGTTTTGATCATTGTAAAGTAGTAATTAATACAGTGCAGTAAATAATATCCATTGTAAGGTTAAATAATAGTTTGTTTTTTCTCTATTTGTATGTTTGATTAAAGTATAGCCATCTTTACATTCATATGCACTTACGGGAAGACTTATGGAAGCACTGAGTGCAAAAAAACAAGTTAAATCGGCCCTTTTTCACTTTTGACAGCTACTAGTGTGACATAGTCGAATTTCACAGTTTTCAAAAATTCCAACTTTGAAGCTCCGTCAAGGCCAAATCATTTGAGATAGAAAGCTGAAATTTACACACGTTATAGCCTGTATAGTTAACTATCCAATACCACAAACCGCAATGCCATACTCGGAAAGTTCTGGGCGGCTCTGTAAAATCAGGATTTTTGGGCATTTTTTCGCAAAAAAAAAAAGTTCTCGGAATCCACTTCTATGCACTTTGGAAGAGACTTAGGGAAGCACTGAGTCCTAAAAACCAAGTTAAATCGATTTTCAAGACAAACAATTTCGGCCCAAAATTTCCATTTTGACCCACAGGTAGCTACCATGACATAGTCGATTTTCACTATTTCAAATCTTCTAACTTTGAAACTTCAGTTTGAATATATTTTATACTAAATAAATATTATACAAGGGTATGGTTTAGATAAGGTGATCCCATTTATTCGTAATTTTCAAATTTTGTTTAAAGGCCTCTAACTCTATTTTAACATTTGCTTTTATATATATAATTTTTTTCAGAGTTATTAAGTGGTTGACATATAACCATTCATGATCAGCATTAAAAAGATAATTTTCAATACATCCAAACTGTTGGTGATAGAAATATCTCTATACTATAAGCAACTAGTGTGGATTTTAGTTCCTCCCAGATAACCTGAGTGTAATTACAAAGTAAGAACAAATAATCTACTGTTTAAAATGTTGAGTTTTAAGCAATTTTCGCATTTTTCCAAAGTGCCCAGAATCCACATTCATGCACACCGGAATACAGCAATGCTCAATTCCTTCAATCTGTTTTATTTCATTAAGCTTTGAGCTCCTTCAGTAGCTCTAGCAGAGTAACAATCAATTTGAGTAGTACTGATGGAAAGATTAAGAATCGGGCCCGTGAGGGAACACTTTCATTTTTACAATTATAATTTTCCAAAGCCACGGAAGTTTGCAATTACTTCATAATTGGGTAGATAATTGGAAACACCGATTGATCAATTATTAAGCTTGAATTGAAAAAAAAAGATAACCCAAGGTACTTGCTTAGCAAGCACTAATTTATTATTTCAATCCAAATTTTAGATTTTTGACCTTGCCAATTTTAACATCTCGAAGCTTTACTCAGAAATTTTAATCCAGACTAGTTTCATATTTTAGATTTTAAAATTTTCTTTTCTTTTGATGTAAATAAAAACACATAATACATATTATTTTTTATCAAAGAAACAAAATATATTTGTATTTAATAAGAAAACAAGTAATTTATATTAAAAATAAAAAATATAAACTTGTGTTTTATAATTCTGAGATGTTAAATTAATCATTTTATTTTTAATAAACAATTTATTATTATTTTTTTTAAATATATAATTATAACAAGTTATATTCATAAAGATGAACATATAAAATATAGCCTAGCCTACATAACAAAATATTTCGAAAATAAAGTAAAAGTATTCAATACAAATTCAGAATATTGCGACAAACGTATACAGATACAACTTTGTCGAGCACAGATATTTGTAAGTCGAACAAACCTTTATCAATTGAACAATCACACCCGAAAACATATCTAGAACAAGTTTGGTTTGATCAATGTAACTATAATTGAAAGAAATATGACAGAGGATTGATAGAATGTGGACTTGGTCACAATTTGTTTCAGTTTGTTCTTATTTTCATCTGTTCTAGATGTTAAGTCTACGACTCTTCGGATCATTAACCGTCACACGAAAACATATTGATTGTTCAATGTTCTTGGGAAAGGACACACGAAAGGTGTTTGTGGTGTCTTCCAAAATTGTTTCCTTTGATTTTTTCATGAGTTCTCTTATTCAAAAAATTAAAATGTAAGTTCAAGGTATATTTTCATATTTTAAATTTTTAAAAATTAACAGACTGAACTCAAAATGAATAGGACTCATCTTGTGATATATTTGTTTATCATACCCAATGGAGTACAGCTATCTTCACTCTACTATATAATTATTCTCAATTCATTATAATAAAATGACCTATTATTAAATTAATAAAGTGAAGATAATATTCATTATAATAAAATAACCAACTATTAGAGATTAGGGTGATTGAAAGTAACTAGTTACTGTTCAATAAAAGGCACTGGCACAGGGTTAAAATTTTGTTTACAATTATCGTGATGTTAATACTTAGTAAAATAAAGTAGTTTTTGTAAGGTAGATCTGTAAAATAGATACTATGATTAAATTATATATTCTTTTAATTGATATAAAGTAATTATGAAAAAGTAGTCCTGAAAAAATACTATTACTACAGTACATATTCTTCTTATATCTATCACTGTAAAAGATAAAGGTAGTAATTATAAATGTTTTTTATCATATGGATAGAGGTGATATATCGTTTTTGGAAAGAGAATATTGAATAAATAAATAATAAAGTGATAATTAGTTCGAAACGTTTTTGATCGTTCATCATCCCTGGGATCTAGTCTACCGCGAACGAGTAGATCCTGCAGGTTTTTATTTTTGGAATATGCTACTACTAGTTTTTTGTAAAATACAGTTGGTAATTTGTCTTGTAACTCAGAGTAGTATCGTTTAATAATACGGGAAGCTTGGCAAGATATGTTGTTAAATGGGGCTACAAATGGTATAATTTTCATTATAATAAAATAACCTACTATTAGAGTGAATATAATATTTATTATAATAAAAAACCTACTATTAGAGTGGAGATAATATTCATTATAATAAAATACCTACTATTAGAGTGAAGATAATATTCATTATAATAAAATAACCTACTATTAGAGTGAAGATAATATTCATTATAATAAAATAACCTACTATTAGAGTGAAGATAATATTCATTATAATAAAATAACTTACTATTAGAGTGAAGATAATATTCATTATAATAAAATATCCTACTATTAGAGTGAAGATAATATTCATTATAATAAAATATCCTACTATTAGAGTGAAGATAATATTCATTATAATAAAATAACTTACTATTAGAGTGAAGATAATATTCATTATAATAAAATAACCTACTATTAGAGTGAAGATAATATTCATTATAATAAAATAACTTACTATTAGAGTTAAGATAATATTCATTATAATAAAATAACTTACTATTAGAGTGAAGATAATATTCATTATAAACAAATAACCTACTATTAGAGTGAAGATAATATTCATTATAATAAAATATCCTACTATTAGAGTGAAGATAATATTCATTATAATAAAATATCCTACTATTAGAGTGAAGATAATATTCATTATAATAAAATATCCTACTATTAGAGTGAAGATAATATTCATTATAAACAAATAACCTACTATTAGAGTGAAGATAATATTCATTATAATAAAATAACTTACTATTAGAGTTAAGATAATATTCATTATAATAAAATAACCGTCAATGTTTCCATGTGGAATATATAAAAAAAAGTCCTGCATCCTGGTTCAGGCTTATATACAAAAATATAAATTATTATATAATGACAAAAAATAATACTAATATTCAAAATACTGAATCTTATACAAAATGGACATTGGCACTATAAATTCGCATAAGTACTTCGATTTCTCACAAAATCAGACACAACTTTATGAAGAGTGTTGTAGTCCTCCTAAAATATAAAATAAAATAATAAATAAGCTTATTAAGATATTTCCATACAAGTTTTTGTTTTTTAAATGTGTGAAGAATTAGTCAACTTTCAAAATTGGGTTAATTGTTGTAAAATATTGAAGCATTTTCCTGTTTTTTGATAGTTTATACCTTTGTCAATTCGACATTATTGAATTGGGAGTTAAATTGTAAAGACTAAAATGACCTACTGTACCTGTGATTTTATGGTGAGTCCAATTTTACTGTGAATTTTTCTCACAACATTAAATATTTCAACTTCGTCGTCTAATCTTATTCGTTGTAAAATATTCATTAATATACAGAATACTCGAGCATAACATAAATCACTGAAAACGAAAGTTAGCTGAATTGAGAAGTTCAGAAACACTGTTATATTTAAACAAAAAAATTAACTTTTTATCTATTACTTATACAGTAACATTTTGTGAATTCTATAGGTGTTCTCGACACAGAAATACAAAGCATTGGTCATATCATGCATTACGTGTATAATAAGTTGCTCTTACCTTGTAAATACTGCGACAGGGTCAATATCATTATAGAAAGTATCCATCTGTACTAATATTTCCATAATGTATTTATATAAGGTTCTAGGTATCTGTTCACAACTTTTATTAAAATGTATCATAATTACATTTACTTGTTGCTCTGGTCGACTCTGTAAAACGAACCAAATGTTAGTTTTGTTTGTGCATCTTCCAGATTACGTAATTAAATTGTTCATTGAGTTGGATACTTAAAAGTACATGTAATTCCGAAATACGATTATAAAAATACGTATTGAAAATGATATAAAAAAGTAAATTTCACCTGAGTGGTTGAAATTGAAACCAGTAAGGTATTAAGTTCATCACTTATTGTGTTCTTTGTTTTAACTTCAACTGTAACATCACCATACATTTCTTTTGATCCAACATCTGGACATACAACCTCTTTGTTCTGTAATATAATTCGAGATTACCGAAAGACTTACACCTGAACTTTATTTCATATATTATACCGCTTTCTCGGTTCAATAATAAAAAAGAGCCCATTTAGACACCAACCTTCTTATTTTGCCTCAAAGAAATAGCATTTTATTTTGCTATTTAAATTATTTGTCTTACATAACATCAATATCAATATTCTTACCGTACAATCTAAAATAAATACGACGACAGGAGTCTGTGCTTCATATACCGCCTTCCAAATATCATTTACGGGAACTTTCTTTAGGTCTTCAAATAAAATACTGTTATTACATGTGTATGACTAGAAAGAAAAGAATTGTGCATATTGTTCATGTTAGTTGTTGGAGATGTAACGAGTAACGAGGTGGCACACACATATCTGTCTGTCGAATCTTGCTATCTTTTCGTATTTATATGTACAATTTTTGCCTCTCAATTGTATCGACACTTTCTTGTCTGTGAAAATATAAAAACAGATAGTGCCTTCACTATTGCACATACGATGTAGCTTTGCAGGAAGGAATGGAAAGTTCTCAGCAAAATTTTGGAGCTTAAAAAGACGAATTGGGAAATATTTCACATATAATAATGACCATGGACAATCGATCACAGCTAATCTGTATAAATATGGAAAACCTACCGAAAATCTGTAAAGTTGTGTTCTGTTATTTATTATCTGTTTATTATTTTCGATTTTCTCTGAAACGTAGAACATATTTTGTTTAAAATACAATTCAAGTGCTAGTATTTGGAATCAACTAACATTTTCACAAAATCTGAACATTTTTTTCGTCTCTTTACCATTTTTATTAGGAATAAACCTAACGCATCGAGTTTAAATTTA
Organism: Nipponacmea schrenckii; assembly: GCA_030562195.1. Taxonomy (NCBI): domain Eukaryota; kingdom Metazoa; phylum Mollusca; class Gastropoda; family Lottiidae; genus Nipponacmea; species Nipponacmea schrenckii. The sequence continues at coordinate 7,882,734 of CM060202.1, forward strand.
TCAGATTTATTTTTTAAAATTAATATCAGTGTGAAAGCAGTCGTCCTTTACCTGGTGACTATTAACCACTATATAAATATCTATTTGAAATATTGGGCGAAGTATTTATAATAAAATATATTAGAAAACTGAGTAAAAATTACGAGGGTAGGTATAAAATTTCTAAGATCTAATCAAATTAATTACATGACACAACTTTAACATGATTATAATCAATACCTCCATTATTCTGCACTAATTTCAGATATTCAAATTGTTCTTGTAATGTCGAATTTCCCATTTTGAAAGAGTCATCATGTTCTTCATACTCAGAAACAAATCTATCTTTATTCATAGCAGTATCACCTCTCTTAATTCCCTCTATTACAGCTTCGTGTATAAACTGTAGCTGAGACTGAAATCATTCATGTAATTGGCGTGTATTTTTTACATAAAATTCTTTTTCCTAAGGAATCAATCCGACTGTTTTCTGTCTGATGTTCCTTTCGTTCTGCGGCTGGTTACATGATCTGATATAAGATTCTTCTTCACATCGTGTTCTATTTTTTTCAACCATTACGCATCAATAGTTGTCATAGTTTATGAAATACAAATCTACAAGTCCAAGACTTTCTCTGATATAGTATTGAAACCTTAACTTTGATCAGTTGAATTTTAAATGACTTACAACAAATGGGGATGCAGATCATGGATGACATGTTGAGTCACCAACAAGAACATAAGAAACAAATTATTTGATTTTTGTTTTAATCAGATTGACCTGGTAGGGAAATAGACATTTACGATGAAAAATGAAAAACAAGTTTACTATCATCAAAGAATCAATGTGAACAGCTGACATACAGCAAATCTGTGTAATCCGCCACCTTTCAGTTGAAAAATGTAATGATTCATCTACTTACTGCTGTTTGGACCATTCCCTTTCTTTGTTCTCTTAAAGTTTTAACACATTCCAAAACATCTACTTTACCGATATCATTGTATCGTTTTAAACAGTAATCTATAGCAATATAAGTACCAGTTCTACCTACACCAGCACTAAATAACAAGAAACGTTTTTCTATATTTCCTTAATGCCATTATTAGAATAAAATTGGGTTGAAAAATTATTAGGATAACTTTCTTAATTAAACGATAAGCTAGTTCTACTATTACATGTATATTCATTAGCATGTAAATACCTACCTACAATGTACAAGTACAGGTTTGGTTGAATTAGGAATGTATTTATTAACTGTATATTGGAAGTCCAACATATCATGTACATCTGGTACACCATGATCTGGCCAGCTTATGTAGTGAAAATGACAATACTCGTGTGTTTTGCCATCCTTGAAACACAAAAGAAAAAAATGAATTGAACCTATCTTATTATGGAATATAAGTAACATGTACAGTAGTTGTAATATAATAATTTATAAATATTCAATATAATTACCCTTTCCATAGTTATATATCTTTTAATATAATTGGTCCGTAATTTCTCCCTCTTCAAAGTTAGTTTAATTTCACCAAATGTTTCTGTACCATGTTCAGGCCAATATCGAATACATTTGGTCTGAAAAGATTCAATCATTAATTTTAGAAATGAAATACGACATTTTGCATGAATTAAAGCAGCTCATTTTGACAGCATCATTTAAATTATGATTGAATAAATGGAATTATAAATAATTAATTTACCTTCCCATCTTCAAATTCTCTTGTTACCATGACAACCTTCTCACATTTCATGTCCCAAATCATTCTAACAAAATCATTGATAGTTACCGCAGTAGCACCTAGAAATTATAAATAATAACCTTCGCCAATTATGCTCATTGTTTGTTACTTGTTTGTAGCTTGGACTGGTTAAGTTTATCTCTATCATTTATATTTATCAGAAAGAAATTAGAAATAAAAAATTTAACAGGAGACCGAGGGAAATATAAACATAGTCAAAGAGAAACAAATTAAGTATAATTATTATTATTCAAGTGTCATTTTTACCTTGTGCAGCGATAAATTTCCTTCCATCGTAACCCTGAAAGAGAAGAAAAAATATTATTTTATAAGTGTCACTTTACTGCAAAAAAAAGTTCATTGAACAAATACGTTTTAATATTGATTACTTACATTCAGATAATTGGCATTGATATAATCTGAATGAGGGTCACCAGGTAGTTTCTTTAATATTACTCTTGTTATATCATCTGAAACAAAGATATCGGTATCAAACTTACAGCATTGGATATTACTTTTAATATATGTGTTGTTTAAACAACTCTGCACCCATAACTTATTAAGTGCAATTGACTGTGGTGATCAAAGCTGTAGTTCTCACTACCTTTAAGGCACCCTTACAACGCTTTCCTTTTGGTTGTTAAAACAGTAACAACAAAGTATTGAAAAGGAAAAGGTAATTATCTTACAAGGATAATAGCCTTTGAATCGATTCTTCTTGCGGTTTTCTGGTATATGTGATACATCATAACTTGAAGTAAATTCATCGAATAGGGCCTATTAAATAATAAAGGACATGTTATATTACGTGTGATTCGGATGATTATGTGTTAATTTCGTTCATGGGAAGATATGAGTCTAATAATTTTCTGAAAATTCCTAAGCATCATCACATTATAATACAAATTTCCATGGATGTTATGCAAAGTAAGAAAAAATGATTTGAAACTTTACTTTACTATACATGTGAAAATTCCTTAGATTCTGCCCTTCACTTGGTATAAGTTAACATTAAAAATCGTTTACATCCTACCTACCTCATATAAATGATAAAATCCCTTACGAGGGATGGTTTTAATGACGAAATCGTCAAGTTCTTCAAGATCAAGGTCTGATTCTGTTGGCAGAACATTGTGATATTGGTGATTTTCAGCTTCATCATCCAATTCACTATCTACAGTTTCATCTCTGCCCTTTTCAGCTGAAACTGTTGCCTCCGTTGCATCGCGAATTGCATCTGAATTTTCATAAATTGGTCCTGGAAAAGCAGATTTTGCGTCATAACCAAGGAACATACAGCATAGAGATATCTAGAAGAGTGTTTCTTAACAAAAACAACTTCAACCATTCAGTAGCTCAGGTCAGAATCAGATATTCTGATAAAGTAGAGGCCTGTTATGGCAGACAATAAACAAGAGGTCATTTGCGCTGCAGGCGCTGTACGCTGAAGATCATTTGAAATAAAATATATTACAACACCAGACTAACTCAGTCGATTGTTCATGATATATTCCGGTATGAAAAAGTAAGTCGTCGACGCCTAGGTCATGTCTTTAAAATGTCTCCTAATTATCCTTCTGTCTTGATTCTTGATTTAGGCCATATTTGTTTTCGAATGCGTTAAACAGTTGGAATAAGGGTCAGGCTTACGCCGTTGTATATACATGTAGTCCTGTAAGAACCAGGAATCGTTAAACCAGTCCTGTAAGAACCAAGAATCGTTAAATCATACCTTCCGCTCTGAGACGAAGTTGTGGCTTGACAACAGCTTCATTATCTATAATATAATCCATTTTGTCGTTATTTTCTCGCTTTTGACTACCATTCGCGGTTCTACGTTTTCTCCTGCAAAGGATGTTTATTGTTGAACATGAATATTTTAGGCAATAAAGATATCTTTAGTAAGTGTCACATGTGGAAATCGAATCGATTAAAATATCTAAAATTGTCTAATATAGCAATACATTTTACAATAAGTAAGCCCAAAAATTTCTCAATTTTAGCCTTTAAATTACCTCTTTTTTTGTGACAATGAATGCTGGACAGTTTGTATTAAAATACATCTGTTTTTGTATACAAATCCACCATTTATACCGCTTGGTATAGTCATATGTCAAATAAGTTAATGAGAACTGATTATCTTGAACATCAACGAGATTGCTGACCGGATGCTCGCAAGTCATTACTAATTTCCAAAATTTTCCTTTTGAGGACACCCCCTTAACCCTCCCCAACAGACAAGCACCAAAAGCACCAGCAGCAAACACAAACGCCATCACAAATCATAATAAATATAATGGTCCATTTTTAGCCCAGTTTTTCGGAGCTACCTTCGGCCCAATCAAACATAATATTATCTTTTTAGAACACTTACCAAAAGATAAATACACCGATAACAACGATGATAAGACAAGTTGATATAACTGCTGCTATTACAGTTGTGTCAGAATCTAGAAATCAAACATTAGCATGGAGTATGACATATCACAAAGATGAACAAATTTACACTCAGAATAATATGTACTGAACTAATAACACACTACTATATTTCACATTAGCAAATCTCTTATAAGTCCGTCTATTGTAAAATGCGCAAAAATTACATAAAAATAAGCGTTGTTGAATGGACTGTCTAATTTCGAACAGTATTCGCTTTACTTCAATGAACCTTCTTCAAACCATTTACCATAATACAACATTTCGATCATAAGGCGTTGCAACACTTCATAGGTCATTTTGAATTCTTTCATATTAAACATATTTGTGAGTTTTCAAATGTATTTCATCGTCGAATTCATCTTTTGTTTCCTTCTTGTTTACCAGTCTCTAAGACAACGATGTTTGATTTTCTGAGTAAGAGTAGGAAAAACGAAAGCTATTTACATTGATGAGAATTGTTTAATATAATCCTCATTATTCCTGCTAACGATGCTACTAAAATACTTACCACTTCTCCCACCATTACCGATAATGTTTTTTTTTATAACGGTACAATCAGTTCCTTGATATCCATCTAGACAATCACATGCTCCATCTATATTATTACACTGGTCTTGTGATTGACAAAATCTTGCTGAACAATTTGATAAACAATTATATCCATAGAAACCTTCATCACATTCTAGATAAATAACAAATATTTAATCTTATAATGTACATGGACATTTTTTTTAAATATCTACATTAAAGTTTTAATGATAAGTTGGACTAATAGCAACAAATAAAATATTTAAAAAAAAATTGTAATTGCTTAACAATTGTATCCATAAAATCCTTCATCGCAATCTAGATAACGATACATGAAAGGATCAATGACAGAAATTTCCTGTTTTTGAACATATATCTAAAACAATACCTCGTGTACAGTCAATTAACTGAAAACCTGGTTGACATCCAGCAATACATTCCCCTGTTTTACTGTCACATTTTGAATTATCATTACATTTTCTATCTGAACATTTCTTACAACCTGCTCCATATAGCCCAGTCTCACATTCTAAAATACAGAACACAGAATGATCGAGAAATCCTAAAGAGTGTATGTATATTGAGATCGCTTTCTGATTCCTCTTCACACATTTAAAGGGCAATTAAGTATACATTTGACTTGCATTGTATCATTAAAGGTAACGTATTAATCTGATCAAGGTTTTAGTCTGTTATGAACCATTGTTTTGCTTTCAGTCAACCGACCTTGGATTACCCTAATCCCAACGACAAATTATCATTGGCAATATCAGATGATTTCAAATAAGGATAAACTAGTGACTACCTTGAGTACAATTTAAAACTTCCTGTCTATAACCCACAGAACATCCACCAATACATTCTCCTGTTACATGATCACACGTTGAATAGTTCAGACATTTTCTATTATTACAATTTTTCTGACAACCAGCACCATAGAAACCATCAGGACATTCTAGTATATAAACACACAATAAACTTTCCTTGACTTTTGATATAATATTATTAAACAACCCGGTTTATAAATTCAAAACTCACCTTCTATATAACCTGATTTACTTCTCTTCTGTACAATCCTCTTCTATAAAACCTGGTTTACTTATATTCTGTACAATCATCTTCTATAAAACCTGGTTTACTTTTCTTCCGTACAATTATCTTCTATAAAACCTGGTCTACCACTTACCTTGTGTACGATCATCATCTCTATAAGCTGGTCTACTTACCCACTGTACAGTCATCTTCTCTATAATATGGTTTACTTAGCTACTGTACAATCATCTGCTCTCTAACCCGGTTTACTTATCTACTGAATATATTCTATATAACCTGGTTTACTTACCTGAGAACTATTATTTTCTCTGTAACCTAGTTTTACCCTAGTTTTTTTACAATCATCTTCTCTATAACCCCCGTGTACTTACCTACTGTACAATCATCTTTTCTATAACCTGGTTCACTTACCTACTGTACAATCACCACTTCTATAAGCTGGTTACTTGGCTACTGTACAATCACTATCTCTATAACCTGGTTTACTTACCTACTGTACGATCACCATCTCTATAACCTGATTTACCTAGCTACTGTACAATCATCTTCTCTATAACGGAGTTTACTTACCTACTGTACAATCACTTTCTTTATAGCCCGGTGTACAACCATCAGTACATTTTCCTGTTATATGATTACATTCTTGAGAACCTTTACACTGTCTATTGTTACATTGTTTTCTACATGTATCTCCATAGGTACCACTTGTACAATCTAGATAACAATTCAATTTAATAATTTATTATGACTTGTAGACTTAAAATCTGGAAATTTGGGCCATATTTGTAATATACATTAGTTAGTGCATTAGTTTAAAGTCAATGGCGAACGAAATAATTAAATTAATGGATATGTGGAGTGTTCGAGTGTTTATGAGATGTATACTTAAATTCTCGACATTTGGGACATTTTTCTAACGTAAGTTAAGTAATGCATTAGTTTGCATTCAAGTGAAATTACTAAAGTAATGGATATATGATGTGTGGACGGGATCTCAAGCAAGCTAGCTATAGAAATCAATTGATATTACCAACCTTGAGTACAATCAATTCCTTGATATCCTGGTTTACAACCATTGATACACTCTCCTGTTACCTGATTACAAGTAGAGATACCAGAACATTGTCTAGCATCACATCTCTTCTGACATCCTAAACCATATTTATCTATAGTCGTACAACCTAAAGAAATATATTTTGAAGCAAATTACTATCAGTGATTTTTATCGTTTTAAAATCCCACAAACGTTCTACAATGATAAGAAAATACATTCTTCTTTACGTATTCAAAGAGTTAATTTGGTAATACTTATAATTCATGTTATGTAATGAATTCGAGTCAGTTATGATGATGACATCCTTAGACAAACAACATTTCTTTAAAACTTTGTTGCAGTAAAATTTAATATAAGAACTAACTTGTATTACAACTATCACCATACCATCCTTTCTGACAACCATTAGGACATTTACCAGTTATAACATCACATTTATCATAGTTTAAACAATGACAGAAATTATTACATTCTGAACCATACGTTCCTCGAGTACATACTGTAATAAAGAAAAACAATACTTTCCTTTACTGTAATAGTGAAAAGTTTGTGGGCAATAAACTATAATGAACAGGCCTAAAGACAGACCTTTTTTTTGAAAAGAAACTGTAATTTGAGATAAATGACAAATGGGCTATTATTTAATACTTACTGTAAATTTCAACTTCACATAACACAATATAAGGTTGAGTATCAGAGTATCGACTGATATTAACAGAACTACCAGTTAAAGTTCTACTACATTCTACTGGAAATACATCAGTAGGGTTTGAATCACCAGTATGTTGAAAACATAATTCATCATCAATATGTACTTTAAAGCCCTTGAGAAATGGTAATTCTACAATATCAAGTTAAAGCTAAATAAAAGCGGGTATAATTGAGAATTACCTTTTTTACCTCTTATCCAGCTTTGATATAAATTTCGGATACGCTTTCGTTGGTTTTAAAATTAATTTGAACGAGACTGATATAATACTGGTAAGATTAAAAAAATCTTATTAAAATTAGTACCGGTAGAAATGTTTGAAGCATAAATATATCAAAAAAAATTGCAAGCAAGCTACATGACCTGAAGGTTTTTCAAAAATTATATTCTAGTCTTTACATTATAATTCTATTTTATTGTGCGGGGATTTGAGGAACTAATTGTTAATTATTCATCAAAAAAATTGTCCGCAGCTACTTGGCTTAAAAGTAAGAATGCTCTGTAAATTTGTATCGTATGATAACAAACTTTGGCAGCGCAAACATCAAATTTCAGTTATAATATACGTTACTTTTCCCTTTGGTCTATATTTATATCCTTAAGTCCTACTTAAAGACCACGTTTCGCAATTTTTCGCGGCTCCATTTTGAAATCTTGAATATTATGTAAATACTGTTCAGAAGTTCCAGAACTAGAACTGTACGAAAATCAATATAAATATACAGTGTACTTACTGGGAAACCAAACTGGAAATTCATTTAATGACTTTTCTAAATATGATATGATAGAGTCTCAAAATATGATAGAGTCTCAATGAAAGACGTATGGTCATTTGAACTTTCAGTAGTGGATAATTCACGACACACGTGGATTTTAACGCTCAAATTTCGGAGGCAAACTGCAAATAGCTTATTCTCTGACTTAATTGTTTACTGCATTGGATTTTGCAAATCACTTCCGCATGAATTGAAATATCAACTACAAAATACTACTTAGGTTGTCTTTGGTGTGATGACCATGAGAAAACCTATCATATGTATTTATCACATTATTTTACAGAGGGAGCAATATCATCCTGTAAAGTCGATAATTTTCAGGCGAATTTTCGGAGAAGTTAGTGTCTATTTCAAATGTAAAATCACTGAATAAAAAGTCTAAGACAAATATCATACAGCTGTCAGAAATTACTTTCTTTAGTAAACAATACAATGAATTCTATCATAATATTTAAGATAATATTTTCAATACCAAAAACAGTTTATCGTCAAATTCAGACATAAACAGTCTCACTAACATCTCGAACTTGATTAAAATACGAATACCAAAATTTAAAAAAATCGGATAAATGTTGCCACTATCGTTTTTTACACCAAATTTGCCAGGGGCAATAACCCAAAAATCTTGAAACTTATTTGTAATAACGCATCATTCATCTGATATATATTGCATAACTTGTTCATCAAGTTATTTGTTATAAATTCAGAACTCCAATAAAGATCATCAAATTGTCACTTATTTCGATCATAATCGACACCTCATGAAAAACCTGTGTATTACCTTGTGACCAAATTCAGATTTGATTAAGATCTAATAAATACTGGAGCCTTTCACGTCCATGGACAGGGTTCGCAAAGTATTCAGTGGGTAGCTAAAAATCACGTTTGTAAGACTTATGTACTCTGACGTGTACCAGTAAAAATACAACTGCACAAAATCCCCTTGTTCCCCTTAAAAGTATCATTGTCTCTTTATAAACATCTATAAAAATTGACCTCGTTTGTAAAAATAGAAAAAAAAAATAGAAAAAAATTTGCTTACAATTATGAACGTATTTCGAGAGCCTTAAAATATTATGTAGGCTAAATTTGCAATGACCTACATCTAGACGATATATTGAATATCATTTGACCTAGTTTTCAAAGTCATAAAATAATTAGGTCACACCTTCTGTAACGGTTAATGATGGCGAAAATATGAAAATTATCAATTTTTGCTGTATTTAAGTACACTTATCTCTATGAATTTTTTAAGTAAGCCAAATTAAAAAATATCTACTCGTAGACAATATATTGAATATTATTTGACCTAATTTTCAAGGTCATAGATTAAGTGGGTCACACCTTCCGTACCCGTTAAAGTGACCTAATTTTGAAAAAATCGAAATTTAAATAATTCGAAAGAAAATACGAAATTTGAAAATCGGTCTCCAAGAAAAGGTAGATAATGATCCATTGTATCTATGTGCTAAATTTCATCAAAATCGGTCTATCAGTAGTGTCTGAATTTCGGATTTAAGAATTGTAACGAAAATTCAAAATGGCGGCCGATATGGCAGCTTGACCTAATTATTTAGGTCAAATCAATTACTATTGACAAGTTATTTATAAAACAGTTTTCACTTTTCACCTAGCAGTTATAGACCCGAAGTTACGTAATTACGTCATTTGAGGCTAAACCGGAAGTGGAATTTTTTATTCCACTTTTTTTCAAAAATTATAAACATATCGCCTATCAACTGGTAAAGTTTCAAAATTTTACCATTTATATTAAAGGAGAAATCACGGTCTGAAATTTTTGCCGATGACCCTTGAATATTGAATTGCAAATCGTGGGTAAAATATTTAACCTAATTGCATAAAACCTATAATTGTTAGTTGACAAATACATTGAAGTTTTCAAATCTGAAAATCCGGTCAAAATCGAACTGAAAATAAACTTGCTAAAGCAAAAAAACCTGAACTTCCGGTTCTCACTTCCTGTCAGAGATAGAACTTCCGGTTTTGTTTTATTTGATAATAGAAATCATTCTAAGATCAACTGTAGATTTAGAATTTCTGCACCTTTTACCAGTTTGTCTGCAAACTAATCCAAGAATTACAAAAAAAAAAAAAAACTAGAATTGCTTACAATTATGAACGTATTTCGAGAGCCTTAAAATATTATGTAGGCTAAATTTGCAATTACCTACATCTAGACAATATATTGAATATCATTTGACCTAGTTTTCAAAGTCATAAAATAATTAGGTCACACCTTCCGTAACGGTTAATGATGGCGAAAATATGAAAATTATCAATTTTTGCTGTATTTAAGTACACTTATCTCTATGAATGTTTTAAGTAAGCCAAATTAAAAAATATCTACTCGTAGACAATATATTGAATATTATTTGACCTAATTTTCAAGGTCATAGATTAAGTGGGTCACACCTTCCGTACCCGTTAAAGTGACCTAATTTTGAAAAAATCGAAATTTAAATAATTCGAAAGAAAATACGAAATTTGAAAATCGGTCTCCAAGAAAAGGTAGATAATGATCCATTGTATCTATGTGCTAAATTTCATCAAAATCGGTCTATCAGTAGTGTCTGAATTTCGGATTTAAGAATTGTAACGAAAATTCAAAATGGCGGCCGATATGGCAGCTTGACCTAATTATTTAGGTCAAATCAATTACTATTGACAAGTTATTTATAAAACAGTTTTCACTTTTCACCTAGCAGTTATAGACCGGAAGTTACGTAATTACGTCATTTGAGGCTAAACCGGAAGTGGAATTTTTTTTTCACATTTTTTCAAAAATTATAAACATATCGCCTATCAACTGGTAAAGTTTCAAAATTTTACCATTTACATTAAAGGAGAAATCACGGTCTGAAATTTTTGCCGATGACCCTTGAATATTGAATTGCAAATCGTGGGTAAAATATTTAACCTAATTGCATAAAACCTATAATTGTTAGTTGACAAATACATTGAAGTTTTCAAATCTGAAAATCCGGTCAAAATCGAACTGAAAATAAACTTGCTAAAGCAAAAAAACCTCAACTTCCGGTTCTCACTTCCTGTCAGAGATAGAACTTCCGTTTTTGTTTTATTTGATAATAGAAATCATTCTAAGATCAACTGTAGATTTAGAATATCTGCACCTTTTACCAGTTTGTCTGCAAACTCATCCAAGAATTACAAAAAAAAAAAAAAAAAAAAAAAAAATAAAATAATCCGAACGATTACAATACGTTTTCGCCAAAGTCGAAATACGTAAAAAATAAAATAATCCGAACAATTACAATACGTTTTCGCCAAAGTCGAAATACGTAAAAAATAGAAAAAAATATACTGATATAAAAAACTTACTATCATATCTGTGGAAGATCTTTAAATATCTTATAGAATATGGTTGTTGTAAATCAACAGACCACCACTGCCATGGTGAGTTATCAGTCTCAGTGTCACTACAGTAGTGTATTCTTCTATCTGTAGACTTATATCCATCTACTACTAGTTGAGGACCATATAGACTTGATTTATTGGTAAATATACCACTTTGACTGACAGAAGTAGAATCTAAAGCTATATTCTCTGAAATATAAGATATAAACACCAATTAGTACATTAAGCTGACTATTATTATTATTACAAAAGGGAAATCCTGCTTCGTCAACCACTTTGTCAAGTATTCAGATTGTATTTATTACTAATATTTTCTTTCCGTATTGTTAATAAGTGAAAAGAAACATTATTATTTTTATCACATTCTCTTCCATAATACCTTGTTGACAAGAAGGTCCTCCCCAGCCTCTTAAGCATTTCCCATCACAATTACCAGTTGTAGAGTCACATCTTTCATTATTTAAACAATTACATGTATAACTATTATTAAATCCGAAGTTAAAACCTGAAAATATAACAATATTATATTTATTATAACAAACACTAGTTACAGTATCACATCTTATATTATTTAATCAATGACAGGAATAAGTATTGTTAAATCTAATATTAATACCTTATCAATATAGTATTCGACCTATAACTTTTTATTTTAATAACTAAATGTACTAAGTTAAAATTTTGAGCTTCGTTTACTTTATATTAGTAAACAGTAATGACAACCGTATAGTTATTAAACAGATACAGATATAACCATTGTGAAATCCAAAATTATGACCCGAAAATATAATACTCATATAGCTAACACCTATTTAAAGGTAATTATAATTTGAACTACTTGACAATTAATGCAGCTCAAGTGTATGATCGCAGATGTACACATAAATTATATCTTTTTAGATTAAACAGTTAGAAATCATTCAGGAAATTCAATCGCATTTAAATTGTACCTAATTTCCAAACGGAAAGTACTTGTCTTGTGATCTTCAATATCTCTGGATGAAATACCAAGTCTATAATAACTATACATGTACTAACATCGTGTATTATCACCGTTATTCTGTAATCGACCATAACTGGTTGTTTCTTTATGTTTGTGTACTAATATTATAGTTGAAGGAACACAACATAACATTTCATGCGTGAGAAATCTAGTTTACTCGCTGCGAGCGAGAAGTAAAAAGTAGATAGTCGACTACCATAAACACTAATATAATTGAATGAACATTTCAAGAACTGAAGCCGGGGTATAGAAATATTTGTCTATATCTATAAATATTGTATTTTGACAACACAACTATTATGTCTATTTTGATAACGAAATTCTATATAAATGATTCAATCGGCCTATACGTATTTTATGATTCAGTACAATAAATAAAATGTAGTGTACACATAATGAAGGCCACAATTTACGGAATGAAATCAAGCATGAAATAAAAATATTTGAAATTTTTGTTTATGAACTATCTGTTTTCTGTTCTACTGCTAGTAAACAAATTGCTAGGGTTAGGGTCAGGCCTACTGGCGTTTGACTTGAAACGTATCGGGTGGATGTAGTGAGCATAACTAAACTCTATAAGGCATGAATTTAAATTTCATTAAGTTTATTATTCCAACAGGCAACAAATACCAAAAAGGGCCATGGACTGTATTTCAAAGAAAATGTTATTCTCCAAAAAGTGCAGGTTATATGGGCAATGGAGTATGGTTTTAATTTGCAATAATAACACTTAAAGCTTTTCCTAATGTTTTTAAGAGGGCCAGTCCATATTTGCAGGGAAACACTGTGTCCACCCCCTCCTTGCAGCTGTGGGCCTTCATAAACTTGACCTAAAGTTAAATGTTTGGTCGTCCTATACTGACAAAGGTTTCAAGTAGTTAGATACCTTCGTTTTGGAATCAATCTTAAGGGGTACTGCGTCTTAGCATGGACATACAATTTTAGTTCTCAAGAATGGTCAATACGAGTATATATTCATCAGTGAACTTAACTGGTGTCATAAAGTAACAGAATCCCTTAAAATCTAGAAAACTTACAAAACTTAGTCATTTTTACAAAACGCTTTATCAATTTATTCAGCGTTTTACAATAATCAAATGCATCTTTAATGATAATTTTTGGATATGCATTTATTTTTTTATATTATTTATGACAGCAGGTATATTTACTGATGAATGGAGCTCTTATTGACCAAGTTTCAAATTTTCAAATCTTATGTTCATTCTAAGACCTATTATCCCTATAATAAAAGGCGCAGTATATATTCATGAGAAGTCAGAGCATACATACTTTAAACAATGTGATTGAATTCGATTGAATCAATATAGTTGATTAAATAAATATTTTTCAAAAGAAGTTTATTTTTGATAACTAGTGTATTAACCTACAGAGAAACAGTAACTTACCCTGTATATATTATCAGTCCTAGAAATATACCACCTAATACTAGGGAGGCCATGTTCAATTGCATTGAAGACGGATGTAAATTAATTTATATTATAATATTATGGGAAATATTGAATAAAAGTTTGATCATTTCCAATGAGGATATGTATCATATCTCAATAATCCCTGACAATTGAATGACCGTTTCTTCCTTGATTTATGCATGCGCGAATACCATGATATGGAGCAAAAGTCTTCCTTGATGTCTATTTCTATATATTAAATTGAAGTGTCAAGATTAGAAAAAAGTTAGAAAAAAAAAACCGAAAAAAAAGGACCACGAAAAACTTTGCCTCTCTTTCTGTTACTGATAGTAGTATTCATAAGCCAATGGTGTCTTCCCATATCGCCCCCAAACTACTTCCATTTCCCCCCTTTTCCAATTTGGCCCTTCCCAGTACGCCCCTTTCCCGTTTTGCCCCTTTCCCATTTCACCCCTTAGCCGTTTCACCCCTTCCCACTTCGGCCCTTGCCATTTCGCCCCTTTCCCATTCTAACTCACTAACTAACTAACGTTAGTGTAGACAGGTGTATCGCAATCTTCTTTTGTTTTGTAGTATTTTTGTATTATAGTGTTGCTGGGCATGGAAAGTCGCGACAAAGAAAGTGTCTAGTTATCAGTGAATATGCACGAGATTGAAAGCATGAGGATGAATGTACGCGCAGCGTGCGTTGAAAGGTCAAACTTAATAATAATAATAATAAATGTATTTATAAAGCGCTGAAATCCACTCTGCATGGAGAGTGCTCAGAGCGCTGACACGTGTCTTTCACAAGCATTATTCACTTTTAACTGTAATCGTAACGACGAAACAAATGTGTTTTCAATTTGGATTTGAAGTCTTGTATATTTGACGATGATTTAATGGATATGTTGAGGGAATTCCATAAGTGTGCAGCAGAATATGCAAATGTTCTACCACCAAATGATTTTAAATTAAATGATGGTTTCACAAGTTGAAGTTTATCTTTAGAGCGGAGATTTCTAGAAGGAACGTATGGTTGAACAAGATCTTGTAGGAAGAACCGACGTTGTTAACTGCTTGAAAACATAAACAAAGTATTTTGAAACCAATACGCTCTTCAATTTGTAGCCAGTTCAAGTCGTTTAAGACCGGGGTAATGTGAGCAGTAGATTTTGTACGTGTAACCAGTCTGGCACCTCGATTTTGTATCTTCTGCAGTCGTTCAATCTGGGTGTTTGGCAAACCATACAAAAGTCAATAGTCAAAACGACTGAGGATGAGTCATCTAACAAATGTGGCACACGTATCTCTAGTGATTAGATGGCGAAGAGTTCCTATGTTTCGTAGATGGAAGTGACAGGTTTTACAAAGATGACTGGTGTGATCCTCCATTCCTAAGTTTTAATCCAAGTAAACTCCAAGGTTTTTAGCCGTAGAATTGAAAGAAAATGATTGGTCTAATTGGAGACCATCAAGTTCATGACCAGCCAGTCGAGAAGAGGGTCCAATTAACATGGCCTCAGTCTTATCAGAGTTTAGTTTCAACATGTTGGCACTCATCCACTGCTGTATATCGGAGACACAGTCTTCCATCTTGGAGTAAGTTAAGTCGTGATTTGAAAGAGCTGGCGAGAAACTGTCAATACGCTGAGAATCATCAGCATAAAATGATGACCGATATGGTAATATCCAATTACTTTACGAAGGGGTTTGGTATATAAACTGAACAACACGGGACCAAGGACTTGTGGTACACCACAGGCGAGTGGGACCGTTTCTGATGATGCATCATTTACAATGGCGGTTTCAGTTCTCTTGGATAGTTATGAAGAGAACCATTTTAAGGCAACACCACTGATGCCATACTCGTTTTCCAATCTACTAAGAAGATTATTATGGTCGATCGTGTCAAAAGCTGAGGACAAATCCAATACAACAAGTAAAGATTCATTTCCATCAACAACAGAACTTCTGATTTGATTTAAAACTGAATTTAAAGCTGTTTCTGTGCTGTGGGATGTGCGGTATGCAGATTGATATTTTTCAACAAGATTTGTTTGTCCCTGGCTTTAACATCTCGAATGATGGAACCATTTTGTTTGATGAGCCAATCAATTATGTGACCAAATTTATGGGTAGGTTCTAATACATGTTGCGTCTGTTTACACTTCTTGTTAGAGAATTTTCTGGAACATCAAAATGAACATTGAAATCCCCGAGAAGAATAGGTGAATCAGATTTGTTATCAATATGATCACAGAGCTCCGCAAATTCATCATGGAACTGTAAGACCATTTTTCTTGGAAGTTGGTGGCCTGTATATGCAAACAAAACGCAGAGATTTTTGTCCTACACTTATGACTGAACATAGTAACTCAAATGATTTGAATTTCATTGGCAAGGTGAAGGGATTGAACACAATGTCTTTTTTTGTAAATAACCCCAAGGCCTCCGCCTCTACCCTGAGTTCGGGGAATCTGATGAAATTTATAGTCATGGGGGGTTAAAGCTGCTATAGTAGATTCATCGCCTGTAGATTTGAGCCAAGTTTCTGTCAGAAAAAAGCACATCTAGAAACAAGTCTGAAATGAGTCCTGGTATATCATTTGTTCTATTTTTGGAAGACTGCGCATTCCATAAAGCCACATTTTATGAGATTTGAATTGAAGTGATATTAGATGATTTCTCAATCATAACCTTAGCTGAAGGATTCAGTAAGAATAAGTCGCTATTGCATATTGAAAAATACAAAACTGTCCTTAAAATCATAACTTCAAACATAATCCAAAAATTAAATGCATACACTTTACACTCATGATGTTAACCTTGTATAGTCCAAAAAGCACATAGTTTCATAGTATGAACTAAGAATAAAACTAAGAAAACTAAGAGCTCTGTAGTATGCGACCTGTCAAGCGCAACACTAAACTTAGTGTGGAAAGCGTTAATAGAGAATTGGTCGAGACGACGGCTAGGGAACCGGACCGGACAAGACCGGACGTAAGACAATTTAGTTAAGATCTGAGAATTCCGACTGCTAATTATTTGTAATAATGGTACGATCTTTTGTCTACTGGTTGTAACAAGAGATTTCTAATACTGACACGTATAACTTTACTAATGGAGGTTTGTTCATAACCTACATGTTTGTGAAAATATTCATTGTCTTATTGTCACCATACGTTATATGTTGTGAACTTTTGAGTACTCACAGTTCCTGTTATGTCATGTAAACTGTAGATTAGCTCTGGTTCCTGTTACGTGTTCTTGTGTGTTATAAACTTCCTGTTACTGGGGGTGTTAAACAACGAGTAATGGCATCGTATGTATACCGGACCTAATGGTGGAATACTTCAACCTATAAACTAGCGCATCGTTATAAATTATCGGGACACTGCATTGTATTATAATTGTTAAAATGTACGTATATAATTTAGTTATTTTATTGACTTGGGTACTCCAGGGTTAGTTAGTCTCAACTTTGTGACATAACGGGCCAACATTAAAGATTACCCCCCTTGACAATTCTGTGGCCTCTAATTGCACCCCAACCCAATAGTTCATAGAAACGCCACTGCTCACAATCTCCCCTAATATCCTACAAAATGAATCGATTAGTGGCGCTTATTGCTTACTATTTTGATCGAAGTGATGCTTTGTGAAATAATCCTGAGAAGGCCTATTAGAAATATTTAGATATACGAGTATCAAGAGTAAGTGGTCGAAAACAATTTCTTGAAAAATAGGTCGGGTTGTCCTAAAATATGAAGTAAATGAAATACAATTATCAATGATAATATCATAAAAAAACGGAAATATTTTAGCTCGGAAATTTGTGAAAATGGCTTTCGAAAGGTTCAGGCCTTAGGCGATGTAACTTATTTTGATGTTATGTGTTGATATTCCAAAGAAAAACAAACATAGAAAATAAATTGTAATATAGTTATGTTAAGTTTTATTAATTGTATATTGTATGTTGCATGTGCGCGTGAAGATATAAATATTATATTTACTTACGATTATATAATGTTGAGCTTAAGTTTCCTTATAGCATGTACAACGGTTGTTCGACCTGTTTGTTTGGGCAGTTGTGTTTAACCCTTCAGGTGTGACAGCTGCAACATTTTCAAATTGTTTCTTTATCATTAATATCAAATTTACATTAATGACAAGCATTTGAAAAAAAAGGTATCACTATCAGAATGTTTGTAGTAGAGTATTGTATAGAAGACAGATTTTTCGATTTAAATTATTGACAGCTATGTGGAGAAATTACTTTTTATATTCAAGCGAAGAATGAGCATTATGTCCAAAAGTGTTGATTTCTTTTTTTAGACAATTTACAATTTTAACAAAAAAAAAATTTATTATAAAAATCATAACATAAAAGTTTGATATTATATATCAAATAAAGAGGTACTTCAATACCTAATTCAGAGGGAGATCACTGAATAAAACAGATAATTTTTTTTATTGAGTAGTTACATTTATAAAATATGGATATATATATATTGTGTATGAGGTGTAGAAATCTAATTTGATTGATAAAACCAAAAAACATAAAGTAAAGCTTGCTATAGATCAATTTAGTCCATGAATTAAACTGATCTTATTCATTTAGAACCCGAGGTAGTCAATGATCATTTTTTTCAAATATTGCATCCAAATAGATTAATCAAAAGCATGTTTATAGAAATATTGACAATTTTTACCCTGTGTATGAACTGAATTCTACCATTCATGATACGTAATCTACAAGCTATGCATAGATTTATTAATTATCTTCCAAATCGATTTACATGTATATTATTGTCTCGGTTCACTGACATGTAATATTTTCATCATCCATGTAAATACTAACCAGACAGTTTGGTCCTGGGCATTTCTACTAGTTTATCATTTATAATGTAATCCAAAAAGTTGCCAGTGTGAGTGTTCAGATCAGCAGGTAACATAATAATACTATGTTCGCAGTATTTTAAGACAAAGTCCTCAGTGATTAGAAAATATCTAACACAGTCTTAGTGTGAAAGAAACTATATTTTGGAGGAACATTACATGCACATACAAAAAAAAGGCAACAGGAATTCATATGAATTAATAATATGAATATAATTTTAATATGTATAACTATACTATTTAATACTTACAAACTACCAAATTCTCAATATCACTATTATAATGATATTGAAGGTAAATATTATATAAGCAACAAAGTCAAATAACATATAAAAGAGAAATAACGGTAAAAAAAATATTAACAATATACGAATTCCTTTTAACTTTCCATTACAGTCACTATAAGGTACGTCAATCTTGAAAGTCACTATGTCAAATAAGGTAAGTCAATCTTGTTTTAGGACTTTCTTAACCTTAATGGAAATGATGCTTATTTCGACTGATAACATTACCACTGTAAGTAAATCGTCATTTTCGGACAATAAAGCCATTAGTTTATAGTGCTAACTATGATAATCATAAGCATATAACAAAAATTACAACGTAAATTATACACATTGCCACTTAATACCAATATTAATGTTAATTTTCTGTTCTGAATATCTGTATAATACTCGCATGAAGACAGTAATATATAGTTCTTAATATCTATCTACAGTTGCTTCAATTGGTTTGTTGTTTTATAGATTCGCCTATTGAAACTCCTGAAGTTGTGTTATAATAGACAGGTGAAGCTTGACTTGTTGAGTTTTCAGCATTTCTAAAGTCTGCAAAATATGGAAATAAAAATTATGTAAATATATCAAATACATATTAGTACATACAATCCCTTCATTTCACGGTTGTTAAAGAGGGTCAATGCAGAAAGGTTTGTCGTGAATATAGGACGAATGCCCACGAATTGTTCAGTACAAAATATTTCCCTCTTTATGTATTGAATGACATTGTACGTCTTTCGAAGAGTGAAACAAAACATTTTTACGAATTTTAAAGACAGAAAACTGTCAATGTATCTTTGAGTACACAAGTAGAGAGTCATAATCTACTAGAAAGTTGAAGAGAGATGTATAATTGATGATTATATATTTGGTGATACAATTTGTTAAACCCTTTTCAGATAAAATAACTATATTTAATACAAAATAGAACAAACCTAGATTAATAAAATCTGATACTGCTGGAACGTGAGTAACACTGGCATTTTCACTTAAATAAAAAGAATATACAATATAGTTATTGGTTAAATTTTCGATTCACAAATTACTTTTTAATTCTTTATTTCTAATGTTCGTAACTGGGGTCCAAACCAAAATAAACTTTTACATGTTACCTGTTAGTACCAGATCTACTCTCCCTGCTCAACATCTATATACCATATATTATTCCCGATTTTAAACCATTTTATCGGCTCTAATTTATTCATTTTTTAAATTAACCCTAGTTTACGACAACAAATTTAAATCTAACATAGATTCCGTTGTGTTTTGTTTTTAAATAATATACATTTTACCTTGACGACCTTGCTTCATAGCTTCCTTGTACTGTGGGAGCTGAAATGAATCACAATGAACTGAATATATTTTATAACATATTTATCAACACAATAATAATTAATAAGACAAGCTAGAGGAACCCTCATAATTGTTGGTCTGAAATTTCCATTTGATTTGACCTCCTTTAAAACATACAAAACATCTCTTGAAATTGAAAAACATAATATACAAGTTACCTTCCTTGATAGATGATTAAAGTTTAATAATAATTAGGAATGGTGATAGAGATGTGATCTGGTGTAATATTGATTTCTTGTAAAGTCTTGTGAATCCCATCTACGGAAATTTTTTTAAGTCTAGTTTACTTGCAAGATGAGTTGTTTGTACATGATATCAACGTTAGTTTCCAGATAAAGCTGATACGGCAGCTATTCGGACAGAAATAAAAATTTGACTTATTGAATATATTGAGAGATACAAACCTAAATCATCATAAATATGAGCTGTTGTTGGTCCTGTACTTTCATAAATACTATAAATAAAATATAATGTTATAAAAAACATGTAGCAAATAGGGTGTTCTACATTATTAAACTTCTTGGGGATAAATAGAGAATTGTTTAATCATTCATGTTCAATTAGAGATCATAAAAATATTAACATGTTTCATTTGAGGATATATATATACTCACTTGCTCCTAGTATGGTTTGTATCTGAAACGGAAGATAACGATTTTATTATTAACACAGTTTTTAAGGAATCAGAATTGGCCTAGTCGTTATACATAAATCATGTCATCCATGCCAATAAATCATGTCATCCATGCTAATAAATCATGTCATCCATGCCAAAAAATTATGTCATCCATGCCAAACTGACCAGACTATATCTAATGCTATCGTACGGGAGATAGTTTGCATTCAATGCTTAAGTTGCTGACACTTTAGTTTTTCTAAATACACAATAATTACATATGTGGAAAGCTAGTTTTTGAAATGTTGTAGAAGAGTAAGTGATAACTAGAACTGTGAACAGTACTGAGAGTGGAAAACAACCCCTATGGGGCCACTTGATACAGGTCACATGATATTGGAATTTTTAAACACTCAAAACAAACTTTTTAACAACCATTATAAGCATATATATGGACAGCTTAGGTCAAGTACATTTTATTTGAAAATTATTAAGGTAATTGAAGGTCAAGGTCACTTAATATAGCCTTTTGAATTTTTTTAAAAACTAAAACGGGTACAAAACAATGGTTGTCGACCATTATAGGCCTATGTGTGGAACATTCTACTTGTAAAAATTCAGGGTCATTGACAGTCCAGGTCATGTGGTATAGCCCTTTTTTTTTTAAATCAATCGGGCTTAAAAAAATTAAATTTGAAAATGAAAATTCTGTTCCCAACAAATTTTAGATAAAGTAACAAGGTTTCAAAAAACACCAAAATCGTACAAATCGGAGAAAAATAACCGGAAGTTCTCGGGCAAAAACCGGAAGTGGTAAAAAAATTTTATAATGTCTTTTTATTTCTATAGGAGACTTCTCTATATTCTGTCATTTTCAAAGCGATGGAATAATTAGCAACAAGGTTATGCAATTATTCAATTATTATTATGCAATTTCTCACTTCCGAAGTCTAATGAAAACAAAGAAATTTGCCATTCAATTATAAAAATGCTAAAAAACACCTACAATAATACATAACTGAAAAATGCACCTTTATATTTTCTGTATTTAAGTGAACCGATAACACCAAAGATGATAAAAACAACAGCCATGATACTTATAACCACTCCTAGAGTAATTATTATTGTTGTATCTTTATCATTGTTCACTGAAACACAACACAATGAACTTTTAAACCAAATACATGCACACTCATTGATCAGCACAATTCCATGGAATACTATAGGATCAGGGAAACGGACGACTATTGTTTGAACAGTATTTTTGTAACAAAATACTGAGATAAACCTTGTATTTTGTACTGAAATCTTGTAGCTTGTATTATAACCCCTCAACCATGTAGGGATGTCACAACAAACCTGTATCGTAACCTTTAGAGTCTTCTTTTATAACAGTACAATCAGTTCCTTGATATCCATCTAGACAATCACATGCTCCATCTATATTATTACACTGGTCTTGTGATTGACAAAATCTTGCTAAACAATTTGATAAACAATCATATCCATAAAATCCTTCACCACACTTCAGATGAAGAAACATAAACGAATTAATTATAAAAACGTTAAATTGATAATTTGATTTCCTAAATTACATAAATATATGTTATCATATTTTTGAACATAACTAAAATAATACCTTGTGTACAGTCTATGAACTGAAAACCTGGTTGACATCCATCAATACATTCTCCTGTTTTACTGTCACATTTTGAATTACCATTACATTTTCTATCGGAACATTTCTTACTACAACCACTTCCGTACAAACCAGTCTCACATTCTAAAATACAAACCAGAAAACAGAAAAATCCTAAAAAATATATATTGAGGGCAATTTTTGATTTTTCTTCACACATTTACAATTAAGTATAGATTTGGCTTGCATTGTATCATTAAAAGTAACATCCTGATCTGATCAAGGTTCTGCTATGAACCATTGTTTTGCCTTCAGAAATTCAATCTTTGGAAAGAAAGTGTTTTATATCACCAACTGTCAGTCACCTGACCTTGGATTAAACTTAATCCCATCGACAAATTAGCTTTGCCAATATCAGTTCATTATAAATAAGGATAAACTAATGATTACCTTGTGTACAATCTAAAACTGTTGGACTATATCCCACAGAACATCCACCAATACATTCTCCTGTTCCATGATCACACTTTGAATTCTTCAGACATTTTCTATTATTACAATTCTTCTGACAACCAGCACCATAGAAACCATCAGGACATTCTGATATTAAAATATAAAAGGAAAATTAATTAAATGCAAACCCTGTTTGTTCATATAAAAACCACTGTCAGAACAGGCTCAAACTGTAAGATGTGATAGGGTATTGTTGGTCATGTGAAGAGCTACATGATAGTAAACCCACGTTTTCAGTATCACTTCTGTCATCATTTAAAACAATGACAGGTATAGCTATTATTAAAGATGGGTTCCCTCATTAATTACAGCCAAAGTAAGCTTACAAATTGATTAATTAGGGTTTCTAAAGAATAATCCATGTATTCTGAAGTTCAAATGACCTATTTGACTCTAATCTGCTTTGAAACGCTAAATTTAAACTCCCTGTTTGGGGGTGGGGGGGAGGGTACCACAAAAAGTCCTATTCCACATTTTGGTAAACTGGATCATTCCAATACTGGCGATGCAGTATTGTTAATGGGGACTGAAATGCCTGGTAATAATGCAAAAGAAATACCAGATGATATGAAAAGTGATTCTTCAGTCTGTCATCCCAGTATTTCGGAAACGATTTCCAACAGAAGCGAAAGATTCCGATGTATTGTTGGCAGACATCTAAATGATGGGAAATAACATCGTAAACAGTGGTGCTAAGAATTCCGCCAAGTGTCTCATCGGGAAGCAGCGGGTTTACCCAAGCCTTTCCAAAGCTAACCAATTAGCGTTGAACATTCCTGTAACTGTTGCGAGCAATAAACGTTCTTTCAGCAAGTTAAGACTGGTAAAAAACACTATTTAAGATCGAAAATGAAAGAAGATCGTCTTGACGACTTGATGATTTTATACAGTGCAAATGATATTTTGGACTGCCTCGACCTGGATAAACTGGCCGACTCTTGGTCCATTAGCAAGACTAGAAAAGTTACAATATAACGACTACTATCACTAAATTCATAGTGATGCGTGCGCATTTACCGTGAAACAACGATGTATAAAACATTAAAACACGCTTTAGAGGATTTCGTATGTAGCTATATTTATCTCAAAAGCTGAAGGGGCGTTCGTCGGTAAATTTTAGAGGTTACACCTACCCCCCCCCCCCCCCCAGTCAGAATGGTCACGCTACGTCCCTGTTGATCACGTGTTTGAAGGTGTATAAATATTGATTTTGATACGCCCACATGAAATGGGGGCGTATATTATCGTCACCCACATCCGTCCGTCCGTCCGTGCGTCCACAATTGGTTGTAAACACTCTACAAGGTGCAATTCTTGACGGATTAAGATGAAAGTTGATATGAGTGTTTATGATCACGCAAGTATGAAGATTTTGATGAAACATGGCCTGAGTATTTGTTATCACCCAAGGAGGAAGCCTATTGAAAACCAGTTAAATCGAAAAAAAATGATATCAGTTATTGCCCTTGGTTTTGAAAACGCGTTCAAGTTTTAGCCTGTAAACACTCTACAAAGCACGGTTATTGAACGATTTTGACAAAACTTGCTGAAATTCTTTAATATCACCCAAGAATGAACCCTTTTGAAAATAGAAAATATCGAAATATATTTAATACGAATTATTGCCCTTATTCTATAAAATGTGTTGGATTTTTGCCTTGTAAACACTCTACAAGTCACAATTCGATTTTGACGTAATTTGGCATGAGTATTTGTAATCACCTAAGGATGAACTCCATTGAAATTCAGTTAAATCGAAAAATATTCAGTATCAGTTATTGCCCTTGTTTTTGAAAACGTGTTCAATTTTAGCTTATAAACACTCGAGAAAGAACAATTCTTAATGGATTTTGATAAAACTTTGCTTGAGTATTTGTTTTTACCCAAGGATGAACCCTATTGAAAATCAAATAAATCGAAATAAATTTCGTGTCAGGTATTGCCCTTGTGTTTGAAAACGCGTTTAACCTTTCGGATTATAAACACTCTAGAAGGCACAATTCATGACCAATTTTGACAAAACTCACTGAAATTGTTTGATATCACCCAGCCCTATTGAAAATTAAAATATCAAAATATATCGAATATTAATTATTGCCCTTGTTCTTTTAAACGTGTTCCATTTTTTTTTTTTTGTCTGGTAAACACTCTACATGGCACAATTCTTGACCGATTTTTATGAAATTTGGTGTGAGAATGTGTTATAACTCAAGGATGAACCCTATTGAAAATCAGCGAAATCGAAAAACATTTAGTATGAGTTACTGCTCTTGTTCTTGAAAACGCGTTCAATTTTAGCTTGTAAACAATCTAGAAAGAACAATTCGTAATGGATTTTGATTAAACTTGGCTTGAGTATTTATTTTTAACTAAGGATGAACCCTTTTATAAATCAAATAAATCGAAATATATTTAGTGTAAGTTATTGACCTTGTTCTTGAAAAACGCGTTCAATTTTAGCTTGTAAACACTCTAAAAAGAACTATTTTTAATGGATTTTGATGAGTATTTGTTTTCTCCCGAGGATGAACCCTATTGAAAACCAGATAAATCAAAAATATTTAGTGTCAGTTATTGCCCTTGTTTTTGAAAACGCTTTTAACGTTTGGCTTGTAAACACTCTAAACATTCATTTTTGACAAAACTCGCTGAAATTGTTTAATATCACCCAAGGATGAGCCCTATTAAAAATTAAAAATATCAAAATATTATAAAGGGTGAACCCTATTGTAAATCGTGAAAATAACGAAAAACATTTGATGAGTTGTTATTAATATTAGGTACAATTCTTTTCAGATTTTAATGAAACTAAGCACCCTAGAAAAAAAGTATACGCCGAAGGTTGAATATTTCATTCTGCTAATTGTTCATCATTAATATGTACTGAAAATCCTTTTAAACGATGTATTCCTGCAATATCAAGTTTAAGCTCAATAACAGACAGTTATATTACCTATGTAATTGAGAATTGTTTTTTCTTATAAAATATTACCTATGTTTAAGCTTAGATTTCAATACGGAATTCTACATGATACACTTTCATTGCTTTTAAAATTTGTCATTAGGACGAGATGGTTTTTGAACTGGTAAAATGAAAACCGGTCTAAAATGTCAGAAAACAAAAAACTAAAATACACTTAAGTAACTCTAAATCGACTTGCCCGAGGATGAAAGTACCAAATTCCGTCAATCTAGAGAAGCCTATTGGATTGAGACATTAAATTCTGCAGGACCCATGGGACTTAATATTCACCACAGCGTGGGCATAGCACCCTTTGTAGTCCCCTTCAATACAACCAGTAATAAAGCAAGCAGGATAGTTCATGCCCATTATAAGAGTCTTCAAGAGAAATTTCCCCATGTCTATAAGCAGAAAATGATAGTGGCATATTCCAAAAATCAGAACTTAATTGACAACTTTGTTCATAGCAAATCAAAAATATTCATCCGATTGTTCGGTTGTAATCGAGATCTCATCATTATATACATGTATGAAGATCAGATAAAAACTGTAGTCTATCGTGTACACCAGAATTGCAGACGAACAGGACAGACCGACAGCGCCGACAGCAATATAAATTTAAAATGTCCATGTGACTGTATAACAATTCAAATTTCAATGTAGTCAGAGTGTAGCAAAAAATTACGTTACTAAGACTTGTGTACGAAAGGTTAAGCGTATAGATAATATTTGTGAAACTTTACTGAACGTACCTGATAATGTTACAAATATAATTAAAGATGTATTCCATGTTATTTTAAAATGTAATAATTAGATTTTAAATTATAGTTCAAACTTTATTATGAATACTAATGACAAAATTTCCTTGACTACCTTAATAGTATCATTGTCTCTTTATAAACATCTATAAGAATGGACCTCGTTTGTAAAAAAAATGATATACTAATATAACAACTTACGATCATAACTGTAAAAGATCTTCAAATATCCTATAGAATATGGTTGTTGTAAATCTATAGACCACCACTGCCATGGTGAGTAATCAGTATCTGTGTCACTACAGTAGTGTTTTGTTTCTTCTGTAGACTTATATCCATCTACTACTAGTTGAGGATCATTACCACTTGATTCAGTGTCATATATACCACTTTGACTGACAGAAGTAGAATCTAAAGCTATATTCTCTGAAATATACAATATAAACATCAAATAGTACGTTTAGCTGTCTATTATTATTATAATCTTTAAATGGCATTTAGTGTTGGATAAAATAAACCCATTCTTATAGATTACAATTAACCATTAATATTATAAATACAAACAAACAGAAATTATGCTGCGTCAACAACTTTACCGTGTTTTCAGATTGTTGATATTATTTTCATACCGAATGTTCAATAACTAGAAAGTAAAATATTATATTATCACTTTAGATTATCTTTTGTCCATAATACCTTGTTGACAAGAAGGTCCTCCCCAGCCTCTTAAACATCCACTTCCACAACTACCAGTTGTAGAGTGACATGGTTCATCATTTAAACAATGACAGGTATAACTATTGTTATATCCGAAGTTATAACCTGAAAATATAACAATATAATATTCATTATAACAAACACTTATTAGAATATCACTTCTGTCATCATTTAAAACAATGACAGGTATAGCTATTGTTAAAGATGGGTTCCCTCATTAATTACAGCCAAAGTAAGCTTACTAATTGATAGATAGATAGCTTATTCTCTTATACGACCCCTGTTAAGAGGTAAATGAGAAATAGAAACATATCAATTAAATTAGATGGCGACAGTACAATTTCACAGTTACAATCATTATATAATAAAATCAATAAAAAAACAGATCATAAATGACTTATCAATTGTATGAATTTTGCCAAGTTTGAAAGTTGTCTTTTACTAGTGCAAGTGAATAATTGGTTATAATAATAGGGTTTGATGTACAATTTACGTTCATTTAGTTCTGACAAATCATCACATAACGATACTCATCAGGGCAGTCACTACCACATAATGGACAGATCACATTCCTTGTGTATGGGAGGCAATTTGACCCACACCTAAATCTACACATAATAGTTCGCTCTTTAAAAGAAAGTTTGGTTAAATATGATTCAAAATTGTGATAAGATTTCAACAATCTGTAATTCAAATATAAACTATTAGAAAAGGTTTCAATAGTCCAGTCCATAAACGACGTTTAAGTCTATTTTGTATCCACTTAGGATTAACGTTGTTAAAATTATACCATAAGCCACAATTATCTAATATTGATATGATTGTACAAAGCCACTTAGATTTAAAATTCCATTATTATACAATTGCATGACAAGAGCTAGAATAGTGTATGATATGATACTTGACATTCCTTGAATTAATCTGACACAAAACATGAACATATTGAGATCAATTGTAATCTGGATTGGATAAGTTCCAGTTTCACCATATAGCATACAGTTAGCAGTTCTAGTATTTATTGACAATAAATTCCTAAGAAAACTTCTATAGAATTTTTCAATCGCATAATCCCCAGATTTCACTTCCATAAGTCAATATTGGTTTAATTATTTTTCGAAGAGTTCTAATCGCGTGTCGATAGATAAGATTAGTTTTTGCGATTTGAAATTTAGAGCATAAAGTGCTCTTTTTGCCTGAATTTGATACATTTATATGCAGGTTCCATTGTGTGCAATATTCCTAAACATCGTTTAAAGCTACTTGTAGGTCTTTTTCATATTCAGCCAAGATAATCGTGTCGTCGGCATATAGGATCGATTATAGTCTCAAAAAATATTTCTACATCTTCATCACTAAGATTTGATTTCAGATGCAAGGAAATCCAACCCCTTGTAATGTTTGCCAATGAAATGTTCAAGGTCGTTTAGAAATATTGCAAAAAGGAGCGGTGGTATATTTTCACCTTGGCGTACACCCGCTTGACTGAAAAGGTCTGAAACTACATTATTATGTTTGACACAAGATTTCGTTTGAAGGTATATATTGTAAACTACATTAATAATATTAACATTTATTCCAATAGATATCAACTTATTGAACGCCGCTGCACGGTCTAAAAGATCAAAACATTTTTTTGTAATCTAAAAATGCACAGTGTATACGTTTATGATCATTCAGATAAATTTCAATTAGGGAATGCAGAGTAAAAATATGATCAGTAGTCGAAAATCCACCTCGATAACCAGCTTGGTTCAGTTCTAGTAACCCTCATGATTCTACATACGTTGTTAATCGAAAATTTATAACAGAAGTGAAAAGTTTCCCAAGACAAGTAGGAGGGTGATTCCTCTATAATTATCGGCATGATGAACACTACCTTTATTTTTGTACAAGGGCTTTATGGTACCTATACACCAGTCAGGTACTTTACCTGTATTTAAGATAACGTTAAATAGTGTCACTATTATTTCAATAATCTGAATTGGACTATTTTTTATATATTCGTTTATTATGCAATCGATTCCACACGCTTTATTATTTTTAATTTAGAAATTGCACGTTTAATTTCGTCACATGAGAAGTTTTTTTGTTTAGATCTTCGTTAATTGAATGGTCAATCGATCGTGGATCTATTGCTTTGATTTTTGTATTAGAGTGTACCTCACTCAATAATTTAAAATGATTTTCAAGATCAATCACTGAGAGATTAGATACTATAGGTTTCGTCTTAAAAGCAATTGTAAGAATTTTCCAGTACTCTTTAGGTTCATGAATTTTCAATTTCTTCAGATCTAGGTTCTTAAAAATATCTTAAATTTCTTTGATATTTGTTTTGTTTCATGTTTAGCTTCTTGAGATTTATTATTTTTGAGTGTTCTTTTACTGGTTAGGTACGAGCGTCGTGCTAGTGTGCAGTCTTTATTGAACAAGATTTGTTTATTTTCACGGCGTTTAGTTTGAACAGTCACCTCTTTATGTAACCCTGTGTTCTCGACTGCCTTGAATTGAACAAAGATCTGAAGTTAATGCATTAACATCACATTGGTTATCATTAATATTCTCCAACCTATATTGTGGGTTATGCAACGCCGCTTGGTCAAACGATTCAATGAACGGTTCTAAACAATTAGTGTCCCATCTAGAGATCTTAATTCTCTGACACATCGCTTGTTTCGGTTCACATTTTTCTTGAACGCTTAACCATGATGCGTTTAATTTAACATTTATGGCACAGTGTGTATCTGATAAACATTTGTCAAGGTTATCAATACAGAAATCAAAAAGATGTGGCAGTTACTCGGATGATGTGATTACATACTAGTGGTCAATAGTGCTCTTGCCATTGTTTTTGTTATAACATGTAAAATCACCAACGCCAGCGTCATTGCGTCATATCTCCCATTTACTATGGCTAAGCTCAAGATTCTACATAATTCCACAAGTTTTAAACCATTGTTATTTGTTCGTTTGTCTCGATTACATCTTTGCGGGGGGTCAGTAGTATGTAAATTATCAAAAACATCAATGTCAATATTGTTTATCCCAATACATCGAACAATCTCAGACTCTATTTGTAAAGAGTCACACAATTCACCTGTCCGAGAGTTAAAATCACCTATTAATAGAACAGGTAAATCATACACAGTTTTGCACCTTGTTATATCATTTGTCAAATTATTAAAGAGATCAAAGTTGTGGTAAACAGAGCCATCGCAAGGTATGTACACAGAACCCAATATAAGTTGATCGTATAACTTTAACACAGAACAGATTCAGATGCGAAGTCATTTAAAACATCAACGTTTTGTTTATGCTCATTTCGAGCATGGATACCACCATAGGTATGGTCATTATTTTTTATTTCCAAACAATACGGACGGGAGAACCCTTCTATATCACTTTCGTGTATATGATTTGTTTTTGTTTCACTCAGACAAATAAAATCGTAGCTACGTGTGAAAGTTTCAAATGTTCCAAAACCAATTTTACTTTTAAAACCACACACATTTAATCCAACAAAATTCAAAACATTTGGCACTTGAGGTTGTAAGTGGTCGTGTCTGTCCTATCTTTTACCGGCATCAGGATTTGGGTGATTAAGGGAATTGTTTTTATATAATTTATCAAGCCTTAGATGTGCTTTATCGCCTCTGTCCCTAGCTTCCTTCATTTTTATACGCCCACATGGAAATGTGGATGTATATTGCCGTCGCCCCTGTCCGTCGGTCCGTCGGTCCGTCGGTCCGTCCACATTTGTTGTATCCACGATAGAGGCTACAGTTTTTATCCGATCTTAATGAAACTTGGTATACATGTATATATTGATGATATCTCGGTCAAGTTCGAAATTGGAAATTATCGCATGAACGGTTTTTGAGTAATTGCCCTTGACTTAGTAAAAACGCGTCAAATTTGGGTTGTATCCACAATAGAGGCTACAGTTTTTATCCGATCTTATTGAAACTTGGTATACATGTATATATTGATGATATCACGGTCAAGTTCGAAAATTGAAATTATCGAATGAATGGATTTTGAGTTATTGCCCTTGACTTAGTAAAAACACGTCAAATTTGGGTTGTATCCACAATAGAGGCTACAGTTTTTATCAGATCTTAATGAAACTTGGTATACATGCATATATTGATTATATCTCGGTCAAGTTCGAAAATGGAAATTTTCGCATGAAAGGTTTTTGATTTATTGCCCTTGACTTAGTAAAAACGCGTCAAATTTGGGTTGTATCCACAATAGAGGCTATAGTTTTTATCCGATCTTAATGAAACTTGGTATACATGTATATATTGATGATATCTCGGTCAAGTTCGAAAATTGAAATTATCGAATGAACAGATTTTGAGTTATTGCCCTTGACTTAGTAAAAACGTGTCATATTTGGGTTGTATTCACGATAGAAGCTACAGTTTTTATCCGATCTTAATGAAACTTGGTATACATGTATATATTGATGATATCTCGGTCAAGTTCGAAAATGGAAATTATCGCATGAACGGTTTTTGAGTTATTGCACTTGACTTAGTAAAAACGCGTCAAATTTGGGTTGTATCCACAATAGAGGCTACAGTTTTTATCCGATCTTAATGAAACTTGGTATACATGTATATATTGATGATAGCTCAGTCAAGTTCGAAAATGGAAATTATTGCATGCACGTTTTTTGAGTTATTGCACTTGACTTAGTAAAAACGCGTCAAATTTGGGTTGTATCCACAATAGAGGCTACAGTTTTTATCTGATCTTAATGAAACTTGGTATACATGTATATATTGATGATATCTCTGTCAAGTTCAAAAATGGAAATCATTGCATGAACAGATTTTGAGTTATTGCCTTGACTTAGTAAAAATGCGTCAAATTAGGGTTGTATCCATGATAGAGGCTACAGTTTTTATCCGATCTTAATGAAACTTGGTATACATGTATATATTGATGATATCTCGGTCAAGTTCCAAAATGGAAATTATCGAATGAACAGATTTTGAGTTATTGCCCTTGACTTCGTAAAAACGCGTCAAATTTGGGTTATATCCACGATATAGGCTACAGTTTTTATCAGAAATTCAAATTTGACGATTTTTTGATGAATAGTTTATGAGTAATTGCCCTTGACTAAGTAAAATTGCATAAAAATTCATTTTCTGTAGACACTATAGAAGCTACAATTATCTATGGATTTTAATGAAACTTGGTATGAGCATTGGAATTGATAAGAGGGTGGTCAAGTTCGATTTGGACGATTTTGCGATAAACAGTTTTGGAGTTATTGCCCCTGCCTCTATATTTGTTGTAGACAAAATAGAAGCTACAATTTTCAATGGATTTAAATGAAACTTGGTGTGAGCATTGGAATTGATAAGACACAGTCAAGTTCGAATTTGATGATTTTTCGATGAACAGTTTTTTAGTTATTGCCCTTGATTTAGTAAGATTGTGTCAAAATTTTTTTGTGGTTCAATAAAAGCTACAATTTTCAATGGATTTTGATGAAACTTGGTGTTTTTGAGTTTTTGCCCTTGACTTCAATATCCATTTAGTGAATGTTTTTGAGTCATTGCTGTATTTATTTTTCAAACTCAATGCTGCCAGTGGGCGTATGTTACCTTGCCTGGCAAGCTATCTTTGGGAAAAGGAGGCGCCTGCGTTCACTGATTTCCGTGGGGTACTGCTCAAATACAGCGAAACCCGTCCCCCTCAATCACCGTATTGCCTCTTTAAGAACTAAATCTCTATCTTTTCTTTTTTCGAACTTTGTTATGATATTTCTTGGTTTACCATCCGACCTTTGCTTCAACCTATGCACCACTTCAAATTCGATATTTTGGTTTATTTGCAAGACTTCACTTATAAAACACTTAATACTAGATTCAACGTTTTCTTCTGGACCCTTTTCTGAGATACCAGAGATTATCAAATTATCTCGCATAGATCTAACTTAAAGATTTAAAAAATTGATCCTTCAACGCATCACCCTCTCTTTTGGCATTATCTCTCTCATTTTTAAGTCGTGATATTCTTTCATCCGTTATGGTATGATCAATTTCCTAGGAACATGACAGAAGACGCGACCCGTTCTTTGGTCAGATTAATTTCGTAAGCAAACCAACAAATACCAGTGTGTTTTTCTATTTTTTACCCTAAACCTTCAACATGCGTGAGATTTTAAAGTAGCTGCGCGAGAGCGTGAGATTGAAGCCGAATGCGTGGGTTTAGAGGTCTGTAATTGACAGAGTGGGTGAAAAAAAAAACCCATCAACGACATTTAAACGACATTTGAGACTTGACGTACATAACTTGGCAGTACCCTGCCGAGGGAAATCCCGTCATAATTAGCTGCAGATATCAAAGGAAACGGAGATTCCATTTCAGTTCTCGGAAAGTACGAAGTACGACATACTGTACATTTGCGAGTACACAAAGATAGACAAGGTCTTGTATATTGTACAGTCGTCAACAAAGATAGACAAGGTTTTGTATATTATACAGTCGTCAATATGAGATCGTGTATGTAATAATATATTGTAGTTCCAAATTGCTTACATGTCCGTTTGGTTGAAAGCCTATGATATGAATCGACAAAAAAAATCCACGAAATCTAACTAGAAAGATGAAGTCGAGCGATCTTCTACTCTATTCCTAAATTGCCGAAACGATTACTATGTATATGTATTATTAGTCCTACAAATATACAACTTATAATATGGGCCGCCATATTCCATTGAGAGAAAAGAGGAAGTAAAATGGGGTCTATAAATATATACCATTATATCATATAACTTGAAATAAGATAAAGATATTGTTTGTAAGACATATGAAAATATGCATAGGTAAAATAATTAATACTTGCACTGAAATTTGTGCAAGAGATAGAAGCTACTATGATACTGCTAAAGACGTTATTGGGTCAAGCTATGGATCCAGAACTCATTTGTTGGTCAGTAGGCCTACAAACAATTAATGGTAGAGCTACAGAGAGAGACCAGAGAAGATTTCATTTTCTTGTAGAAAGCCTTAGTTCAAGACTTTTACAAAGGCCACTTCAAATTTCCCCATCACCTAGGACTCACGTAGGTTATCTTTTTGAGGCATCTAGCCACTGGAGATTCATATCACAGCACTACTTACTCTTCACAGAGTACCACGCAACAGCAAGTAGGAGAAGCCAATGTATAGGGATTTCAAAAGGAACTTGTGATGCCGAAAAACTGAGGATGGTTCATGAACTTTGTACAAGTAATTAAAGGATTCTTTTCTATCATATGCACCCAAGGCCACAGTAGAGGCACATGCCTTAAACACCCCTGTCTTTAGCCACTACTAAATGATGATTGTCCCATTCTGTAATTCGTCTTAAGATGATGGTTTAATCTCACTGAAAACATGGCTAATGAAGCCATTTTCCAACTCACATCTTCGTTGAGAAGAATGCATTTTCAATACTTTAAAATGCAAAAGACCAATAATATAGTAATATATCTTGAATTAAGTGAGCATTCTAGCAGGAATAAAGTAGATATTACAGGAGTCAGTTGAGGCAATCATTATGCGTGTTGTCTCATCATTTCAATTTCTAAACTAGATAACAGATAAAATTCGGATCGACTAGATAATAATGTCACCTCGTTGTTTGTTTGGTAATGGGGTGACTCAAAGGGGCCCAAGCTTGATTTTAAGGGGTCGTTTTGGGCCTTTGTTACATTTAAACAGTCCTCAGAAATATTCAAGCTCTTAGAAAATCGCAAAATACCTTGAAATATGCCTCAAACAAAAAATTTCACTTTTCATTTTTTTTTCGTGCTGTACGCGGCTGGTCTCCAGTCAGTCTGAAAATTGTGTGTCCTGTTGACAAAGTCTACAATTGAAAAATGCGTTTTAGTCTGTTTATATAGATGACCGCTATTGCACGACGGGAAGGATAACTCTTTGATTATCAAGACGAACCGTTTTCCAATATGGCGGGACGTTCGTAATTTCTTAAGTCATTATAATTTTTCAAACACGGATAATTATGGATACACATGGAGACTCTGTAGACTATTTCTGATTAGCTAACCAAAAGATTTCATGTGCTTGAGGCTGTCGGATGATTGTCCGAAACAAATAAAGCCTGGGCCTCTTTAAACTCCATATCAGGAACTGTTTTGTTTCTTAAAGAATTCGAATGAAAATCAGTGAAATATTTTAAGTTGCTCAATAAAGCAACGTTGTATACCTTGCGGGATATTCATTCAGTCAACCAATTACAAGTGGTACAGCAATACCTCGAGGATACGTCGCCGATAATTACGGCGGAGGGTTATCGGCAAATAGTCGTCGACGTTCTGTGTACGATTGGTAGGCGTCAAAAGGTCATGAAAGCATCTCTACTAACTTCTTGCAAGCAATGAAATATTTTCTTTTTCAAGCTGTAGTGATCCAGTTAGAAAGCTTGTGATCATCTCAGAAAACACGGCAAACATTCGAATATGTCATTGTGACTGTTAATTTTTTCCTTCGCCTATGATTTGCAAACCATCGCAAGCCCAATGGGTCTAAAGTTTTCATATACAACCAACATGTAGAGTTATATACGACTTTGTTAGGCGATAGCTCTTAAATGGTTAACGGATGATCATCAAATAGTTGAGAAGATTCTCTCCAACCACGTCTTCCAAACTTGGTCATAGAAAGATTGAAGAATAATCTCCGTTTTACCTTTTCTACAAGTTTGTCGCAATCCATCACAAAGCATCGCAAAACTGCACAGCTCTTAACACATTACAGACTCGGTTTATTGTCCTATCCAAAAAACTTGACGCTATTTCCATGTCAACACCAGCGAGAGTAACTGGATTGAAAAATTGAAGCAACGCTGAATTAACTTCTGAACTACTTTCTCGTGCCAGTTCCATCGAACTATCCTGATATTCTGTAGAAACTGAAACTGAAAGTTTTATATTGATGGGATTGAACCCTGAAAGTTCATATGACTATGGACATTTAAAACGGATTAACAAATTATGATCACCTTCGTATAATATCATGACCATAAAACTATGAAAGACGCCAGTTTGAATATAAGAAAGAAATGAATTGAAAGAACAACATAAACATTTCGTTCGTTAGAAGTCGAGTTAACTCGCTGTCTCGTGAGCGAGAATTTGAGAGTAGATATGGCCGGAGTTGGCTTCCATAAACACTGATACCAACATTAAAAGAACTGAAGACGGGGTATAGAAATATATGTCTATAACTATAAATATTGAATTTTGACAATACAATTATTATGTCTATTTGATAAAGAAATTCTATATAAATAATGAAATGAGCCCAAACGTATTTTATGATTCAGTACAATAAAAATATAGTGTACATGTAATGAAGGCCACAATTCAAGAAAAGAAACCTAGCATGCAAAAAAATGTTGGATCTTTTTTTTACGAACCATCTTTTTTCTGTTTTCTGTTAGTAAATCAATGGCTGGTGGAGTGAGCATAATTTAGCATTATGAATGATTTGAAATTTCATTAAGTTCATTATTTCAACTAGCAACAAATATGAAATGGATTGTGGTGTGGACATCGTGCCCACCCCCTCCTTGCATCCCTGTAGCTATGGACCTTCCTTGACCTAAAGCAAAATGTTTGGTCGTCCTATATTGACAAAGTTTAACATGTAGTTTGATACCTTCGTTTTTGAATCAATCTTAGTATTTTTAAGGCCAAGTACATCTTCATGATGGTTATTTAAGAGCCAAAACGACAGTGCGTTTACCATGTCCTTTTTATAATTTCATTACCCAAACCTTATGATAAATCAGAGCATACATACTGTAAACAATGTAATGCGATAAAATAAATATTTTTCAAAATGCGATACAGGGAGTTTATTTTTTATAAATAGTGTATTAACCTATAGAGAAACAGTAACCTACAGAGAAACAGTAACTTACCCTGTATATATATTATCAGTGCTAGAAATATACCACCTAATACTAGGGGCGCCATATTCAAATTAATAGAAAAAGGAAGTTAAATCATTTCATACTAACATATCATGGAAACATTTCGAATTCCATCAACAGTTTCATTAGTGTCAATGAGGATGTGTATAACATCTTAATAATCTCTGACTTGCTTTACAGAATGGCTATTTCTTCCTTGATTTATTTATGCGCAAATGTCATACGACGTTTTTAATATTTTGTATTCTAAACTTGTTCAACCCATCTTATCATATGGAACGATTGGGGTATCAGAGAATTCAGATTAATCAATAACATCCAGAATAAAGCGGTGCGTGGCGACATCGCAATTCTAATCACCACCCAAACCAACATCACGTACGCTACAACGGCCCAGTATTCCATAGACCTCTACCACCAAACAATCACCGACCACCAACCAATCCAGCCATTCATATCCCAGACCCACCATTCATATCTCAGACCCACCAAAGACCAACCCACAACACTGCCTATCCATCAAGATATAACCATCGACCTGCCCACAACACAGCCTACCCATCCAAAGATAACCACCGGCCTCACCAACATCAGAAATGCACACCAACCCACAGACGCCAACCAGTTCCCACTCATAAGGAACCTTCAAACGCAAAGTCGGATTTGTATCCGTCCAGCAATGAAAATATCGGCTGGCGACGCGAATATTATACAATCGGACATGGCTCTCAAAGGTAACGCAGACTCTGATCGATCATTATCAAACCTCCCTTCAAGAAAAACTCAGCTTCATCCGAACCAAGTCTTTATCACAACCAGCCATCGACCGCATTATTTCCCATGTCCTCTCTAGGGCCCGTCGCTCCAATGGGAAACGTCTAACTCAACCTGTGATTGCCAAATTCTACCAAACGAAATGGAGATTGATCAAACACAAACACCTAAACCAACAAGAGTCACCACCATGCCCAACTAAACCCCTAAACTAGCCCGCAGTTCACCACCCCCTAGTCCAGCAGATGTTGGTAAACAAAGAGCAAATTACACACTCGTTTTAATGCTCACAATGCTCGCAAGCCTGTTTCTAATCATTTCAATCTTGACGATCTCACACTAACCCCAATTGAGCGCATAGAAATCGACTTGCCCGAAAATGAAACTATCATATTCAGTCAATCTAGAGAAGCCCATAGGATTGTGACATTGAATACAGCAAGACCCATAGGACTCAATATTCACCACAGAGTTGGCATATCACCCTCTGTCGTCCCCTTCAATACAACCAGTAATAAAGCAAGCAAGATAGTTCATGCCCATTTATAAGAGTCTTCAAGAGAAATGTCCCCATGTCTTTAAGCAGAAAATGATAGTGGCATATTACAAAAATCAGAACTTAAATGACTACTTTGTTCATAGCAAACTAAAAATAATCTGTAATTAAAAGATACTATACTTCTCGGAGATTGGGCGAGTTATTTTTTCTAATTTCAGATCAGAACAGAAGAAAATCATCCAACAGATTCAGATCCCCATTTCTCAATAAAATATTTGTTCCACCCTAGGCTTGTACATCTGGGAGATTCAATCCCTCCCTTCCCCGAAAACTATTGTACTGTGTATGTGTTTTTTTAATCTTGAGTAATCAAGCAAGGAAGATTGTCCATATACGCATTATGAGAGTCTACAAGAGAAATTGAAACATTTCTTTAAACAAAAAATATTGTTGATTATTCAAAACGAAATGAAATGAATGGAGTTTTATGTCCTACTCTTCTGCAGAGATACTAAGTTGATTGTTTTATTCAGCAAAGCAAATACTTACTATAGCCAAATACATAACAATATAATTATTAGCAAGTAAATAACGATATGTACAGTAAACAACATAATTACAATATATTAACACGGGAAGCAAGAAAAAGATACAGAATAGAAATATAACTATATAATATATAAATACGTTTAATCAATTAATGAATTCCTTTGCATAAAAGCATCATGAATAAATCTACATAAATTAAGGAGCTTGTAATGAGAAGGGGGATTCATAAGTTGATTCATTTTATGAAGAGATGCAAAGGATCAGAAGCGGCGATGCAAGTATTTACGACGTAAAGAATTATATTGAGGACAGCATAAAAGAAAATGATACTCGTGTTCTACATAGACAGATTTACAACAGGGGCAAATTCTTTTATCTCTTGGAGTTTTATTATACCTTCCAACTTCAATCTGCAGTTTTAGATTACCAACGCGAAATTTGCACAGTAAGAACTTTAATTTGTCGTCTAGATTAGAGATAAGGTAGAACTCAAGTCCAAAATTAATTTTAAAATGTTCATAAAACCTTAGTTTTCTTTTTAAATATACTTAAATTTAGTAAGTTAGGATCGTGAAAAAAAGGAGGAAAATCCTGATTCATTCAGAATGGTTTTGATATCGGTTATCCAGTTATTTTTTCCATTACCATCGTATTTACATAAAACTTCGTAAATACTGAGGACAAGAGAAGTATTCGAGGCAACAACTTTTGACCATTATTTGATCCTTTGAACCTTACGAAAAACAGAGTTTTTATATTTAACAACAGAATTTACTAATCTATACAAGGATTTGATAATAGTGATGAATTTACTTCTAATACCAAAGGAATTCAATTTAAATAAAAGAAGATCTCATCGACAAAATCGAAGGCCTTTCGTAAGTCAATGAAGGCACAAAACAACTTTTTCTTGTGATTAAGTGAGTGACTAACAATACTATTTAGAAGAAAGATTGCATCTACAGTACTACGATTTCTTCTGAAAAACCAAACTGGCAATTAGCAAGTTTTTCATTGCCTTCACACCAATCATTTAGTCGGCGATTTACAATTGAAGAAAATAATTTTCCTAAAATATTCATGACTGAAATACCTCGATAATTATCGGCATTGTTAGGGTCACCCTTTTTAGGAACCGCGACCAGAATACTGTTTTGCCATCCACGAGGGTAGATTCCTCCAGAGAAAATGGCATTCAATAAATAATTCGCTACATAAATTATCAGGACCAAAGCTCTTATCATGTTTTAAATTCCTGATAGCAAGTGTAACTTCATTAGAACTGATTGCATGGTCAAGAGCGTCTACAGCCAATTCGAGGGTAATGTTAGAAGCATCATTTCCAATGGCTTTTCTATTATTTGTATTTAGATTACTAAAATGTTTGAGAAAGTCATCAACCTCGAGTTACCTTTATGGAGAGAGCCTATTCGTTTTCCACATGCCTTACTATACTTAAGCTTTGATATGCGTTTGGTACGATTAAAGGAATATCTATTTTGACATAAATTTTCCTATTCTGGTCTGATCTAGACTTATTATATCTGTTTCTACTATGATTTAAAGCTTGTCTCGCAATTTTGCAGTTATTATGCTTTGATTTGGAGAACTGGATTTGGACATTGGATGAGAAATTTGTTCAGTTATTATCTTTTACATTGTCTCTACTCACCAGTCTAGTTACAGCCTCATTGAAACTCAAAAAAGCATCTTGAAATCTCTTAGCTTTCATCTGGGTCTTGCCCAGTAACATAAACAGTGGACTCACTGGTTTGTTATCACCTTGATCTCTAACTACTCGAGTAGCAGAGGCCAGAGCATCAATAGCCTACAAATATTGAAGTGGTGTGAGTTGGTACTGGAATGACTTTTGAACGCAATGCAAGGGGCAGCAGGATATTTGCTTTCCCGATATTCAGTCTTTGAGTTTCTTTTATCACCAGATTCAATACAGAAAAACTCTTCTTGCAACATCATGATGTAAAAATATTGGTTAATGGACTGCCTTTTATTTTTGTAGTTCCTTTTTTTTTTTTTTGCAAATGTGGTGCCAGGAGTTTTATACAATCTCAAGTTCGATATCTAACAAGTTCAATATCGGACAAGTTAAATATCTGACAAATTAAACATCTGACAAGTTAGATATCTTACAAGATAGATATCTTACAAGTTCCAAATCTTGCAAGTTCGATATCTTACAAGTTCGATATCTTACAAGTTAAATATCTGACAAGTAAAATATCTGACATTTCAAGAACAGCAATGGTAAGTTTTGTAAGGAAATTTAATAAATGATTAAAAGTCATTGTTCACATGGTTTAAGTTTTCTGTTAAATTAAAAACAATCAACATCAACCACTTACTACACAAAATCCAAGTAAGTTTATTTTATCATTCTTAAGTTTAGTGTGGTACAAAAAATGTAGTAATGTTAGTAAGTGTTGTACAATTACTATAGTAAAGATAGTGCTGTGCAGTCAATGTTATAATATTGGTGTTGTACAGTCAATCTTATAATGTTGGTGTTGAATTGAAAGAACTGAGTGGTCAATGCTATGATGTTGGTGTTGATTTGAAAAACTGTGTAGTCAATTTTATAATGTTGGTGTCAATTGAAAGAACTGTGTAGTCAATGTTGTGGTGTTGGTGTTAAATCCAAAGAACTGTCAAAGTCAAAGTTATAATGTAAGTGTTGACTTGAAAGTATTGTGTAGCCACTGTTGTACTGTTGGTGCGTTGTAATCAATGTTATAACATTGGTGTTGTATAAAAAGTGCTGTAAGTCAATGTTACAATGTTGGTAATGTAACGAATGATTGCTGCGCAGTCAATGTTATAATTTTGGTGTTGTACACTCAATGTTATAATGTTGGTATTGTAAACAATTAGTGTTGTACAGTCAATGTTATAATTATTGTGCTGTACACTCAATGTTATATTATTGGTGTTGTAAACAATTAGTGTTGTACAGTCAATGTTATAATTTTGGTGTTGCACAGTCAATGTTATACTGTTGGTGTTGTAAACAATTAGTGCTGTTCAGTCAATGTTATAATTTTGGTGTTGTACCCTCAATGTTATATTGTTGGTGTTGTGTAGAAAGTGATGTGAAGTCAATGTTATAATTCTGGTGTTTTACTGTCAATTTTATAATGTTGGTGTTGTAAACAATTAGTGTTGTACAGTCAATGTTATTATTTTTGTGTTGTAAACAATTAGTGTTGTACAGTCATGTGTAAACAATTAGTGCTGTACAGTCAATGTTATAATTTTGGTGTTGTAACAATTAGTGTTGTACAGTTAATGTTACAATGTTGGTGTTTTGAAGAAAGTGATGTGCAGTCAATGTTATAATTTTAGTGTTCTACAGTCAATGTTATAAGATTGGTGTTGTGTAGAAAGTGGTGTGCAGTCAAGGTCATAATTTTGGTGTTGTGTAGAAATTGATGTGCAATCAGTGTTTTAATTTTGGTGTTGTACAGTCAATGTTATAATGTTGGTGTTTTGTAGAAAGGGTTGTGTAGTCAATGTTATATTTCTGGTGGTGTACTGTACTAAAATAGTGTTTTACAATTAATGATGTAGGTGTGTACTGTTTGTGCTGTATCATGCATGTTGTAATATAAGTATTTTGCATTTGCAGGTATATCAGTAAAAGCAGTTAGTGTCATACAGTTAGTGTCACACAAAATGACCCCTCATCCAAGCATTTGATGTGAAGGATGAGAGGCATTATTGGAGTAAAGCCGGAGGCTTAGCATTGTTATGTAGCATACTATCCTAGTTATCGCCCTTTACTATCGCTCTTCAAAGAAAGGTAAAATTAAGTCCCTCTATCACATGACCCAGCACCATAATATAAACCACACATTTCAACAATTAATCATTATTTAAAGCTATCTGTTGTCTTTTAACTAATCATAGAAATGGGAAAGGGCTGGGTAGATGCATGCTAAGCCTCCGGCTTTACTCCAATAATGCCTCTCATCCTTCACATCAAATGCTTGGATGAGGGGTCATTATTTTCCGCAAAGCCTTCGGCTTAGCATTGTTATGTAGCATCTCTAAAGAAAGACAACAATACAATCGGAACTTTCGAATTTTATTTAGATCTTAATACAGACAGACTGAAACCTACATCCGTAATATCTACATCTCTAAGATAAAACTTTTTAAAGTTTTTAGCTGATGACCAATCTGCTGCCTTAAGTATATCCGGAACTGAACACCCATTGAAATATGCAGCAGACACGGAAGCTGATCTATATGAATGGGCCTTAAACACATCCGCATTAACTCCAGACAACAACAGTACATCCTTGAGCCAACGAGCAACAGTGCTAGTTGTGACGGGCAAACAAGTACTAAATGAAATCAACAACTGATCTGCCCTATTAGTGGATTTTGTAATGTTCAAATAATGCATCAAAGTATGCATAACACATACTGTTTCATCGTGAAAGTGAGGTAAACTTAGCATATAGCTAGACGAACCGTGGTGGTTTTTCAACAATTGAGTAAAACAAAACTGAATTCGATCATTGTAAGTAGACATATTCGAGAGTCTTAATACTACCAGAGTCTGGGATCTCGGGGCTGAAGCCAAAGTAATCAACGCTACCAATTTATATGTCAACATTTTCAAACTCAAATTCTCAAGAGGAAAAAGAGACGACAATACTTAAGAACAATAGAAACGTCCCAAATAACAGTATATTTGGGTTTTGGAGGACATCTATTACATACCACTTTCATAAACCGGCTTATTAATATAGATTCTGAACACCACACATTGCCTAAAATCTTCAAGGTTTGGAGAAGCATAGACTTATGAGTATTAATAACACTGTAAGACTTGCCATGATCCAACATGTAACCAAGATATTGTAGTAATCTTACTTCAGTGGTAACAATGGGATCAAAACCCCACGACTCACACTAAAAAATCCATTGTTTCCATGCAAGGTCATACTGTTTGTTAGTACCCTTTCTCCAGGAACTAACGAGGACATCAACAACTGACTCTGGAATGCCTCTATCTTTGAGATATCTCCTGATACAATCGCTGCGACAAGAGACATCGACTTGGCTAAGAGATGACATGTTCCATCGTGCGCCATCATTAATAGGTCTTTGTGTCGAGGTATCCTAAGAGGAAAAGAAGCCAAACAATTCAGAAGTACTGGAAACCATGGTTGAGAAGGCCAAAATGGCACAATAATAATAGCTCTACTAACTCTGTCTATACAAATCTTGTTTAAAATTTTACCTATCAGTGAAAATGGTGGAAAAATATATGGTAGCAAATCTGCCTACGAAAA
The DNA here is from genome assembly GCA_030562195.1 of Nipponacmea schrenckii. Taxonomy (NCBI): domain Eukaryota; kingdom Metazoa; phylum Mollusca; class Gastropoda; family Lottiidae; genus Nipponacmea; species Nipponacmea schrenckii. Next base: position 7,927,665 of record CM060202.1, read on the forward strand.
AGAGAAAGCATCACATTTATAAGAATCTGGTTCAGGAAACCATGAACAAAATTGAGGCAACTGACAATTCAAACGTGACGCAAACAAATCTATATCAGGCCAGAACAATTGGTTACATATCCTTACAAAAATATCATGCTTTATCATCCACTCAGTTGAATCAGAAAAATGTCTTGATGAAAAATCAGCTAAACTATTTGTTTTGCCTGGTATATAAACAGCAGATATATAAAGCGATCTCTCTATGCACCAGTTCCAGATATCTTTGGCCAAATCATCCAATAATTTTGATGGCATTCCACCCATATTATTAACATAAGAAACTGCACAAACATTGTCAGATCTAACCTCAATATGAAGGCTTAATGAGTCAGAAAATAGAGACTTCAACCCAAAAAATATAGCCAATAGTTCCAAAAAATTTATGTCTTTTTGACTTTCTGCTACCGACCATCTACCGCCGAATGAAATATGTTCGTCATTATAATATACACCCCAACCTTCCAAGGAAGCGTCAGTTGTAAAGAATACTGAGGGATTATCCTGTCTTATGAGTTTGCCATTCTTTTCTCTAATATTGTTAATCCACCAATGTAAATCATCAACCCCTTCTGGAGACAAGACCAATTCATTATCATAATTCATGGAACTTCCTAAACTTTTCAATTTATCCCTTTCTAAATTCCTATAATGCAATTGTGCTTCGAAGACAGCATAGAAGGCATTTATTAGTAAACCTATGAATGACGCAAGAATTCGAACTGAAATTGATCGACGGTTTTCTAAAATAAAATTGGTACAACCACAAATTTTGCTTACCTTCTCCGGTGTCAAAAACACCTTATACTTAACTGAATCAATAATAAAACCAAATAATACTATTGTTTGACAGGGTTCAAAACTTGATTTTTTCTCATTTATTGTATATCCTAATGATACCAATTTATCTTTAATAACCTGTGTATCATTGTAACATTTTAATTTATCTTGATTCATAATAATAGAATCATCAATATAATAATTACACCTTATACCTTGAAATCTAAACCAGGCATATACAGGCTTCAAAATTTTGGTGAACACTCTGGGAGCACTGGATAGTCCGAAAGGTAGACAAACAAAATGATATAAAACTTGATTCCATGAAAATTTTAAATATTTTTGATAATTCTCATGAATAGGAATACTAAAATAAGCATCTGATAAATCGATTGACGAAAAATAATCATTCTTTTGTAAAGTATCTACTTGAAAAGTTTCTTGTTTAAAGTGTTCATACTGAACAAACTCATTCAATGGTTTTAAATTAATAACAGGTCTATATTTACCATTAGGTTTAGGAACAATAAATAAATTAGACACAAATTGATCTTTCTCCCAGTGTGAAGGTACAATGGCCCCTTTGACTAATAAAGCAGATACTTCATTGCCAATAATACATTTTAATTCATCAGAAAAAATAATTTCATTGGGTAGTTTATACTGATATACTTTGGAACAGAATTCTATCCTGTAACCATTCACCACATCCAAAATCCACGGATCATCAGTAATTGTCAACCAATTATTTACATAATATTTCAGTTTTCCAACATTGGAAACGCTTAACTCACATTTTCGTTCTGTTGAGCAGTGGAGTTTAAATTCCCACGTCGACCTCTTCTACTACCACGATAGCCAACATTGTATGGTTGAAACCGTGATCGTTGACCACGAAATTGTCCACCACGACGAAAACCTCGTCTTTGATTGAAGTTGTTTCCTCTAAAATTCTGATTAGGAACATACGTGTAATTAGATTCTTTATTTGATAAAGAGAACCCAGCATCACATTTCTTTATTTCTTTAGAAATATCATCCCCAAATAAAAAAAACTTGTAATCGGGGTATCAATATTACAAAGATTTGAATATTTCTTTTTAAGATTTGGACGAATTAAATATCTTCGCCTTAAAGATATATTGTACTGGGCCGGACTAATCAATGTTAATGAATCCGAAATTAACATCTTTGCTTCATTGTTATTCTTAATTTGATCCTTAAGGACATCAGCCAGTTTAATGATAGGTACAATGCCAGCAGCTAATAACTTCTGAATACCCTTAAAACTTTTATCATAGGTATGTGTTCTTACATCAATTTCACCCCATATTTCCTGATTAATAAACGGTGGGGGTAACATTTCACAATTTTCAGGTATCTTATGTCTATCAATAATATCATCAGTAGCACCCTGAGTAGTACAAGCCGTATTTATTAAATTAGCTAAAGATTTTGATATAGGTTCACCTCTCAACGGAGTCTTTAATTTAGGTAATGTCCACAAAGTATCATCTAATACTGGACTATTATTATTATGCAAATCAGCATTGCTATCAGTATTACTTAATTCATCAAATAAAGCTCCACTAATTTTATCATTAACCTGAAGTGGATTAATATTAGGTCTTACAACATCGGTTGAGTTGTCAACCTGAACAGTTAAATTAGGCAACTGACTATAATCTTGAAAAAAGAAATCATTTTCATCATATTCGTAGTCTATCTCATTAGCCTGAGACTCAACAAGACCTAATTTACATTTTAATGTTAAGAGATCTGCTTCTGATAAATTATCCAAATCAATAAGATTGGGTTTATTTGAATGAATAGTATTGCCAATAACTTTGTTGACAACATCTGAGGTGTTATTATTGGTACTCAACGAACTTGCTTTATGAGTACTAGTTGAAGCCTTTTGTTTACCTCTTACAACCTGAACTGCAGATCTTAATTTTGATTTAACTTGTGTTTTGCACTTACTTGTAGACGGAAGAGAATCCTCTAAAGTAAATACATTTTCGTCAGAATCATTTAAAGAAAGTATATCTCTTTCTTTTTCTACACCAGCCATTGAAACAAAGTTTTAAGAAAATAAATGACTGAAAACTATCGTTCAGTCTGTGAAAACAAACAGATTGAGTAGTATTTTAACTAATACTACCTGTCTAAATAAAATTTGAGATTCTATCGATCTCTTCTGCGATACGCTAGGACAAAGAATGATTAATTGTTGAAATTGTGTGGTTTATATTATGGTGCTGGGTCATGTGATAGGGGGACTTAATTTTACCTTTCTTTGAAGAGTGATAGTAAAGGGCGATAACTAGGATAGTATGCTACATAACAATGCTAAGCCGAAGGCTTTGCGGAAAATAATAACCTTTAAAAGTGCAGGATTAGCTTTGACTCTATGATCATCAATAGATTGACCTTTCTGGGGGAAATAAAATAATATGATGAAACTGTCATTAATTAGAACTAAGATAATGAGAACTCCCTTGTTTATCTATAGATCTTCAATTTGTACTCTAATTATTTCCTAGTTTTCACCACAAATTGTCGGCCTCATGGCTTATATAACAGTGGGTAAATTTGAAAAGCATAAGGAAGTCATTGCTACATAAAATGAAATTCAACAATTTTTCATATGAAGTTTCTTTAGTTATGACATCAAAATTTAAATCAATTTTACTATTTTTATTTTACTGATATGATAAATGTGATGCTAAGTGAAAAAAAATATCAAAATCACAGTTAACATATTCTTTATCATAATTTTTAAGAAAGGACTGTACTACAGCTTGTTGTGTTGGTTTTTCTCCCAGTGAACTAGATACAGTATTAGTATTTAACTCTGAGGCTTGTCTACAAAAAAGGGCAAATCAAGTTGATGGATCAGCATTAAGATCAGTCCAAATGTCTTCAACTGCAGCTTATGATGGTTTTTTTTTTTCAGGTATAACAGAAACATTTAGGATTTGTAATTAATTTGTAGTTAATTTTTTATTAACTTTCTACTACTAAATCTCTATTTAAACTGATCAAGTAGGTCTAAGCTTCGGAAAAGATACTCTCAGTTTAAAAATGTGTTATTGATGCAAAGTTTTGTGATCTTTTACTAGGTTTATAATGAAATAATATAAACAGATTTTCTTCTCGTTATATATTCCCATGCTTAAAATACCATATACAGTGTATTATTATTTTCTTTTTATGAGGTGACGTCATATAATAAAGGAAAATGTCAGCTTCCATACATTGACAGTCAGTGATGTCAATTAAAATTTGAAGAAAATGATAATGATAAAAATTTCTAAAAGCTGTCTATTCCTTAAAAAGTGGTTAAATACAAGAGGTCAAAGTTTAACAACGAGTATCTTAAAATCCCCAATAAATGAAATCCTATGAAGGAAATCCTATATTAAACAGAGCATTTGATAGGTTGAATATCAAGTGGCCCAAGAGATTTATAACCATCACAGGAACCATGCAGGAAAAAACCCATGGCCAAATAAAACATCCTGTTTTATTAATTATCAAGTTAATAAGTTTTGATTAGAAACTCATGCCATAAAAAGCACTGTGGCATAAACAAAGATATTTATCTTCTTCATAGATAATTAGTAGTTAATCATTTATGGTGGGTTGATTTGGGTCTTAATGCATTTAAAAGGGATAATAGGTCTTGAAATATTGTTAACTCAGCCAATAAGAGATCTATTCATCAGTCAACATACCTGCTGCCATAAAAATAACATAAAAAACTTTAAATAATATCCAAAAAACTAAGTAATTATCCATAAAGATGCTTTTTTTATTGAAAAACGCTTAAACTGGTTTAGCGGTTTTTTTATTCAAAAATGACTTTATTTTGTGAGTTTTTTAGATTAATTTTATAACACCAAGTAAGTTCACTGATGAATATATACACATAACCCATATTGACCATTCTTGATAATCAAAATTTTACGTTCGTGCTGAGACTGCTAGGCATTTAATTCTGAAGAAAAACAAAGTTCTGATATTGTCTTGAAATATCGTTAGGAATTCAATTTCTTTCACCGCTAAGCTTAAAATAGGCCTAATTTAAGAAGACTGAACCTAGCTAAAAATTGAGGCTACGCCAATTTCTTGTTGGTCATTACGATGATGTTGTCAATAGAACCCCGTTCAAATCAAGCTCAATTTGCATTATAACCTTATTTGTTGTCAGATCCTCTAACTCCGATTGCGTTAGGTAAAATGAATCATTTATTCATTTCCTCCACTTGGCTCTACCTCCAACCAAGAGTCTATCTATGCCTATCCTATATTCGGCACTGTTTTACTTACGCACCCCGTAGAGCTATCGATTTGAAACTTGGCAGAGGGATACTTATTTGTGTCTCGAATGTTCACAACAAATGTCAGACGATTCCGACTATTCCTTCTATTATTTTTCAAAGTGTTGAAATGACTGGAATTTCGGCACTGTACTTGGTGGCACACACGTGGGGAAACAGGAACTAAAACATTATATATTATTATATGAAAAACACCGGCAACAATAATCACTGGGGATCGCCCGATTGAAAAAGGGTAATGAGGTGCCGCTGACAAAATGGGGATTGAATGATGATTATGTACAAATGATAATAAATACGGATGATATAAAAAAAAAACAAGAAAATTAAATAAAGCAATGTGAGAAGTGAGCCAAACGTTAATTGAATTTTGAAAAGTAAATAATAGCCAAATAGAGAAAAATAACAGAGTAATTTAGATTCATCACACATATATCATGCGCTCCATATAAAACACCAGTCCCCCCAGCACCAGTCGCATTGACACATGAAAAATGTTCACCGTGCTTCTGCGATCAAAGCAAAGCATCTCACGCCTTCTAACGACAGCTTGACAAGAGCAGAAAAAATTCATACTTGCAATGAAATTTGTTGAAGAGATTGAAGCTACTGAACACTGAGGATGGTTCATGGACTTTGTACAACTATAAATGTGTTATTTTTTATCATTTACGCCCAAGGCCGCAGTAGAGGCACATGCCCTTAACATCCCTCCTCTTTAGTCATAACCAAATGATATATTTCTTCTTAGAGATGATGCCATTTTCTATTCCGAATATGCAAAAGACTTATAATATTGTAATTAAATGAGCATTCTAACAGAAATAAAATAGATAATACACGAGTTAGTCGAGGCAATCATTATACACGTGGTCTCATCAGTTCAATTTCTTAACCAAATAGTGCTAATAAAAATAATAGACAAGGTCATTTGATATAGCCTTTTTAAAAAAACACTCGGGCTTAAAAAAAAATTAAATTTGAAAATGAAAATTCCGTTCCCAACAAATTTTAGATAAAGTAACAAGGTTGCAAAAAACACCAAAATCGTACAAATCGTAAAAAAATAAAGGTAACGGACTTAAGTAAAATTTTGCTATATGTCACCGTTCTGTGATAACACATAAAGTTTCACTTCCGGTTAGAATTTTTTCCTCTAATTAGGTTCTAATTATGCCTGATAGTTTATATGTATAGCTTTTGTACTCATTTCTTACATACACCGGAGGTTGGGTCACCAACGTGGTTCTGAAAATCCGGAAGTTCTCACGCAAAAAACCGGAAGTGGTAGAAAATTTTATGATGTCTTTTTATTTCTATAGACGACTTCTCTATATTCTGTAATTTTCAAAGCGATCGGATAATTAGCAACAAAGTTATGCAATTATTCAATTATTATTTTAGTTATAAATATTCATTTTTTATTCCAGGACGTATCTTATCGCATTTTTCAAACCAAATTTCAATACCATTTTCGAGTATAGCTAGGGAGCTTCCAGAGAAAAATATGGTCTCGAATTTCATTCGAATCGACTAGATAATAATGTCACCTCGTTGTTTGTTTGTTAAAGGGATAATAGGCGTTAGAACGAACATAAAATTTTAAGTTCACTCAAATTTGGACAATAACAGTATATATCCACCAGTGGACTTACCTATACATCAAAATCCCTCTAAAATCCGATAAATCCCCAAAATAAAGTAGTTAATCATAAAACGCTTGAGCCATCCATCAAGCGATTTTCAAATCGTGTAAATATAAAGGGAAGTAACTCTAACATGTGAGTTTTCACGCGCCCTTGACCCCTACTGTTGAATTCCACAATGATGTTTTAGCGTTGATTTACCAGACGCTTTTATTCTCAAACTGAATGGAATCGTCGCTGGCTCACTTTTTTTTAAAATTCCGAATATATTTTTATTGTGGCTTTTTAAAATTTGGTAAAGTGTGGGATGCATACTTATTTAACTAATAGTCAATATGAAACACAAATATAAGCCGTAGGACGAGTGTATTTTAACGCCTATTATCCCTTTAACAGGTGTGACTTAAACTCCATATCAGGAACTGTTTTGTTTCTTAAGGAATTCGAATGATACTTTTTCAGTAAAATATTTGCCACACATTCTTACTAATGTATATGAAATTTAAACAACGTTGTATACCTGGTGGGATATTCATTCATTCAACCAATCACAAGTGGTACGACAATACCTCGAGTATACGTCGCCGATAATTCTGGCGGAGAGTTATACTTATAAGCTGAAAATTTAAGCAAACGGTCCGCCGATATCGGCAAATATTCGCCGACGTCCTGTGTACCATTACAGACTAGGCGACAAAAGGTCGCGAAAGCATCTCTACTAAGTTCTTGCAAGCAATGAAATATTTTCCTCTCTTTCATGATGTGGTGATCCAGTTAGAAGGCTTGTGATGCTTTGTGACTCTTGGTCATGATCAGCAAATCTATCGCAGATTATCGGAGATTTTCCCTGAATATTAAGCAGACGATTGAAGAATAAGGAATTAAAGAGTAAAGAATTTTTACCTTTTATACAAGTTGTCCATCACAAGGCATCGCAAATCTTTTCCACGTTTCTCCATCGTCAAAGATCGCCGATTCTAAAATTCCCAGTGTGCATTTGTCTAAATGTAGAAGATGTCCTGTTACGGGATCTTTAGCATCCACAGCTCTTAGCATAAAGGACTCGGTTTATTGTCCACCGGATTGAAAAATTAAAGCAACGCCATGCAGTGTTCAGTTAGCTTTTACATTACTGATATTCTGTAGAAACTTGATTAAACAAATCTGGAGGTTTTTTCTAGATTTTTGATGGAATTAAACCCTTGAAGTTCAAGTACCTATCTAATTCAATTCGAATTCGCCTCGACATTTAAAGCAAGAGAATAGGGCAAGTCCGAGTACTTCACTCCACACTGCTGTTTCAGGGAAACAATGTCTATTAAATTTCATTGAAAACACCATTTTCGTATTTAAAAGTGGGTTCTCTAACCGTTAAGAGTCACATCAAGCTTCGTATGGATTAATTGGTTTTAACTTTCGACGTTTGTTGTTATGAACATAACATATCCAAAAAATGATATGGTGAGATAAAAAAAATTAACTTAATTCGTTATGAGAAAAGGCATAATTAATGATCTACGTGGGCAAGCTCTGGGTAATCAAAAAAAGCTTTAATGATGTTTCTTTATCGGATCGACGAGGAGACGAGGAAATTTTCTTTGTTATTAGGCTAATTATGAGGTAGTTATTGGACAAACTTATATTTTTTTGCTCGATCATTACAACATATCTACTTTGGATTGATATAAGTATTTGCTGTCTTATTATCCAAAACTTATATTAATATATGAAAATAAGGCAACGCATCTTTAATGATATAAGACTATCTTTGTGGGAATAATATTGTTTGTAGTAGGAGCTGGTAAAGGACGTAGAGCTGGTGATTTTACCACGGTTGACAAGATAGAGTGACTGTAACTACTGTTGCGAGTATGGGAGTTCAAAGAAACAAAACTATATATTTTCATACTTTTTTATATATACAAATTACCAAAAATATACACACACCTTTAATTCATAAAAGAGGATATTTACTAAAACTCTTATGTATACTGTAGGTAGTATCAAAAGCAAAAGATAGCGACAGTTGGCATTCATACCATAGCACTGAAATTTTGAAATTCTTTCCGAATAGTACAGCAACCGTAGACCTCACCACGAATGCAACCCAATTATTTTGGAAGTTTGTTCTTGCCATCGAATATAAGACTTTTTGCGGACAAAAATTTGGCTGAGGCGCTCAACGATAAGTACAATTACTATGCGATGTATAGTTTCTGCACATTGCTGAATTATGATCCGTGTTCATGGCGTGATAAGCCGGTGAAACTTGTGGTCAGAAAGAACAATGAATAACCCTCACAGTGAATACAAAAGTGACACTAACTTTAGGCAAGCTATACCGACATGAAAAATAAAGATAAAGAAAAATACTAGATCTACCTAATGAACAAGAAAAATAGTAATAAGATTGCTTTGCATAATCTGCAGACAAAATTGCCTGTTACTACATTCCTCGATTTATAAGATACAAAAAGAAAATTTAATACTCTAAAATAATAAACAGAATATAAATGTTAGACAGAAATGTGAAATTTTTAATTTTTTATAAAAGATTTATATACAAGTCATGGTCATTTTCTCGCTTCTTTGGACCCCTTTCGAATTTCCTGTTCATCTGAATTATCTATCTCTTCTAAGATTATAGTAACAATAGAATTATCAAAAGCTGGTCATTTTCTCGTTTCTTTGAAGCCCTTTCGTTTTTTTTATTTATCTGAAATATCTATCGCTTCTTCTGTCATTAAAACACCGGAAGCTGTATTCTGATAAACAGATGAAGGATGATTCGGTGGATTTTCATATTGATCCTGTTGACCTAGAAATAAAAAGTAAAACATCGTCTGATCAAAATGTTGACATCATATTATTATGTAGTCCGAAACTTGCTGACTCTTTTCCCAGCCTCTGATAGCTATTTGGACAGATATGACTGTATAAAACTCGGGATTTTCCGCACAGCGTATTTACATACCTCGAATCAACCAAACCTTGATTTATTTGGAAAGATGAATGTTTTCGTAGTTCAGTCATACCATCATTATCTCCCTACACCACTTATGCCACGCCTATGGCTGCGTCAAAGTTTTTTTTCCAGAATTTCAATCGCTCAGTCGTCATTTCAAATTTCCGAAATTCCGACGTTACTGGGTCATAAAATGAAAGTACAAGATGATGATTCGTTTGTTTCTATCACGTGACCGTATTACGTCGGAATTTTTTAATGCGCACGCAGTTTGAAATGGCGACTGAGTGATTGAAATTCTTGAAAAAAAACTTTGACGCAACCACAGGCATGACATGAGTGGAGTAGGGTTAAATGATGGTATGATTGAACTACAAAAACATCCATCTTTCCAAATAAATTAAGGTTTGGTGGATTCGAGGTTATTATGGTGCAGATGGACACCTGGCATAAAGAACAAGCACTGTTTGCGAAATTATAAAATCATACCCGATATTTGAATGTGGCTAGGTTCGTGAACTTTTTTGGAGATTATCTCTAACGTGACTTACCAATTGAAGTATATTCGGATTCAGGACTCGGTACATGAATTGCTCTGTCGTATTCACTGAAATCAGAAATTATTAAAATGTTAACACAGTTTTAAGGTTTGTAAAATGGCCCGAAAAGTAAAGGAAGTTGTAAACGATATGCGTGGTGTACGAAATGGATTATCGACTCAGTACGAAGCAGTAGAGTTTCATGAACTAAGGCCTCGACGAGTATCAAAACTCCAAACTTCCTATCGTATGGTAGATTTAAATTAGTAGAATGCAATAGAGCATCGATATCTTTGCATGAAACTTTTTACATACCTAGATTGGCGTTTATTTTCAGTTGTGCCTAAAATATAAAGGTATTAATTCAAAAGCGGGTTTCAGATCCAAATGACATTAGTTATAAATTCAGCCCTGATCCAGACTGGGTCCTATATTGTAATGCGTAAATCTCTAAAAACCATCCATATCGTCTTATTTCATGACGAAAAGAAATTCCGCCGTCCATGTTGTAACCCAGATGCCAAACCGCCACAGTTAGAAAGATAGAAAGGTAAATAAGTTCAAACGACCAGTGGTGGAGCCATGATTCACTTCAAAATGAAGATGGGGAGGGATGAATTTGCCCGAATTCTAACCTACTTATAGGAGATTTACAAACTCTTCATGAGAAACACTGTTTATTGTTTTTGAAGAGTAATTTCACCTTTTCTAATAACACGATACAACCCCCCTAAGATATACAAAATATAGTTATGCAGAGAATAAGAGATAAGATTCCAATTCTAAATGCATAAAATATGAGTATATGATACAGACTTATGGCGATGCTAAAATTATTAAGAATTAATCACTGTATTTACCTAAAGTATCATAAGTCGATGCTGGTGTTGGAACCGTACTGTCATAAACATTTTGTTCGCTGAAATGAAATAAAGTGATGGTATCACATATATATCAAGGAATGGATACAACTAAAAAAATTTCAAGGATTACAACTTCGGTTCACAAGTCCGTCGTGACAGGGATCTTCCTGCAAGCTGGTCCTTGGCTTAACCTCTTGAAATTGATCTACAAATAGCTTCTATTTAAATGTTGCCATGTTCCCACTCTAGAACCAGAAATTCTCAAAAGTTGAATTACGAAATGCATGTAAATATCATTCAATTATTAGGTCAGGGTTAAAATGAACCACAGAATCAGACGCAAAATTGGAATGACGGTAGTAAAAGCTATTTGTATCCTTAATATGCCTGTATACAGGCAGATAAAAAAAAACTATGAATTCGATAAGTTGTATGCATATCATCCAATTGGGTGCATGTACTCCATATTACTATACTTCACTTTACTGTTATATATATATTCATTATAACATTTTTCAACGTAAATGAGTTTGATTTAACTTCTAGAATACCATAGATGGCATTTCTTTATGTTGATGAACATTGTTAAAGGGGCCCAGGCTTGATTTTTAGGGGTCGTTTTGGGCCTTTGTTACATTTAAACAGTCCTCAGAAATATTCAAGCTCTGAGAAAATCGCAAAATACCTTGAAATATGCCTCAAACAAAAAATTTCACTTTTCATTTTTTTTCCGTGCTGTACGCGGCTGATCTCCAGTCAGTCTGAAAATTGTGTGTCCTGTTGACAAAGTTTACAATTGAAAAATGCGTTGTAGTCTGTTTATATAGCTGAACGACGGGAAGGATAACTCTTTGATTATCAAAACGAACCGTTTTCCAATATGGCGGGACGTTCGTAATTTCTTAAGTCATTATGATTTTTCAAACACGGATAATTATGGATACACATGGATTTGAAGGCTCAAATTTCAAAGGTAAGCTCTGTAGACTATTTCTGATTAGCTTACCAAAAGATTTCATGTGTTTGAGGCTGTCGGATGATTGTCCGAAACAAATAAAGCCTGGGCCCCTTTAATGATAGTACTATATATAAAGACTTTCAGTTAAACAATTGCTGAGTGGGCCGGAACCAAAAACTCCTTACACTGGAATACAGTATACTTTATACAAAATACATGACTCACCTATCTTTACTCTGTTTTGAAGCTGAAGAAAAATTAATTTAATTTCTTAACTGATAAAAACATGTAAAGATTTGTCTCAAATAATATGCCTACAGTATTCCGTTCACAAGAAATGAATTTACTTAAAGATATAAATCCTTAGGACAAATTCTTCCGTATATAAATCAACACTTTAGAATTGTTTAATGTATGGGCGAGGCTAATTAGACATTTGATATAAAGACTTTAAATCTGGGCTCGAACGGCTTACCATAAACTTTCTGCTAGCGCTCTGCAACAGGATTAAGACTTTCGGAAAATGCTTTACTGACCTTGCTCTATACAGTATAAGCAACAAATCATATAGAGAGGAAACTGCGGAACTCATATGCCAACTTAGTGAAACTTAGATTGTTAATAACTTAAGGGCATTAGACTGTTTGAAAATATGAACTTAAGGGCTACTTTTGCTGTTTAATCCATCGCATGGAGTGATATATAGTTGCTTTTTTTTTAGAGAAATTGCCATTTTGCTTTGAGTTCCAAAAGTAGACGCTATTAATCAAAAGCTCACCTCTATATATTCTGCATTTGATAAAAACAAAAATACCGACTATCAGTAAAGCTAATGCCAGAATACCAATAATAACTGCTTCAGTTACACTTACACCACCGCTTACATCACCGTCTTCTGAAATTAAGCAGAAATCACGGACATTATTATCATTACCTCGTCACTTTGTAGTTATCTAACAATGGTCCTTCTAACAAAGGTAGAATTCTATCCCTGTATTGGTACACAGTATAGCTTCTATATGCAAAATTCCAATTTTCGATCTTTGTCTTTGTTGAATGTTTTTAACCAAGAAGGTTCCTGGTACATTTAGTTTATAATGAACTATAGGTACTAGGAGCGTCTACACATGGAAAAGGGAGCACAAAACGCATGGTATTAGTTCATCCCTCCCAGGAACTGAAACATGAAGGACGTATTCTGCCTAAATTCTTCAATTCTTTCTGTTTCTGTAGATTTCTATGCCCGTAGATGTGAAAGCACACAATATGCTGCGAATGAATAAATGTTTGTACATACCACTGTTTACATCCTCGGCTATAGCAAGTTGAAAAGAAGCTGAGGAACATCCGTTTGGATTACAGATTTGACTAACATAAAATCCTTGATCTGTTGCAATAATTGATTGTATAGTTAATATAGTTTTGGTACCATGTAGTTTAATGTCACTGTTATAGGGATGACTGATCATTGACGGTTCTTCTCTGATTGTTATTCTGTCGCCGGTTTCTAGTTTCTGTTTCTTCCAGTACCATGAAACGGTTAGTAGATGGTTCAAAATATTGTCTTCCAAATATTTTAAAGTGAATGTAGCATTATCTCCCTTTTGTAGCTTTCCTTTATGTGTGGCTCCATAAAGATATGGTGCTAAATAAAAGAGAATAAAAAAACAATAAACTGATGAGGATAACGACGATAATTTCTACCAGAAATAGTCCTTGGTCAATCCATTAAGGAGCAGTGACCTAGAACATTCGTTATAATAAGTGGCTCAGATTATTTACAGCAAGCGGTATATATAGCATAGATACTCAAAACATGAAAGGAAACAAGAGATCGATTTTCCAATAGATAGTCTAAGAATACTGTATGTATTTTTTATCAAAATGGCTTTACCTTGTTGAGGTATAAAATGATAAACAACGCTCTGCACAGATCCACCATGTTCAACAGAACAAGTATAATTCCCACCACTGTTTTGACTATTTATCATTTTAAAACTATAAGCTGTATCATTGATATTATAACCTTCTATTTCTCTCACTAATTTATTATCTATAGAATGTTTCCACGGTAGAAACTTAATATCATCATTTTTATCTGGGTTATAAACACAAACTAGTTGTTGATCATTCTGTTCGATAAAGACTTGAGGTTCATCTGAAAATAATTTTCAAATAGATCTCTTTCAAAACGAAATTCGATGACTGGAAATTTACGATTTGAAATTATTTAAAGTGTGATATTAAGGCGATTAGAAATGTTCGTTGGCGCAAAAGTTTACCACACCAGCAAGTACTTTCCGTACAAATTTTACTCATCCGATACAGTTCTAGGTGGCGCTTAATTGACGACATACTTGCCGTCTTTCGCCATTCGGCTGTTCGCACAAATCTTAATCTGCGGACGTCTTTTAAAATATCTAGTTAAGACTATAATATTTTTTTTAATTTCATATTATGTACTTTGTGTAATATCTAACTTTGAATGTTTCAGGGTTTTTATGTTAGATATAATAAAGTTTACTAAAAACTGAAATGAATGTGTGATTTATGAAAACCTTTATGCTGACCAGGCCTTTTCAGTAAGATCTGTGTTGGCGATCGCTACACGACGCCACCCGACGGCGTTAGAAGTAGACTGTGTGTAAGAATCTTTGTCACAAGTGTTAACCCACAAGTGTTAACCCACGCACGCAAACGAAGTTGCAAGCATCATTCTGTGTCCTCGTACACATCGGATTATGAACCTCTCATCTAATTTGCTAACATTTCCCATTTATGTCAAAACGAACCAGATTCTGTCTGTGCTAAAGCTACCTCTGATTGATTGAATTGATGGCTCATCCGCACAACTGTTGTACACTATCTAAACCTTAGAGTGATCTTCTTAGATTTCTTCCCTTAAATAAAACCCTTCTGGATCACCCCTTTTCAGTTCGTAAAAATTAATGTATAACTACATACCTGTAATTGCCAGTGTGTATGTATCAAAGTAGTTACGAAATAAACATTTCCATTCACTACCATTATCTCTGTCGAAGTCTACAGATTTTATTGTTATGGTTTGATTATATCGAAGAGTGTTAGAAAGACATGACTTTATTTCATAAAGGTCCTGAAATTGTGTTTCGACAGCACATCCAATGTCTGGTGATATTAAAGTGTAGTTAATTTGATCCTTTCCTTTTCTATACCATGCAACAGGCATCGTACAAAAACATGAAATATCAAAACTGTTTCCATCTTCAGGAACAGATGTTGTTGTAACTGTGGGATGAACTTGAAAATAAAAATACATGTACAATTACTGTATGTTAGGCAACCGTCCGATTTTGTTTGATTGCGCCCACTCGATAGCATGATGTTTTCTTGATATACAGGTTTGCAATTTTACATTTACCATATTGTTACGATATCAGCTTCGACAATTAAAATCCGTTCAAACAATTATAAATTTCTATATGACTATGCTCAACCCATAATGCCCTTCACTAATAGAGAGCACAACGGGGGATACTTGGATAGAGGGGTGGAAATTACTATCTCGTAGTTTCGGGAAAGCACGGGCCTAGGAATCAGACCTAATTTTTATTTCCTCGCACCGATCGGGATTCGAACCCACGGCACCTAGTCGCCTAGCAGACGACAGTCCAACTCGCTAACTACTGAGCCATTCACCACCCAGCGCGACATTCATATATAGAATGAGCATCTCGAAAGTGGTTGAGTTGAACAATGGTCAGATTATAAACATTGTCACATTTAGAGGCTTTAAGTGACCAAATATCATTGATTCCACTGGAACAGCTATTCAAGTCACTAGAACTATAGTTAAAGTCCAATTGTTGTCCGTTTCTAAACCATGTCACGTTATCCATATTGGTAGTACAGGTGAGAGTTAATGGTTCACCATGGAGATTTAAATTCAATGATGATGTGAGGGCTGGAGGAACTATAATATCAAATATATAGCATGCATTTAATCACATAATTGTATGAAATTGTATGACTACGATTAAGAAGTCAACTTATCATTCCTCTGAGCCATGTACGGTAAATTGAACAGATTGTTGTGTGAGGGGAGGGCCAAAATGTGTCTTTAAAATGTCCTATATTATCACCGCACATAGCAAGTTTAAGGACAGTTTATCATCACTCTAATGAAATTGTAGAATCTGTGGTCTTCGATGCTGAACGATTGTTTCAACAACGAAAACAAAATGTCTCAATTCATAAGACAAAACATAAAACTTTGCGTACATATATTCAATAACACAGTTTTTATGGTATACTATTCCTCAATTTAGTAGAACTGTGTTCATTATACACGTGCTTCCTACCTCGCTTAAGGATTATAAATTTCAATGCATCTACATGTAATTGAAGCTTCAGATTTCTACGTACTGCTGAATCTGATATTTCTTGAAGAATGTTACAAGAGAGCGAGGTGCTTTGTCATTGTGTGTCTTTTCTCTCTCTTTTGTTTGTGTTCGTACCTTCCATGTACTGTTTTAAAAATCTAATCTTTCAGACCTACCTGGTATTGTTAAAGTGAAGTTATTTGAGTGTTTAGAATCCTGTCGATTTTGACAACTCCACACACTACCATCATCCAAATCAAAGTTGAAAGATTTAATAGTTAATTCATGTTTAACGCCACATTGTTTAAATTGAAATCTATTAGAGAATGTTGAAATTTTGCATCCATCAGGAACTGACTCTAAATAATGATGGTCTGACCATCCTATGTATTGGTTGTTTCTAAACCAGTTTACTGTGGCGCTCGAAGTATTACAAATCAGTGTGAATTCATTGCCCTCCACAGGTACATCATTAGATTCTAAAATGACTGAAATAAATGCAATATTATTTGAAAAAAAATTATTCAAGATTTACAAAGTTTACGCAAATGCCACGCATGTTTCATATATAAGCTGAAACTTAAATAAATCCGTTACCAGAATATAAATGCCACGTATGTTTCATATATAAGCTGAAACTTATATAAATCCGTTACCAGAATATAAATGCCATGTATGTTTCATATATAAGCTGAAACTTAAATAAATCCGTTACCAGAATATAAATGCCATGTATGTTTCATATAGAAGCTGAAACTTATATAAATCCGTTACCAGAATATAAATGCCACGTATGTTTTATATAGAAGCTGAAACTTATATAAATCCGTTACCAGAATATAAATGCCACGTATGTTTCATATATAAGCTGAAACTTAAATAAATCCGTTACCAGAATATAAATGCCATGTATGTTTCATATATGAAACTTATATAAATCCGTTACCAGAATATAAATGCCACGTATGTTTTATATATAAGCTGAAACTTATATAAATCCGTTACCAGAATATAAATGCCACGTATGTTTTATATATAAGCTGAAACTTATATAAATCCGTTACCAAAATATAAATGCCATGTATGTTTCATATATGAAACTTATATAAATCCGTTACCAGAATATAAATGCCATGTATGACTCAGATGTAAATTGGTACAGATAATCCGGCTAATCTATGCTAAATACCAAGAGGTTTGATCAAGGACCAGATGGTATAACCCTTAAAGCTGTTAATCTTGTAAAATGTGTTGTTTGTTATTTTTTTCTATTCATTCTTATTGGGATCGTGGTACATGACTGTATGAATAATGGAAAAAGGACAGTTATTCAAAGAAAGAATCTCTCGTTTTGATAGAACATAGTTACGAAGATTCAATTAATAGTGAGAAGATATTGCTGTAAATAATCATAGTTAACTTACTTGATTGGACTAATATCAAGTTACAGATGAAAAGAGTGAGGCAAAATCCAGGGGTTCCTTTAAGAGCCATCTTAGAAATGATCTTAAAAGGGATTTTACTTCCTCAATCGTGAGGTAAACCTACACACCATATCAATAAAGGATTTCTTGGTGCATCTACCCGTTCGACGAGTAAGTTTAGCCTATTATGTTTATTTAAAAGGGAATATAGATAAAAGGTAATTGAGGTTAATGTTGTTTTTTTTAAACATTTATGAATTAAATATCAAATTTGGAATAATGTGGTTATGAGTGAAGTTTTGAAAGAACACTAATTCTACTTACAACCCTATTTGGAATGCTTTTTACATAATTGACATCCAGTCATTCTCTGTTTGTGTATGTAATAAACTATGAGATCCTAACTTTAAATTGTATAGATAGAGAGACAACGCCCCAATGGATAGTTTCACCGCCGTTGATCCACTCGTACCTTAGTCTCAGGAACGGAAATGCTTTAGCTAAACTGTAAACCCAGATAGAGCCATTCAGTTTTGCACTTTTGCAATTTCCGTTCAGTTAGTGGACTACTACTAAAGACTATTTGTTCTACACAAAAATCAATCGCCCGAATGAAAACGGTGGTATTTAGATCTTTAACATTGTAATGAAGTTTGTGGACGTGCTCACTTAATCTCATTTCTTTTCAAGCTTTTGTAGTCTTACTAGTTAAAGGGATATAACCCAAACAAGAGAACTCTTATGTCAGAAAGATTGAAAAAAGCCTCTTATCACGTGATCCAAAATGGCAACAACGATTGACGTGGAAGACGAAAATATTTTAACAACTATCTTCAAAGATGCATTCCCAGGTAATTTAGAAGAGTCGAATTAATCGAAATAGAAAAACAGTCTCCCTACTTTGTAAATATGCACATTCAAACATGATTGGCTTTTTTTAATGATGATGGACTTTGAGAAAGAAGTGCCGGAGTGAGACCTGACACCAGATTTTAAACTAAACTTATTCTACACTTTTCATTTTGCCTTGCACCTAGGCCTAACAAGTGACATTCGTTTTTCAGATTCAGCTTTTTCGGCTAAGTCCTATTAATAAAATGAATTGTTTTATATTTCAGAAAACTGGCAAGAAAATCCTGAATTTGTAAAATATTTGGTGGAACTAAGTTCGTATGGAGTCGATAAATTGGGTAAGTTTGAGCCATACTGGAAAACATGTATGTTAGGCCGGATATTACTGGAGTAAATCTCTGGCAGATGAAATACAAACTTTCCAGTATGGCGTTTGAGTTTTTCATATCATTGGACAATAGGCTACTTCCTTCATGATTGCATGGCTCAAAGTGGTAGAACAAAATTTGAACAGTGTTTTGTGTGTAATAAACTTCTAATTTTATTATATTTTTCCTTATGATTTAAATGATTGTTATCTAGCAAGGGAGCCAGACAGGCTGGCAGAAGAAAGATCACAGATATTGGAAGAAACCAGGAACCTAGCTTTCCATAATTATACCACATTTATACAGACTGCTGATTGCTCTAAAGAAATCTTTGAAGATGTAAGTGTATTTCAGCATAACATATTGGATAATGTTATATTAGGCATACAAAAGGTCAATATGGACTGTTATTGCAAATTTCCAAAATTGTCCTAAAAGTATATTGATTCTTATTTCAAGTAGCCTATTGGTTATGTACTGTTCAGTTGTAATTTATGAAATCAAATTAATTTGTTTCCAAATTTTAATTATTATGTCTTTGAAATAGTGACATTTGAGTTGGCAAGAGAGAATACCAATCAATAAAATATAGTGATTTTGCAATTTCATTTTGCTTAGAGAGAAACATTTTTATAAAATTAATTCATTTAATATGTAGTTTTATGGCAGTAATATTATGATTTTATTTCAGTTTCAAATTATTGAAGGTCATTTAGATTCATTGTTAACTAAGTTACCAGATTTCTCTAAAGAATGTGATCATGTTATTAAAAAAACACAAGAGATCAGTTCAAGGTAGAGTTTTGTAATGTATTTCCTCAACTAATATTATACCACTATTCATCACCAGAGCTCTGAGTATGACAAGTTTTGTTTTTCAAATATTACTTTCTGTGGTCTCTCAAGTAAAGTCTGGAGACATTTGTAAAAAGATTTTCCAAATTAAAATGATATTGTACTTTTTACTTATATAAATTTTCATGAATATTCAGTAAATTAGTTTCATACATTTGATAGTCTTAAATATTTGTCTCATTGGATTAGTGTCTTTCTTCATATTGATAGCACCCCTCTCTGAAGGGATAGCACCTCTCTCTGTAGGGATAGCAACTTTCCCTGCAGAGATAGCACCTCTCTCTGTAGGGATAGTACCTTTCCCCACAGGGATAGCACCTCTCTCTGTAGGGATAGTACCTGCAAGGATAACACCTATCTCTATGGGGAAAGCAACTTTTCCCTGCAGGGATAGCACCTCTCTTTGTAGGGATAGTACTTTTCCCTGCAGGGATAGCACCTCTCTCTGTACGGATAGTACTTTTCCCTGCAGTAATAGCACCTCTCTCTGTAGGGATAGCACCTCTCTCTGTAGGGATAGCACCTCCCTCTGTAGGAATAGCACCGCTCTCTGTAGGGATAGCACCTTTCCCTGCAGGGATAGCACCTCTCCCTGTAGAGAAAGTACTTTTCCCTGTAGTAATAGCACCTCTCTCTGTAGAGATGGCATTTTTTTTTTTTTTATGTTTTTTCACTTGATGAAGGGATTAGTCTGGAAACATAGCTTCTTTTACTCCATTTGTATCATACAGAAGATTAGGATGATAAACACCATTCATTTTATTTTTATTTCATTTTCCTGTTATATCAACCTGAAATCTACCTTTTGAACATTATCATGTGATTGATTTGTTCTTGTTAACAAGTCGATTTGGGTTTTGGTTTTCATATAGACAATTCTATATCATTTAGTATGGACACTGATAGTATCATTTTGCAGCAACGCTATGAAAACTTAATCATTTTGCTGTATAATGCTATGAAATATTTTGCAGCCATCATATGAAATTTGCATTAATTTTGCATTAATTTTTTCCAGTCGTCGTATGAATACTTTAACTCTACAAAGACACACTCAGTTGTTAGAGATATTAGAAATGCCTCAATTAATGGATACTTGTGTAAGGAATGGTTATTATGAGGAAGCCTTAGAACTAACATCTCATGTTAAAAGATTAGAGAAAAAACATTCCAATATTCCTGTTATTATGGTAAGTTTATAGTTGAAGTTCACTATTTAGTCTTGACTTATTAAAGAACAGGTTTGCTATCTATTTGTCTAAAGGCCACCATTGAAATATGAGCCTTTAAAGCCTTGTTTGGGACATCTCTTCTTTTCTTGATACTCTGCCATACATACATATTGTATTCAAGACTCAAATCAAACCCCCAAATTGTGATTCATATCCTTGAGAGTATCAGCTGGTAGAAAGAAAAGAAAAGAAAGAAACCCACTATATTTTACAAGGATAACAAAAAACTTAGGTTCACAAGTCTGCTGTGACAGGGATCCTTTCTACCAGATGGTCCTTGGCCAAACCTCTTATCATTGATTATCAGTACCCATTTACAGCCGGCTGGACTGTAATTGTGAGTGAAAATGACTTATTCAAGGTCATTGGACTTTCACACTCCGATCGAGATTAGATCTCACTTCTGACATTTTCAACATATCCAAGCAAATGACGTAAAGAACCAACACTCTAACCACTGTGCTAAAGAATTGAACTTAGATTTCAATGCTCACTAACCTGAGCTTTCAGATTTTTTCAACCTGGTTTTCCTTTAATGGAGGGTGCTGACATGGAAAGCATCTTGTTGTTCCGATAGGAAAATAAACCAAGCTCTGCAATTAGCCTACATTTTTTGGATTTTCAACATAGCCTGTAGTACTCATGGCCATGGTTTATTGTTTCATCTAAACAAGTAGACTCTTTTTGCATGTCAGCCCTCTGACCTGCATCACTGACAATGGGAAACAGGGTTGAAAAATGTATTTGCTAGAATTGAACAATGGAACTTCAGGTGACCGAGCAAATGTCTAAATCACTCAGCCACCAGGTTCCTCTTGGGATGAGTCTTGATTAAAATGCTGCTCTTCATATTTGGTTTCATGTATTTTCCATTCTGTTACATGTCTAGCCATCAGTGAATAGCATTTATCTAAAGGAATGTGTTTTGATCATGGTCATATATTACTAAGCATAGAAACAAGTTATATACCAATAAATTAATTACACTGTGTGTAAGTCTCCTACTTCTTGATTTCATTTTGATCTGTAAGACCAATTTTAACAAAAGAAAAAGAACCACACGAAAATTAATTGTATATTTGTAGAATATTGTGAGTGAAGTGAAGAATTCCACACAGTTAATGTTAAATCAATTAATACAACAATTACGAACAAATATACAATTACCAGCTTGTTTACGAGTTATTGGTTATTTACGTAGAATGGATGTTTTTACTGAGGCTGAATTACGTATTAAATTTCTACAGGTTGGTTTTAACATTTCTTATTGGCATTTCATCAAAATATTTCATTTTGGTAAAAGCTTGGATTGGTTTCCGCTGTCCATTCCTGCCACATTATGCCAACCTGTGATTGGTTAGGTCATTTTGTTACCCCTTCTTATAGCCCACACATCCAGTAATCTTTTGAGGTGTGACTTCAAGCTTATTTCTTTTGATGAAACTTTGTGTTAGAGTTTGTAATCACCCATGGATGAACCCTATTGAAAATCAGAAAAATATCTAAATATATAATTTTTTTAAGTTCCTACCTGAGAGTGCTCAATGTAAGAAATAATATTTTGATTTTGTAGGCTCGAGACAGCTGGTTACAGAATATTTTACAAGCTATACCTAAAGAAGATGGTAAAATATTTCCTTAAATTGTCTCCCTTTAACTTATCATGGCTTTTTTTGTTTAAATCGTCCCTTTATTTAAAAAAAGACATTATTTTCCACCATACAAATTACTTTCCCAAATATGAAGTGCATTTTGATTACATTATTGTTAGATATTTTCAATTTTTGAAATTTCAAATATACACTACCCTTATTAGTAGTCATACAGTGCCTTAAGAAGTCACAGAGTCCTCCAGGAAGTGTGGACATACGCTTCCCCTGGAAATGCAGTTACACAGAGTCCAAAAGGATATTCTGTAAAAAAGTCCCCTTAATAATACAGTCACACATTCCTCCAAAAAGTGAAGACATTTCCCTTAAAAATGCAGATATCCTTTCCCCCTTAGAAGTGCAGACCACAGAGAGTCCACTAAGATTCTTATAGAAGGGCATTTACATTGTGCTCTTAGACAGACACTTCGGTTGGAAGTGCATGCATTCATTACAATTAGTGCTCTCAAATGTGCAGAAATACACACTCCTTTTGATGAGCTGATATACGCAGTTAAACCCCTAGCAAACTTACATTTCCTCCTTATGATTCCCGTGTATTTTCAGACACAATTCTTACTTGCTTTACATGTACAGTATTTCTTATATTACAGCATATGTCCATATCAATAAGACAATAGAAGCCAGTCGAGTACATTTATTTGATATTATAACTCAATATAGAGCTATATTTTCTGATGATGACCCATTATTATCAACAACTAAAGATGATGGTATCAATGAAACAGCTTTATTTCATGGTTGGGTCGTTCAAAAGGTCTGTATTTCTCTACATCTATAAATTATATGCAAGCATTACAGACAGATTTTCTGCCAGTAATTTTTTAGAGTTGAGTTGTTTATTTCAAATATATATCTTTTAATTTGGTGGAAGAAGATTTAATTATTTTCATTCTTCATCATCATAATAATCATCAATATGTTTGTTTCACATAAGGCCCTTCGCAATTGGTGACATCATCAAACACTTTGGATTTAGTGGAATTGCAAGAACTGTCAGATTGAAAATTGAAATGGTGCAGATTTATGCTTTTAGTGTCTCTGATACACATATAAATTATAGAAAACCTGCTTACAGTGGATGAGGTCGAATCTTGTGTTAGTGTTTCGTGTTAGTGTTAACTTAACACCATCACATAACACCATATTTGAACTCATTCTTCATGTTAATATACAGTGTATTCCAACACACTCACTAATTTGACATTATTTTGAGGTCCCGTTATATATCAGATAACTCAGTACACTGTATTATTACACCAAAATAACTGTGTAACACTAACACCGAACACTAACACGAGATTTGACCTCCCCCAATCTCTTTGATTATTTCTAGGTTTCACAGTTCCTATCTACATTAGAACATGATTTACTTTGTGGTGTTGGTGGAAGATTAGACTCTCTGCTAGGACAATGTATGTATTTTGGATTGTCATTTAGTCGTGTTGGTGCTGATTTTAGAGGTCTCTTGGCACCAATTTTCCAAAATGCTGCCCTTAATTATTTTCAAGCTGCTCTGAAAACTGCAAATAAAAAGTAAGTATGTGATCCAGGAATAATTTCCAAACTAAAACCCGATTTTTCATACTTCCTTGAGGCCATGGATTGTGTCTTCATAGCTTATAACTGTCCAATCAATTGGAAATATTCAGTCAAATCAATCAATTCAAATCACTCCATATAATGACTGGTTCTCACTCCCACACTTACAAAATAAAGTGTAGTAGGCTTGTTTATTGATGGTTAATTTCATTAATGAAAAAAATTAGCTTTTAGAGCCTTGTTTCTCTTTTTGAAGATCAGCAGCAACAGTAAACTACAGAATATGCTGACATTTTTTGTCCCTGGATCCAGCACTATCTGTAACACACTGAGTGAGATTGTGTCCTGTCTAAATGACCAGAGTTTTCTTCCATCACAGCCCCTCATATGACCCACATAATTGACAGGCCAAAACTGGTTTGATAAAAAAAAATAAAGATATTTAGCCAAGGTTACTTAGCCTATGATTACTATCATCAAGTTTTTATAAATTCCAGGTTTGAAGAAAATATGGAATCCTATAATTTACTGGGAGTATCTAGTACAAGTAGCAATATACCTTATTCTTCTCAGGTAAGTTAAAAATGGTACTTTTATCAGATTTTTATATTTGCTTTACTTCAGTTAGGTCAACTTTGGTCAACTTATCGTAATGACTTATTAACAGCTTTCAGTGATTATTTTATTTCAGTCCAGTCAGCTGTATCCACCAACAGTATTACTTAATTTTCACCCACTAGCAGCTTATTGTAATAATATATTTACAGCTTTCAATGATGATTTTATTTCAGTCCAGTCAGCTGTATCCATCAACACTATTACTAAATTTTCACCCACTAGCAGCTTATTGTAATGATATATTAAAAGCTTCAGTGATTATTTTATTTCAGTCCAGTCAGCTGCATTCACCAACACTATTACTAAATTTAAGCCATTAGCAGCTTATTGTAATGATATATATTAAAAGCTTTCAATTATTATTTTATTTCAGTCCAGTCAGCTGTATCCACCAACAGTACTACTAGATTTCCACCCACTAGCAGCTTATTGTAATAATATATTTACAGCTTTCAATGATGATTTTATTTCAGTCCAGTCAGCTGCATCCACCAACAGTATTACTAAATTTTCACCGAATAGCAGCTTATTGTAATAATATATTAAAAGCTTTCAATTATTATTTTATTTCAGTCCAGTCAGCTGTATCCACCAACAGTATTACTAGATTTCCACCCACTAGCAGCTTATTGTAATAATATATTAACAGCTTTCAATGATTTGAGGTTATGTGCTCCAATTAATTTAGCCTGTAATGTAGCTGAATCTCTTCAGAGATCATTGATGGAGGTGAACAGGGTTATATTGGCTTTTTATAGGTATAATTTTTTGTGCTTAAGATTTTATACAAAATGAAGAGGAAAAAATATTTGTGTTCTGTGTGATTATCTCCCTTTCACTGCAACATATTTTTTCCCGTAGAATATTATATTGACTTTTGCTTTTGTTGTTTTTGGACAGAGTTATATTTAAAAAATATTTGCAGATTGAAATTAGGTTTTATTATGAAAAATATAACTTGTTTTTAAATTGAATTTATTTTGTAGAGCTGAAGAAACTACCTTTAATGTAGAAGAGAAAGATCAGTTTGGACAGTTCTGTGCAACATATGTGGCAGATTTGTTACCCTATATCAATAAATGTCTACAGGCTTTATTCCCAACCAACCAGATTTCTTATATATTGGGTGTACCAGTTTCTGACTTAACTAGAGAGGTCAGTACAGTCTTCAATCCTAGACACAGTCTGATGATTAAGATGAAAATATTACTGCTATGTTTAACAATTTCAGTCACTGAAAAGTGTGATCCCATTCAAAAAATGGTTAAAATCCCCACTTTTTATACCTGAGAGAAGTATTGTCAAGTATTATTACACATCTTCACAATACAAGATATGTATCCTAGCATGTTATTTTGTTATACATTGATTCACATATGCAGGACCCTAAGAATAATCCTTAATAAAAGGTGTATTAAAAAAAACTGGTCACCTCAGATAGGCCCAGATTCACTTAATTCTAATTTTGAAATCTAAAGATTAAATATCATTTCTTCTGCCATCTTGATATTTCCAGGGAAAAGTTTGTCAGGTTGATATCCCAGAAATTATGAAGCAAGTTGACCATCTACTACCTAAACAAGAAGTCAAGCCCCCTACACCACCTTTAAGTCCTAAGTTACCTGTTAACAAACATTTGCCAGACACAAATTCATCCTTAGCAACCAATATCAATCCAAATGTTGGTCCTGTCTCTAGGCAGAATGAATCTAGCCAATCTGTGACTCAGCCAGAATTCAACTTATCAGAAGACAGTAAACCTGGCACAGCCTCTAGTGCTTTAGAGACTGAAGAAGCCAAAACATACCAATCAGAGGCTATGTCAGATTCAACGTCTGCAACATTGCCCTCTGAACCTGTGAAAAATGTGAACCCACAAATTAGTGGAGCACCGCTTCACCCTCAGACTGATAGCTCTGAACCTCAATTTAGTGAGAGTGTACCAGCACTTTCTCAGGACATAGATCTGAATTTAGCCTCAAATTTAGCAAGTGATGTGTTGCAAAGTTTACCTAATGTTGTTGATCCAGACTTGGCTCAATCAACAGAAAGTTTGAAGAAGCAAGATTAACAGAGTTGTATATATAATAAGAATATTTTATGCCAGGAATTAATTCATAATGCATAGTATAAATGTTTTCAATGTTTAGATGTAAGAAATTGCACATTCATTGCAATTAATGCTTTCATAAAAAGGGGGTTTATTGTAGTAATATTATTGTATATTGTTTTGTATGGTGTTTATTGTATTAATGTGATTGTATATTGTTCTGGCTGGTGTTCATGTGAAATGAAACATGTCATATATGAAATAATGTGTTTTAAATTTCATCATTTGGCAACAAACCAGGAATAATTTGATTGACTGTCTGTGACTCACAGAGAAAAGATTCTCCCGTTTCAGAACAAGGTGCCTACAGAGTAACCATATTCTAATGGGGACAAAGATGAATTAAGTCCATATTGTGTTGCTATGCTTGATTTTGAAAAAAAAAAATCAGTTCTAAACGGACAAAATGCATCCATATTGCCATGTTTATTTACCCTTCTAAGCTAAATTTCCGAAAAAACTTCCAATAACAGTAATGCTCATGGCTTCTTAGATTTTTTTTTAAAGCCTTAAAGCTGTTAGCAGAAATTGCTTTATATCAATATGACCATTTTTTCAGAACCCCCATCCCTCATCGTAGCATTACTCAAAAAAAACCCATGCAGGAAAATATTGTAGAAAATGCACAGGGAAACATTAAGTTTTCAAAATCCTGTAAACTTTGACCCTCATAAGATGTCTCAAGAAAGAAAGAAAATCAAAAGAAGTTAAAGTTCACCAGATTTTATTAAAAAATATAATGAGAGATGCATAATGAAAATGTTACAAAATGGCCTTACAAATCTGATAGAGAACTACTTATCAAAGCTTGACTCCTGTAGCCTACCTTTCACTGATTAATTACTAATTTGCTTTCTAATCCTGCATCATTGAAAGACATTTCAAAGTCAATCCTGATTGGTTTAAGAAAGTATCATTTTGGTTAAGTTTCAAATTGAACATTTTTGATCTTCAAATATGGATGTCAAAAATCCATTTTCTTTCTTATAATTTGGGCTGTTTGACTTGTTTGAATAGCTATTCCTTGCATTTGACCTATAACTAAACTTTTAATGGCCTGAATAACACAAGGTCCTTATAAAAAATGGTGCAATCAATTAATCATAAAATTTGAGATAATCTCTTTGCAATCCCTTTAAAAGTCATTTACTATCTACTCTACTGTAGTGAAAATTCCAAATATTGCACAAATATGAAACTATTAACTTAACATCAACAATTTTTTTCAAATTTCTGAATATATTTTTTAGCATGTATTTAGGGCAACATTAATACTCAATTCCATAAGTCCAAAATTTATCATAGTGTTAAAATTTAAGAAAATAGCTTGCGCAATAACTAAAAAAACATTCACTATTGAAGTCAAGGGCAAAAACTCAAAAACTGTTCATAGAAAATTTGTCAAATTCAAACTTGACCACCATCTTATCTATTTCAATACTCATACCAAGTTGCATCAAATCTATGAAAAAATTGTAGCTTATTTTGCACCCACAAAAAGTCAAGGGCAATAACTCAAAAACCATTCGTTAAAAAAGTCGGAAATTCAAACTTGACTAATGTCTTATCAATTCTGATGCTTACACCAAGTTCCATCAAAATCCTTTGAAAATTAAAGCTTTTTATTGCAATCACAATAGAATTTTGATGCAATTTCACTAAGTCAAGGGCAATAACTTCAAACTTGCCTGAGGTCAAATTCCTTTGAAAATTGGAGGATTTATTGCATCAACACTAAAATTTTGACAAGATTTTACTAAGTCAAGGGCAATAGCTCAAAAACTGTTCATCAAAAAAATTGTCAATTTTGAACTTGACCGCATCTTATCAATTCCAATGCTCACACCAAGTTTCATCAAAATCCATTAAAAATTATAGCTTCTATGGCACCCACAATAAAATTTTGACGCAATCTTACTAAGTCAAGAGCAATAACTAAAGAAACATTCATCAAAAATCATCACTATCGAAATTGACTTCCGTCTCATCAATTTCAATATTCATAATTAGTTTCATCAAAATCCATTGAAAAATGTAGCTTCTATTGCACCCACAATAAAATTTTTAAACAATTTTACTTAGTGAAGGGCAATTACTCATAAACTGTTCATTGAAAAACCATCAAATTCGAACCTGACCACTGCCTTATCAATTCCAATGCTCATACCCATTCAAATCAATTGAAAATTGTAGCTTCTATTGCATCAACAATAAATTTTGACGTGATGTAACTAAGTCAAGGGCAATAACTCAAAAACTGTTCATCGAAAAATCTTCAAATACGAACTTGACTGCCATCTTATCAATTCCAATGCTCACACCAAGTTTCATTAAAATCCATTGAAAATTGCAGCTTCTATTATGTCTACAACAAATATAGAGACAGGGGCAATAACTCAAAAACCGTTTATCGAAAAATCGTCCAAATCTAACTTGACTGCTGTCTTATCAATACCAATGCTCATACCAAGTTTCATTAAAATCCATAGAAAATCTTAGCTTATTGACAGACCTACGGACCGGGGCGTAGACAATATACGTCCACATATTCATGTGGGCATATAAAAATTTATGCCTGAAGAAAATAAAGCATAATGAAATGCAAAGATCATAACCAATTATTTGCAACCCCCTTGACCTCTGACCCTTTATTTCAGGATTTAAGACCTTTCCTATGTACAAATGTTTAAAAAAGCAGAAAAATAAATCAAAAAGCCAATTTTTTCATCATGAGGTAAACATGAGAATCCACCTCAAAACCATGAAGATTGTTTGGATCTCCTTTAAGTCGCATCAATAAACCACCAAATGATATAAAAGCTGCCCTGAAATAAAAAAATAAGCCAACATTACAAAAGGTTTATAACAAAAATAAATATGAATTTTTTCTAGAATAGAAAAGAAGAATTCACAACTTGTACAACTTGCTCCAGAAGATCTTGAGCAAATCTAGTCAGTTTGGATACACCAGATGAGGCTGCACTAAAGTAAGTTCTTCTTTGAGTTACTTCTTACTCTCTTGAAAATGGTTTTTAGCGTTTTTGGGAACACATCAAGAATCATTACCACAACTTTTATGCCACAGCAAAGCTACACATGGTTCATAAAAAAGAGAATAAACAAAGAAGGCTTGTCTGTGTTAAACAAATCCTTCCATGTAAATCAACTACACAGTATAAAAAAAAATGATAAGAGTTACTGCCCCTGTATGAAGAATTAATGTCAAGAGATTCATCTAAGATATTTGTAATATTATTTGTAGAAGTCATTAATATGTTGTAAAAAATATCAAAAGGCAAATGATTCTTTTAGTTCTTTAACCTTTGAACTTTGACATCTGATGCTTTGTCAGTACCCCAAAAATTGATGCTATGTAAACAAACAATAAACCAATAAGCAGTTGAACACAGGTTTGTTAAGAGAAAACAGCATTAGATTGAAACTTATAGGATTTAATAAAAACATCATCAATGATGAGATACCAGTAAATATTTCAAATTCATCCATACATCCATCTTAATAGAAATATCAAAATTTTTCAAAGAATTCCAAAGAAAAAGCAAAGTATATGTCAAAGCCATCACCAAAATCGCTATTTTTGAAGGAATGATTACATAATAGAATGAAAAATGATTTTGAAAATGAGGTCGTTCATTTTGTGCGTTTTCGGGGCAATGTAGATAGTGGTTGTTTTAAATCATGAACTACCAGCTAACCACACTGCCACAGAACCACACCCACTCTGTTTCAAATGAGGTGGTGTTCATGATATGATCAATTTGAGTGCAAGAATGTGAAAAAAAGGTGGATGAATTAATGGATTGACAGAAAGATGGATGGATGAATTAAGCAGGTTGATTAAATAATTTATGTTGTTCAACCATAATAATTAGATAATTATGTTATACAACTTCATTAATTTAAATTAATCATTTTAGTATCAGAATTAATATTAAAGTCTTATGAATAAAAGACCCTTTAATGTTAATGAATAATTTGTAAACTATCAGTTATAATATCAATTTTGTAGATATTAACAAATAACATAGCAAAATAAAGAATGAAAGCTGCAATATACAAGAGGACTAAAAGGTAATATAAAACATATACATGTACATACATGATATCAATAGAAAGAAGTCATATATCAACTATTATTGTATAGTGACATGCACTTTTTATCTGTATCTATGGATGATTGAATAATATGTTATAACATGTTTATAAAAATAACCTAGTTGGGTGTGTGTAAATTGAAAATGTAGCCTAAAATAACAGACAATATCATAAATACCTAATTTGACCTTTTCAATTTGGTGACTTAAGTCAAATACAACAAACCAATTAATATTTGAATGCATACAAATTGTGTTAAGGTAGGGCACCCAAAGTGTTTGATAGAAAATTTTGTTTGGACTTGAACCATCATTAATGTTTTATTAGTGTATGACATCAAAATTTAGACTCACTTTATGCATACACATTTATGAAATACTCACACACGTCACATATTGTTTAACAAACAGAAAAGGCTATATGAAGCATAATGTGAAAGAAAGTGTTTTCTTATGTCACATCAACAATAGAATAAAATGTGATATTTTGCAACAATTGTACTTTTTCTATACTTTGAATCAATTGTCTTTGTAATGTAAGACTTTCTTATTTCTCACAGAAAATACATCTAAAGTAAATTATGGAATTAGACCCTTCAGCCCTACTGATGATATGGTTTTTAATACATATATATATGCTTAATTTTATTCTGGATAACAAAACCTCATCCTTTGTAGTAAAATTTTGAATGAAAATTCAAATTATCACTGCTATATGAGAAAGTTAGCTGTTACAGTATGAAAAAGTTTGCTCATTGTAGAAAAATCATTAAGTAATGGCTTCTTTTCATTTCATCTGATAACAACATGTGTAAATTATGTTGAAGTGATAATATGTACTTTGTTAATAAACAAGGTGTTATCAAAATATATTCACTTGTATTTTTGTTATTTACATATTTATGGACAATCGTCTGATGTCTGTTACTAGCTTTAAGCTTTTCGGTCTTAATAGTCTTACCCTTGCATCAATCAGAATATATTTCATTTCAGTCAGATTTAAAAGAACATAAATAATATATATCCATATGTATTCTGACTAATTAAAATATATTGCTATATCACATACCTTGTAAGAAAGGTAAGGTCCAAATATGAATTTTTTTTATTTTTAATTCTAGAGGAACATGTCTAATATGACTCATTAGAGACATTTATCTCCTTTAAAAATAACTAACATTTAACTAAATATAGTCATGGTTTATTCCCATATTCAAGTTGAACTGTCCCAAATATTTGTTATGTATATAAAGAGTGAAGATGTAATTTTGAAGAATTAAATATATTTGAGAAGTTGTTATTGTGTTAAGTTTCAAAATAATAAGCCAATTTGATACATGAGACAACTTAGCAAATAGTAAATAATTAATTTTTATCGCGAAAGAAAAATCAAATCTATGACTTTTATGTCCTACTTTTCTGTACCCAGGACAGCAGCTCCAGGCTTTTTTTTTTTTATTTCACCTTCAGAGGGATCTTTAATGTGTAAAACCTGCAGCGCATCAGCACTTGTATATTGTCCCTTCTGAATAACTTAAATCTTTGATCAAGGGAACCAGGTTGAATTATGGCGACATTTCCAAGATTAGGTCAAGGACCTTAAACCATGGAGTTTAAACACATTGAAGGTTTTGGTATCATTAACATGTATTTTGATGCATTAAATTAAATAGGATACAATCTGCTGGATTAAAAGTGATATTGTTAACATGTATTTTGATACATTAAACTAATTTGATACTTAAAGTGGATACTTTAAAAGTCATGTTGTAAAATGAGGATTTCAGGTTGTGATATTTTTTGTTTTAAAGTGACAAATAGTGTTGACAATTTAGAAAGTGATATGGTATTTTTAATGATATATGATCAAATTTGATACAGTAGATTATCTTTTGTCTTAAATAGTGATTATGCATTTGATACAGTAGATTATCTTCTGTCTAAAATAGCGATTATGCATTTGATACAGTAGATTATCTAATGTCTTAAATAGTGATTATGCATTTGATACAGTAGATTATCTAATGTCTTAAATAGTGATTATGCATTTGATACAGTAGATTATCTTCTGTCTTAAATAGTGATTATGCATTTGATACAGTAGATAATCTTACGTCTTAAATAATGATTATGCATTTGATACAGTAGATTATCTTTTGTCTTAAATAGTGATTATGCATTTGATACAGTAGATTATCTTCTGTCTTAAATAATGATTAATGCACTGTATACACCATAAAGGTATTTAATAATGTGAACATTTTTAAGTGATTTAGTATAATGACGTATTATACGATTTGATAATACAGATTATTTCAATATGCATTGTATACAACCAACTATATTTAAAGTGTAGTTTGATAGTGTATCAGAAGTATTTGATACAGTAGACTACTTTAAAGAGTGATATATTAACCTGTATTATAATCTATGAACATAAAGAACAGATCAGACAGCTTTCAGTCTATTATCTCTCTGTTATCTTGTTATGTTATCTTGTTACTTTATGTTATCTATTACAAAATTTAAAGAGAATTGGGTGACTCCTTAACATTATTGACCTTCCATATCATTTGAGTGCAATAGAATTTGCTTAAAGGCACCTAAATATGTCTATTAATCAAACTTTTTCTCCAATTTACAATGAAAATTTAACCTCTAGTTTGTCAACTAACACAGATGGTGAGTCATAGGAATATCCAACTTTAAGCTAAGAATTTTTTTCTCTTCTTATCAATAGCTATTTGATTCTTCACAAATTAAGTCTTCAATAGATACTACCTACCTATTTGTACTCCTTCACCCTCCCCCTTTTCTTTCCTCTTCCTAGTAAATTATATTAGCCTTAATCTTCACAAATAGTTTAAAGTAAAAACCATTTACTCAAAGCTCATAGACTTTTCAAAGCATTATGATTTTTCAATAACTTTCTTAAATAAATTCTTTTTAAATTTTTGATAAATTTTTCAAGCCTGGCATTTTGTCACTTGAGCTGAACACGACTGGCAACCATAGGTAAATCAACACCGCTGAAGTAAGAAGGAACACCTACACTTACAACACCTAAACTAGATTAAATTTTGAGTTTTTCATACAAAAAAATACCCTTACCTTCCTGATTAAAAATCTTCCTCACATCAAAAGAAAAACTCTTACTTGGTATGGGAAGAATTTTTATCTTTTCAAATACACTTGTATACTTGACCCTGAACACGATGAACTTTGGCCTGGTCTAGAGGGCGGGGTTTAAGTAAATGTTGGTAATGATGTACATGCATGATGTAGGAATGTAAGATGTGATTGACAAAGTTAATTAAGATGCCGTTAATTAATTACTATTTACTATTAATGAAGATGAATGTTAGATGACATGATTTGTTTATTTCGTCAATTTTGGAGGGCTGCATAATTATTATCTACTTTTATTTCCTCAAATTAACAAGTGCAGAAAAAGGATCCATAACAGACCTTTTCTTTTCATTTGATACAATCTTGTTGCTAAGGCCAAGTCTTTTAACTACCAAAAACAAGATTTACTGCCATATACTTATAAGAAAGTACAATTTGCTTTGAAAAAAAATTTTTGCTCTTCTTTTTGAACTTGGATTTTAAACTTACAAAAATGATTTGGGGTGAAATATCTATTTGGGATGATTTTCAAATAAATGTCTGATGTTATTCAAATAATTAACAGGATATCCAGCATAATAAACTGGAAGTGAACAGTATAATTATGCTAGAATATGATGAGACTGCAGTAATCAGAGATACATCACGGAAGAATGTCATAATACTGCAATATCAGCATAATAATTAGGTGAAATTATGTCATGTGATTCTCATGATTTGCCTCCTCTATTTCAATGTCATCTGGTTTGCTGTTGTCAGCTCTCTTATCTGAGAATGCTCTTATAAACAAGTCATCCATATAAAATTGTTTATGTTACCAGTAAAATGCCCATCTCAGACAAATCAGCCATTTACAGATTTTTTTTATATTCCTAAAGTTCACCCAATCCCCTTTTCCTTATTTTATCTTGGATTGTGCTCCAACATTTGAGATGCTCCACTTTTGCACAAAGAACATCAAGACTTCTGAAATGATGCTTACAAGAGAAAAGTTATATATAGACTAGAACACAAAATGAAACTATGGTGTCAGTGTATGAGACATTTAACATATGTCCACAAGGTCAGTGTGGTGATACATGAGGACCATACGAAACCTTATACTATTGTATGAGACTATTCACCAAATTTTTGTTGGGTTTCAGAATTTCGTTACTGATTAATCTATTATGTTGAAATCAGTTTATCCACAATGGTAATACCCAGATCAGCTTTCAACTATTTATGTCACTTTTTCTTTTTATAGGTTAAAAGGGACTGACAAATAATTTAGGATCAAATTCACTAACAAGATACTTGCGTTTGACATGTTTTGAGCTGGGATTAAGCTAAGTTAAGAAATGATGATATATGGGTTCACAGAATATAGCAAATGATAATGATCATAATGCCACGCAGCGAAATTATGGAATGGAAATTGCATTCAATGGACTGAAACACAGCTCTTTCATATCTCCTGTGATGAAATAGTTTTAACACAAATTTTCACATTTAATTGGTATTTATTAATTCAAACCATATACATATTTATATTAGTACTTGTCTATTTCTGAGTTTCAGACGTAACATTGTCTTGTCCATTGTAAGTTACAAACTTTTCTAGAATGATGATGAGTAAAGTTTTCAGGCAACATTAATGTTCAAATTGTGGAAAAGATGAAAGATTCACAAATCATACAGGTGCTGATCCATAATGATACCAATCCAGAAGTAGATGATGGATGCCACAGAAGTATATCAGTAACAGGAATCCCAGGCAAAGGAGAAACATTTTCAAAATTAATCACAACACTAAGCTACGGGTGGTTATACACAAACATTAAATAGAAGAAAGTTAAAATAATCACAGGAAAGTTGACATGCAAAACGGCCATCTTGGATTCTTCAATATCAGAACTCTTTAGTTTTGAAGGTACATACCGTTAACCTCAGATACCAGAAAATGCATTTACACCAAAAAAAACAATGTAAAATGCATATCTGGACCTGAGTTCAAAGGTCATTTCAAATGTTTTGCATCTTAACAGACACCATTCTTGATTCAATGTTTTTTTTAAATACAAAATGTCTATTTTTTTCACTTTAAAGATTCACTTTTAATATACCAAGATTTCCGTAAATAGATATTAAAACACCACAATGCTAAAATAATACACTCTAAACTAAATTAACTGAAACATGCAAACTAAAATAAGGTATAAAGAACAGAGAGGGTTACATACAACATCAAATTGAGGTTACTTTTCAAAAGGAAATAGATGAAAAAAAATAAAAAAGAGACTAAGAAATCAAGGATTAACGAAAGAGATAGTAACCAAAAAGAACTTTTGAAGAAACATGCAGTAGGAGAAGATATGTAGATATAGAGAAGAAAAGGTTTTAGGGAAAAATCTAAATGTTCATAAATTAATGAAAATTTTATCGAAAACATGCTTAATTGTAAAATAATTCTTCATCTAGATTTCAAACAGGATTACAAATAGACATACTTTTTATACCTGAAATTGATACCTCCAAATTATTTCGACATCTATTAATGATCTGCACAATACGGCACAATACTATTTACAAATATCCACTATTAACTAATAATCAAACCAAAATATCCCACAAACTTCAACAACTACCATAAAAAGTTTTTCTGAACAATTCTTCACACATCATGATTTATAAAAACAAAAATCCCAACTTGAAAAAAGAAATAAAATCAGCTCAAAATAAACATATGGACCAAAAAAAACAACAACAAAAATATCCAAAACTTCCACAATGATCCAAGATAAAAATAGTTATTCCAAAATATACTGTTCACTGCAGGTGGCAAAACAAATATATACACGAGATTTCACCACTTTCCCACGTTCACACACTTATTTCAAGTAACTTCTTCTACCCCATGCAGACTAATGTGGCTAAAATAAGACTTACTTTGCCTTATATCTATTCCAAGAACACAATGCCAAAAATATCAATTCAAATTTGAAAATAATTGTCCATAGAGATATGTGAATAAAAAAAAATATCCTCTTAGCAACTGCTAACAAAATGAGTAAATAAATCATCTACTACTGCATGTTATAACATGAAAGTTTTGAAAAACTTCCTTAAGGCTTATATATATGAACACACCCCCTGATTTAGAAATATGCATGTTATTGTGAATATGTTTTTGTTGCCACAGGTAGTGACCTTTTCTTTCTCATGTTTACACCAATTTTACTGCACTCTTTGTTCAAAAAACTCATTAAATAGTGGCCAAATGAATAAAGAATTGGAGACTAAAGAATTTTGCTATAAAAAGACAGCAGTACAGATTGAAAGAATTTTTAAAAAAAATAAATTTCGCACATAAAGTACATATTACTTTCAAATGAACCAAACCCATTACATTAATACGGAATTGACCGAATAACCTATTTGAAAAGCAATAATCAAAGCCCCACTCATTATATGAAAGATCAAATTCGAAAAGATGTTTGTTAAATAGAACTGTTATATAACTACATGTACATACCAATGCACAAAATATTTATCAAAAGCCATGTCAAATCTTTTTTTACAATAACGTTTGTAAAAGCAAGATCATAATGGAGGATGAACCCAAAATACAAAACATTACTTAAACAAGTAAACTTAAAAAAAATATTTCCAAAAAAAAAATTACCAGATACTTAGGCCTAAAATCAAACAACATATGCCACCAATTTCATTTTGAATAATGACAATTATCAATTATGATATAGCTTTTTATGCAAGTTTAAGGGTTTATAGATGTTGATAACTTTTTACATAATACATGACATCAGATCAATTCTTAGTAACTATCATGTTCTAAGAGGATCAGACCTATTATCGGTATTCATTTTCAGAAAATGTGCAAAGTAGATATTGATGATAAATAGCTGATAACATTGGAATACCCAGAGGTCTGATTTGAAACTGTTGGATCTCTTTGAATCTTAGTCAACCTTGCATGTCAACAGCTTTTAAAGATTAACAATTTTGCGACTCAACAGGTAGAAACATTAGTTTCTTTTGTGCAAAAGTTTTGTTAAAGTTTTGTAAAACGCCTTGCTTAAAACACTACCAGTACCATCAATCTTGTAATATACAAATTAAAGGAATGGAACACTGAAATCATGCTAAAGCGAATTATGCACCAGTTGAATAAATTGACAACCGGACACATTGAAGTCTCAGTCAGTCATTTCTGGTAATATAGATCGCATTATAAACCCTGTTGGACATTCTTCAACATCATTAACAAGTCTGGTTATTCACACTTAGTTATAGTCTGAACATGTAAAACCTGTCTATACAGCCAGGACACTATATAGACCATAAAATATCAATAGCGTTTAATACATAATTACCTAGTCAAAAGACTGACAAAGGCGTTATTTCCACGGTGTGTGACCCAGTCACGTAAGATTTGGCTGACTTTTCAAAAATGTTAAAGTGAGAATAGACAAGATACTTGTTCTCTCAAAACTGTACCTGTTAGTACGGAAATGCAAATGGCCAACAATACAAAATGCTTAATCATTTATTCAAAGATAGCTTGTCATGCAAGGTAACATACGCCCACTGGCAGCATTGAATTTGAAAAATAAATAGAGCAATAACTCAAAAAACATTCACTGAATTAATATTGAAGTTAAGGGCGAAAACTCAAAAACTGTTCATGGAAAATTGTCAAATTAGAACTTGACCACCATCTTATCTATTTCAATACTCATACCAAGTTTCATCAAATCTATTAAAAAATTGTAGCTTATTTTGCACCCACAAATATTTTTGAAGCAATTTTACTAAGTCAAGGGCAATAACCCAAAAACCATTTGTTAAAAAAAGTCAGAAATTCAAACTTGACTAACGTCTTATAATTCTGATGCTTACACCAAGTTCCATCAAAATCCTTTGAAAATTAAAGCAAATTTGACGCATTTTTACTAAGTCAATGGCAATAACTCAAAAACTGCTCATGCGATTGTTTCTATTTTCGAACTTGACCGAGATATCATCAATATATACATGTATACTAAGTTTCATTAATATCGGATAAAAACTGTAGCCTCTATTGTGGATACAAACCAAATTTGACGCGTTTTTACTAAGTGAAGTGCAATAACTAAAAAAGCGTTCATGCGAAAATTTCCATTTTCGAACTTGACCGAGATATCCTTAATATATACATGTATACCAAGTTTCATTAAGATCGGATAAAAACTGTAGCCTCTATTGTGGATACAACCCAAATTTGACGACTTTTTTACTAAGTCAAGGGCAATAACTCAAAAACCGTTCATGCGATAATTACCATTTTAATAATAATAATAATAAATAGATTTATTCGTACACAATATTGGTACAATTACAAACAGTATATAATGCTATATATACAATTTATATACAGTTTCAAGATGTACATAAATATTCTATGATTTCATTTAAATGAGCATAATCTTGACGATAATGATCTCGAATTGAGATAAAATCTCGAATTGAGGTACCAAGTTTTACGTTATCGATACATTTCATTGTATTAAATAAATATATATTAGACAATAGTTTACGTATATTTACATTTTGGAGGTTATATTTACAATAATTATATTCCTTACATATATAATTGATATTATCACACATAGTAGATTTACTGCCATAAATAGCTTGCATGCCACATATTTTTAAGCATTCGTTAGAACTATTTAATATTGTATAATAAAATTTTAATAACCGTTTATGAATTTGAGATTCGATTGTCAGATCATCACAAATAATATTTAAGAGATTACAATGAGATAGTGGTGATATATTAAATAATTTTCTAATGCTTTTACGCCAAGCGCAATAAAATCGCTCAATCGACTTATGTGAGACATTCCACAATTGGCATCCATATAAAGGCATACAAAATGACTTAAATAATTTGTATTTAATGTGAGACGGTGTAAATCTAAAGTTACTAAGCGTTACATTAACTTTAACTAAAAAACTATTGATTCCTTTATACAAAGGACTATATTTATCTCTTGAGTTTATACTATTCCCCAAATGACTTTCAGACCCAACGACTTTTATATATTTACCATCAAATAATAAGTCTTTATTAGTATTACATAAATTTTGCTTAAATGGGAACATCACAAGTCTACTTTTTTCTGGGTTAAATTTAACATCGTACTCAGTTGAAAATTGATTAGCTATTTTAAGGAGTGTCATCAAAGATTGCCTATTAGGAGTTATAAAAGTTAGATCATCGGCATAAGCTATAGCGCCTACATAGACACGTCCAATGTGACACCCAATTCCACTCAGTTTGCAGCGATTGAGCAGTTCATCTAAATAGAGAGTGAAGAGTACTGGAGAAAGTACACCTCCTTGTTTAACCCCGTTTGAAACATTAAAAGGGAATGTTACTGTATTCCCCCATCTTAACCTAATCATTTGATTGATATACATATATAAAAGCAATCTGGCAATTAATGGACAAATCATTTTTCGAATTAGTAATCGGAATAACTTAACATAATTTACTCTATCAAAAGCTTGACTGGCATCTAAAAGGCAGACATAAACATCAGATTGCATGTTATTGTAGTATTGTATAGTTTCATCCAGGACAAATGAACAATGGGAAGTGGAATGTTTTTCCTTGAACCCAAATTGAAGATCAGAACTTTTTAAAATATGCATGTTTTGCTTAAGAATAATCCAATCGAGAATCTTTCCGATTAAGCTACTTAGTGTTATGCCTCTATAATTACTAGAATCATTTAATGAACGTTTCCTGTTTTTAGGTATTGGTATTATGGTAGATAAAATGAAATTGCTAGGGGCAAACCCATGACGTAACATGGCTGATAACAATAAAGACAAATGAGTAAAGTACGAGTGTGAAGCATAAAGAATGTGTTCAGTTGATTGCCCGAAACTGCCATCTGTTTTCTTTAGCTTCAAGTTTTTCACTGCGTCCAGTACGTCATTAGTCGATATATTATGAGTTTGTTCACAAATATCATTCTTACAATTAACATGGATACAAGTTTCAATGTCAGCTTCAAGTTCAGCCATATTCTCACCATTAAATGAGACACTATTAAAAAGATTCTTATACTTATTACAGAATAATTCACCAATTTTATCAGGTTCAGTTTGACCATCAACAATATTAGGGAGATGATTATATGAGCCATGGATTTTCTTTATCTCTTTCCAAAAATCTTTAGATTTGTTAAACAATAAATTTTCAGCTAATTTCGTATTACATATTTTCTGTTTTTGTCTTTTAACTTGCCTTAAAGCATAATGATACTTAGCCCGAGTTACTCTTCTGATACTTGCCAAGTGACCAGATTTTGGACAGTTGTTTTCTTTCCATATATTATGCCAGAATATTGACGTGTTTCTTGCCTCTTCAACACAATCATTCCACCCAGGAATTGTTTTATTGTTTCGCCTTCTCTTAGTAGAAGGTATACATTTCTGACCAGCATCCAGAGTAACTTGGATTAACTTTTCAAAGTACTTCTCTATATCGTTATGATGTGTTAAACAAAAGAAATCGTTACAAATTAATGCATCATATGGTACAACACAGTCTAATAATAATTCATCTATAGTGTTTTTGTACTGCAGAAGGTTATCATTTGTTGCATGTTGCCAATTCAGAACAGGTTGCCTTTTATCAGAAAAAGAAGTATTATAATAATTTATTGGGATATTAAGTACTAATTGAATAGCACAATGATCCGAGAAGTTATCATTATCTTGTATAGCTACGTACTTTAAAATATCATTGAACAAGTTATTAGATACAAAGAAATGATCAATCACTGATCTATCAGAGTTAATTTTACTTTCATAAGTAAACGAACTTTCGAACTTGACCGAGATATCATCAATATATACATGTATACCAAGTTTCATTAAGATCGGATAAAAACTGTAGCTTCTATCGTGAATACAACCCAAATTTGACGCCTTTTTTACTAAGTCAAGGGCAATAACTCAAAATCCGTTCATTCGATAATTTCAATTTTCGAACTTGACCGAGATATCATCAATATATACATGTATACCAAGTTTCATTAAGATCGGATAAAAACTGTAGCCTCTATTGTGGATACAACCCAAATTTGACGCGTTTTTACTAAGTCAAGGGCAATAACTCAAAAGCCCTTCATGCGAAAATTTCTATTTTCGAACTTGACCGAGATATCATCAATATATACATGTATACCAAGTTTCTTAAAAGATCGGATAAAAACTGTAGCCTCTATTGTGTATACAACCCAAATTTGACGCGTTTTTACTAAGTCAAGGGCAATAACTCAAAATCCGTTCATTCGATAATTTCAATTTTCGAACTTGACCGAGATATCATCAATATATACATGTATACCAAGTTTCATTAAGATCGGATAAAAACTGTAGCCTCTATTGTGGATACAACCCAAATTTGACACGTTTTTGCTAAGTCAAGGGCAATAACTCAAAAACCGTTCATGCGAAAATTTCCATTTTCGAACTTGACCGAGATATCATCAATATATACATGTTTACCAAGTTTCATTAAGATCGGATAAAAACTGTAGCCTCTATTGTGGATACAACCCAAATTTGACGCGTTTTTACTAAGTCAAGTGCAATAACTCAAAAACCGTTCATGTGATAATTTCCATTTTCGAACTTGACCGAGATATCATCAATATATACATGTATACCAAGTTTCATTAAGATCGGATAAAAACTGTAGCCTCTATCGTGGATACAACAAATGTGGACGGACGGACGGACAGGGGCGACGGCAATATACGTCCACATTTCCATGTGGGCGTATAAAAACTTACTAGAAATTCACATCATCAAAATCAATTAAAAAATTAACAAATTCTATTCAAATCTGACAAAATCAATTAAACATTGACAAAATCAATCAAACATTGATAAAATCAATTAAACATTGACAAAATCAATCAAACATTGGCAAAATCAATCAAACATTGACAAAATAATTCGAACAAAGACAAAATCTTTCTTGTGATCAACATAGGGAATCTTTAAAAATGTAAAATGTATGATCTATTTAGATTATCTAGTCACATGACACAGTCAATAAAGATGGGCTATGCCAACAGTGTACAATGGAGCACAAACTAACACCCGGAATTCTGCATTGTAAATGACAAGATTAAAACATACACTTTAAAAGATACACCTATAGAATATGCTATAACATGTTACCAAGGATCATCAACCTTGTAACAAGAAGAATTGACAAAGTACTTTTTTCTTACCTAGCCTAACACAACCAAATTATTTATCAATAACTAAGTAACCTACCACATTCAAACTAATCAGTGTGGCCTAAATATGCATTGAAATATAGATATATGTATATATATCACAAGGTGTGACACAGCCTGTTTGGACTTGTTGACACCCACACACTCATTGACTTAAACTATAACTTTTTAGCCAGTTTCTTAATTGACTTTGGAATTTTATCTTTACAAAAAAACTTGATTATTTTTAACATTTTCAAAAAAATAAATGAAATAGTTATAACTTTAAAATGAAAGAATAAAACAAACCTTCCATATTCTCTGTATTTTTTCAAATCTGTAAGTAAGGTGCTCAATAAAATATATCAATCTAAACACTCAACTATTGCGGACAGAGAACAAATATCAAGATGAAAAATTGATTTCAAACACACATCTTACATAAGCTTCGCTTATTTCAGCATTATATATAGATCACTATCAACTATATATTATATGATATTTA
Source organism: Nipponacmea schrenckii (assembly GCA_030562195.1). Lineage (NCBI taxonomy): Eukaryota > Metazoa > Mollusca > Gastropoda > Lottiidae > Nipponacmea > Nipponacmea schrenckii. The sequence goes on from CM060202.1 coordinate 7,971,872, forward strand.
ATCTAGTATAATTACACATCTCCCAGATAGATTTCCAGGAAATATTTCAATGTGATATATAAAAATATCCATGACCAAATGATCATGTGTTTAATTAAATATATTCATGTTGCAATGATATTTTCTTGAAAATTCTATTCTTTTAGATTTTTCAACCAGGTTTCCCCTTGGATGGGCTAACCGGTCGGATTGGCTAACATGGAAAAAATGTTTCGTCGTTTGGATGGGACAATAAACAAAGGCCCTTAACAGTTGCAAATCACAAAAAGAGTAGGCTTATATCACTTTTCTAGCAAAATTCCACACTGCATGGCATTTCCTGTCTTCATTAAAACATTGCAGAAGATTTAGATGTATGCAGGGGTCAAGCAACTACTCAATTTGGTCAGAGTGAGTCTAAATCGGTCCTGGTCAACACCAGTTGTTATGTTTAAGTAACTGACTTACCAGCAGCACTTTAACCTCACCTAAAGACTCAAGTCAATATCTGAAATACATGTTAAAAAGGTATGGGACTATACTGTAAGGCTACAAATTATTGCGAGATAGAAATTAATGCGTTAAATGCGACCTATCCGCGATTGCATTAATTTGTATCCGCATTTTTAAATACATATTTCAAAGTGAGTTTTGTCCCGGGCGGGATTAAGTAATTAGGTAATTATCTCTAAATTTGAAGCTGATTAGTAATCAATGACGTTAAAAAAACAAAAGATTTTCGTTAATTGATACGATTAGAGGTGAATACAGCACCAGCTGTCAGTCTTCCGGGAAGCCATTTTCTTTTTTATGATATTAAAAAATGCGAAACTTTTAATTTGTTCTCGCATTTTAGTCTCTATTCCCCATGTCGCATTAATTTGTTGACGCATTAATTTCTAGCCTTACAGTATCAACTATTGCATAAGTATTCCCAAGAAATTCAACCTTGAACAATTGCCAAAAACTTTTCAATTAAAGAATTATTTAGTAACAACAAAGCAAGAATTGTTCCTTTTCCAATGTATTTGAATAACTGCAAAGAAACGCAAAATAGGTTTAATTGAAGCTCCTACATAAAGCCCTCGAAATAGCCATTATTCATGACTTATACTTCCAAGAATTTTCTAACAAGAATAAGATATCATTGCTACTCCTTTACATTGAATTTGACTTCAGATAATAGAACAAGAAGACTCCTTGAAGGTGAAATTCAAGGACTGTTCACCAATCAGATTTCAGCCGATCCAAAATTTAATTCAGAGCAAACAAGTCTACTTTCACTTTTATTCGAAAATAAATACTGAAACTGAAACATGGTGTTAGAAAAAAACAAAGAAGTTATCATTTTGAGGTACCAATCTAAAATACATGGTGAATTCAAATAATTCAGAAATGAATGCCAGTTACCTTAACAGCAGATACACCTCGTATCTCACGTTTTCAAGGAATACCAATCTTGTACTTTGATAGAGGAAGTACTTATCAAGCGATTTGATCGCTTGCCAAAAAGACTAAGTAAGCACTATCAATAGATCATTATCATAAGATAGATAATAATTACCATTGTGTAATCAATGGTGATATTTAATATTAGGGAGTGTTTTAAAAATGAAAGTTGATTTTAATGGCGTCCATTTTCATACAATAAAAATAATCTTCTATAAATTTACCAATGTTTTTAAGAATATGTTAACAGGTTTCTAAGTTCAAAAGTCCATTTTCCTTTCTCATGTTGGCTTAACAGTACTGTAGCCAATTGCCATGTCACAATCAAAGTCACCTAATCTTGGTCTCGAGACCCTCTTGCACCACTATAAAGCGTTCCTTGACAATTTTCAACGAGGCAAAGAAAAAATATTCCTATCTAAAATCAGTATAATTCTTCAAAATTAGTGTAACCATTCTTGACACACTTATCTATTCAGCGGAACTATTCTACGAAATTCTGGCGTAAAATGGTGTAACTGTTTACATTACAATCTTTCCAAGTTTTTCCTCTCAATGAAGAAAAGTCAAGTCGAAATTTGCCAATGTTTAAACATTACACTATGGTAGCATAGGTCCTTCTCAATCTTTAGAATGTAAAATAGCAAGTATATACTATGAATGTCTTGGCTATAGATATATTCTAGTAACTATTCAAAAAGTAGAAAGCGTCTGATTGCCACTTAGAGCAATTCCTTTCAAAGAAACCCCTAATAGTTATGTAAAAAAAACTTTAAATTCTGAAACTTTTAATCAAATACCATGCCAAGCATGTCAAGCATACATATTTAATTCTTACATCATTTAATAGTTTTAACAACCATTTGTTTGTAATTATCTGAGATATTTAATTTAAAAAGTTCAGTTTTTTATCAAGTTGATGTCTAGATGGTTATATCATTTAATCTTCTTCAAAAAGTAAAAAGAAAACTTCAAAAAACTTTTACCTTCTTAGAAGTGACAAGTGGCTTCATATTTGGCATCTCTACAATCATCAAGTGAGTGACCCATGCACTAGTCGAGCCTTTTTTGTGTCTGGTAACTGACCTTACCTACTAAACATGTGCCTAGGTATTTTTAAATTACTTAAAATCCTGTAGGACCCTTTACTTATATACTTATTGGACAAAAGAATTCCACGAAATGAACTTATTATTTGGTAGGTAGCCAAAAAATCTAAAAGTGGCTAATCAAGAAATATTGGGGTTATATGTCCATAATTTTCCTATAATCTGACAAGTTTATTTATAGAAATTACTGAAGCAAACTGTATATTATGTAAGCTTATGTTTGCATTTGTTATGGAAGCTCATACAATCTTTGCACTAATATTTGTCTCAATGTTTTTTCAAGTTTCAAGTTCTATATCTATTGATTGTTTAAGACAAGCAAAAAATTAAAGTCTTATCAGCTTTGTTCCCATTCCCATTTTCAAAATGTAATGAAGAAACTTATGTTTGTAGAACAACTATTCAGTCCTTGTCAAGGAATGTTATTGCATATCACACACAAAAATCGAAAGTTCCTTATTCAAATTATGATAGAATGACATCTTACTCATCTGCCCCAGTTTGAAAAACCAAGGACTAGCAATACCAAGCAATAGACAGACAATGAGGGGAAATTTGGCTAGGGAATTAGCCTACTCTTAGGTTCAAAGCAAATAAAAAATTCAGCTTCCTTAATGCCGGTTTGAAATTACGAAAAATCCAAATCCAAATCTTCTGTGCGCAATACATGCATCATGAAAATTCAGCCATATTTTCTATTTGGGATATTAAAGCTGAATCATATATAACTCATATCAGCTGATTGAGTGCAATATCAAACTACACAAATCAAGGATGTCCTCTTCAAATATCAATGTATATTTTCTCTTTTATTTTCTTCCTTGATACTTTAAAACATATATCAAATAATTAAAGAGAAGCATTCGGTTGAATATTTGCTTCGCAGTTGATAGAGATCATTGTGAAATATTTGTACCACTTTTTAAAATCTAAATCTTATTAACTGTTCTCTTACAATGTAATACATTTTGTAAGCTTACAGTGTTCATCATTTTTAGGATTTGGTCACATTGTTTATTTTTTAATCAGAAAGATAACATTCCTGTCTATTAAACTACATTCAATTCTAAGAAAAGGACAAGAATATACTTTTGAAAAGTGATAATGAATCACCTCAGATAATTATTATATTGGCTAGTTAGGTTATTGGCCTTAAAAATCCAAAACAGGGCATTCCCAATATATAAGTACTAGGATAAATATTGTGATATCTTTCAACTTTCATAATAATTAAAAATAGATTTAAAAACTCTTTGAGCTCTAAATAGAATTAGGAATTTATCAAATATATTATTTTGAATGCTTAGCTAAGTCATATTAATAGACTATAAAGCTGAAAGATTTTATTTCTAATAAATATTTGCAGTTCAAAATGTATCTATTTTGAATAATTCATGGAATTAGATTGAAGTTCTAACCCTTCCTGTGAATTAAGTTGTACCCAAGGCATTGTAATGTAAAATTGCATACAAAAGATCAAAATCTGAGGTTTTATTCTTTAAGCTTTAAAATCTAGATTTTAACAAAAACAGAAATCTGAATGGATAACAAAACATTTTTTTAATTTAAATCAATTTCAATGATTGACCATTAGGAACATTATGATCATTCTAAGTTATGTTTTCAAGAATAAGACCCCTGAGCTTGGAGGGGATTTCTTGAATAACACCTTATGAAACCTACTTAAACACTATATTAAGCCGGCCGCAGACTACAGCATCTAGCTTAGCAAAATTTCATTTGTGATGAAATCACCAGCACACTACAGCATTTTGTATAAGAAAACAATCACGAATGAAATTTTGCTAAGCTAGATGCTGTAGTCTGTGGCCGGCTTTATACTGCGTAAGACAAATAAAAGAAAGACCAATAGCCTATATACCTAGTATAGAGCTACTAGGAAGTACAATATATATTTCAATGTTTGTAAAAACCTACTATTACTGTATCAATTCTAACTGATCAATAAACCTTGAAAGATAAGGGGAATTTAAAATATAATTTATGAATACCGAGACAAGTTGCAAACATTATTTGCATGTTTTACATTTGCCATTTATCCAGTAACTAAGCTATCAAAAAAATGGGGGAAATTTTTAAATTCACTTGAAAATTGATCTTCTTTTAAATGCTTCTATAAAGCTTGTTGGCCCTGGGTTCTCAACCTTTGGGTCATGAAATAGCCTTGAACCTTTATATTTTCCTTGAGATTGCTGGTAGGCGCTGGGTTCCCAAAATTGGAGACAAAAAGCCAACTGGGCATGCAAAGAACTTGTCTTTGGGCTACGGAACTATATTTTTGCTTTAATCTCGCTTGAAATTGCAAAGAAATGAAGGAAGAGACACACATCTGAGACTATATCGAGTTGACGAACCAAGTCCCTGAGTAACATCAAGTGTTCAGGAGTATGAGCATTGTTGGCCAAGCAGTGCTTGTCAAAGTATTCCAGTAGAGCTCAAATTGAATAAAGTCATTTATCTAGGACTGGGAGTATAGCTAATTCTTTGAGTGATTTATGTGGACTTCCAACACAAAAGGAATCCACAGAATAAGTTTATACCTAATAAAAAGGTCACTAAGATAGTATTGTGGATTTACGTAATTATTATGAATATGATATATTATGAAACCTACACGATCCTATGACACTGCATATTTCAACATTTAAATTGAAATTCAATATTAAGCAATAATGTCTGTTTCATTACTTAGTATACTTTACGTAAATCAATAGAATATCGGCCAGCGTGTAAAATATGTCCTATATACATTTGTCAGGTTTTGTTAACCAAAATTTCATGGTAAGGGTATTGAGCAAATCTATGCACATTAGACTTCAAATGAAAAAAAGTCAAACCTACAGTACCTTATCAACCTGAATTCCTTTTGTGTTCCTGTGTTATACATTTTAAAGTGGCACTGCCAGCAAAATCTAAATATTTTATCTCAGTCTTAAAATTATGAAAACTTATAATCTGATTTATATTTTGAAATGTTAGAATCAAATGAATAAATCCTGTCTATCCGAAACAAGATAATATAAGAATAATATTGGCAGCATTTTAATGAACTTTTCACAAGAGGAAGTATAGGCCTACTTATCATGGAAATGGACATAATAAAATCATTGGACATTGGGAGAAAGGGCTAAATCATTCCAGTTTATCATCAGATGGCACAACTCTCCCTTTAAAATTAAACAAATCAATAGTATAAGCAACTATGAAGTAATCATTTAAATATAACAGCTGGTCCTGTGGAAAACTGCCGATATGAGATTTTTCTTGTACAGCAGACTGGAAAGTTTTGACATATACATCTGTTGAGATTTTTATGACTTGAATGAATGAAAAGTACATATAAAGAGTAAATCACTGTCTATATTGTGACAGTGGGCAGAGAGTGCCAAATATTCCAGATCAGACACCAACATGGTAGTACAACTATGTTTTTGAAAGGGTGCTGTCATTGAAGTTCTGCTTTACTAGCTGATTGAGATTAATTTTAATAATCTATGTTACTTTTCAGAAGGAGAATCTGGCATCCAGTTCTCCTTTAATTTTCCCCAAAAATACTATTTAAGATGGCTTTCCTTTTTTTAAAGAGTCAAATTAAGCTTATTAATTAATTAATTAGTGCTTCTGATGATTAATCCATGAATTCTTTAATTAAATAACCATATGAGGACATGGGAAGGCTTGGGGAATCCATCTGAATTATATCTGCTTTGGAACACTAAACCTAGACTTCATGTTTGATTACGTGAGAAAATGATGTCAAATGGTTGAAGCTGTATAAGATTTGATTCCTATCTAAAACTTATTGTGAGTTCAAACTGATTTAAATTAATTCATTATGTCTTTTCAAAATCATATCTAAATGAATCATTTCCTTTAGCCGGAAAAAATAATTGAAATACCAAAATACACAAGAGGCTTTTTATTTATCTGCTGCATCTCGTTTTTAGCTAGTTTTCTTCCATAAATTTAATCTTTACCGAGGGATGTCCTCAGATTTTCCAGTGTCCGTTTTTTCTTTGATCTTTTTTTCCCAATCTGAAACCTTCTTAAACTGCAGATTGTGTATTCCAGAAAAAAATAAGAAATACGCATGCATGCATAATTTATAGACCATGTTGGCACGTACTGGGTGATCAAAATGAGAGACTTTATGATCTTTCTTGATACGGCAGATCAAGGGAATAAGGCTATTTACGAGTTAACTAGGGACTTTTTAAAAAACTGGTATTTTTTTCCAATTGGTCCAATTATGGAATGAATATATATAAAAACAAGGCAAGCCATCTTTAAGAATAATGTTATCATTTCCAGAGAGCTGATAATATCATCCATGTAGCTTTACCAATTAAATGATGTCAAGAGTCAAAACTGTACAGAGAAATAATAACAACTTGTTCTTTTGGTACCATGGCAACAGAATTTAAATGCTGAAATTTCAGCCCTGATAAGAAGTTGAAATGTTCAATTTGGCATATATAGATTTTTTTTTGCATTGACTCCAAGACTACCAGCAAAGTAATAATAATTTTATACCATATCTAAATACATATAATATGGACATATTTTATCCCTACACCTGTTTTCAAAAAGAAATTTGAACTAAATTCTATTTTTTTTTGAATGAATGAATAAAATTTTAAAAAAAAACATTTTAATTAGAAATAACCAGCATTTCTTTTTAAACCGGGTCTTTATTATCAATTAAATTATTATTTAAGGCAAAATATGTTTAGAAATGATAAGTATTAGTTATTTAATGAAATGTTAAGTCAGTTTAAATAAATACAATACCTTTTAATTGATCAGGCCATTTGCTGATCACTTCTAGGTCCAAAATTCTTTTGACATCATGTCTATTTTTAGCTGTCACATGACGAGGAATATACACAAGTCTAAGCATGTTCATAATTGCCACATATTGAGGATGTTAATTTCAACTATACCTACATAATATATACTGTCAAACTGATCATGTGACCTTTCACGTAGTTAGACACCAACTGTTTTGGCAATATGCCAGTGTTTAGTCTTGTCAACATTAGGTTGGCAAATTTATTGAAATTATGAAATATACTTTTCTTAGGATCATAAGAGATAACAGAAGTATATTCATTACTGTATATATAAACATATATATAGGTACATGTTTTATCAACAAGGGTAAGGTCAAATATTGAAAGGCCTATGTTCGTTCGACTCTTGGTGATCAATGGAATTAAGGGTGTGGGAAAAGGTAGTTTATGTCATGTCAGCGATTCTACTGTCTGTTTGGTTGTTTCTTATTGATTATAGCACAGAATATTGACAGGACATTATGTAGATGAGGACAATAAAACATTCTATATCATTATCTGTACAGAATAATAGTATATCTATTGAAGTGCATATGATCTATCTTGAACTAATTACTACAACAATGTTTCAACCTGTACTATGATATTCATATTCATATAGGTGTAGGTTATCAAGAAATTTTAGGAACCAATTACTCATTGCTCAAATTCTTTTTATTTTAGAAATTGGCATCCATTACAGTAAGGATTTATACCTTATACACACCTCCTTTTAGAAATACTGAAATCCAGGTTTAATGTGAAAATTATGTCATCCGTTGATGGTGATATAAATGAATGACATATGTTATGACAATAAATAACCAACGGTGAGAAAATGGGCAGAAAGGTGTGAAGGAAAACTTAATTTGAAAGTGTCATTAAATAGCTTAATTAACTCGATTTGAATGAGTTGAGTTAATGAGATTGAAGTCATCAAGGTGATGATTTTATGAAGAGTTACCTTTCTTAATGTTTGCGTTATGAGCCTCATTCAAGATTCAATATGGGCAATGTGGGAATAAGGTCTATTGGGCTTATTGTCATAACTACTATTTCAGATTTCAGGAGCATTTAAAACATACTTTTCTTGTATAAAGATTACATTTATCCCATAATTGATTCAGAGCAGTCTTCCCTGTGAGGAATACTTGATTTCACTCTTCAACTGGGTTTGTCAACTTTGCATCAATGAGAGTAAATCTTGTTGTTATTAGTTATGTACACTACAATTTTTCTAAATTTTAGTCTTTTATTTTCGTAAGATCATAATTCTGATATATGTTCCTTCAAATGTAATAGAGTAAAAATTAAGCTTTTCGCAAAGTAAACATTATATGCAGACTATAACGTAAAAGGCATGATTCAACTTTTGCACAACCATTAGTTATAAAGCAAAATCAGACTTATAAAGCAAAATCTGACTTATACAGCAATATCAGACTTATAAAGCAAAATCTGACTTATACTGACTTTTACAGCAATATCAGACTTATAAAGCAAAATCAGACTTATAAAGCAAAATCAGACTAATAAAGCAAAATCAGACTTTTAACGCAATGCAATAAAAATCCAGACCTATATTGGAAAATCAGAATTTACATTGCAGAATCAGATTATATTCATTCCCATGCCCTTACAATCAATCCATCTTAGGCCTCAGTATAATTATAGGACACTCTGGTATTACAAATGTGAAAGTGAACATGTTAATAACTCCCTAGATATGACAATAGTCTGAACTTCTACATTACTTTTGGTTGAATAATTAGCAAATAATAATTTTTCCCTTTTCAAGGCAACATGGAGGACTGTCTCTCTCATTAACATCAGATATAATGATATGATAGTAATTCTTTTGAAATATATTGCAAGCTGATGTGAGTAAAATATACTCCATAAATGAAATTTGTAAGCAATAGAACAACTTATTTCTTAACTATTTCATTAAACAATGAAAGGGAGGTAACTCCCTAAAATAAAAATTTCAAGGACCACATTTAATACACATGTGCAGTTCAAGTAAATGGAAGGAGATTCAAAATGCATAATTTGATCAAATACTTTTAAGGATAATTTAACAAATTTGGTTCATGACAAATATTTGATAGAATTCATTTTAAATCAAATTATTTTCATAGTCATTAATGATGCAAAAATTCACACAATTGATAAACGAATCGGTACAAACTTCCCCCATAAACTTTGGTGGACAATCCCTTTTTTACTTACAATCTTATTAACAATATTGTGATATTTATATTGAAGCAACTTTCAACAGATTTCTACAATTAACAATGCTAATCTGACAAAACATTCATCGAATTACTTGGAAGCATAAACTTGAACTGCTTTGCCTTAGCGTTTATCATAGTAGATCTCAAACTCATTAAAATGACAAAACTGTTTTCTTTATTTACACATTAGGCCCTATACACCAATTATTGCCCAATTATGATTTGACACTAGGCTACCTCTACAAAATAAATTATATATATGGCTGGCTGGCTCTTTCAAACTACCCTTAATGATTTTCTTCCACTGATAATCCTTCTTAGTCAGAAATCAATCCTTATCCCCCAAATTACTAAATTATAACTGTTTCTGATTAATCAACCAATGAAAATTGTTGTCTGTCTTCATATTCTGCTGCAATAGAGGAATTCACAATACCAAACGAAAGTCAACAAATCTTAGAAATCACTGGAAATTCAAAATATAAGGCAAAAACTGAAACACCCAATTATGCTGAAATACTTTGCTTATAGAAGATACCACCAGCTGTGTTCACAAATCTTACAATACTGTAAACACAACATGGTATCCTCCACAACAGAGTTATCTTCTCTTTAGTCTTCAAAGTTATGAAAGAGTTACTTCCCTTTAGTCTGCAGACTTAAAACAAAATGGCAAAAAAATAAAACTGAATGTGCAATACAGTACAACTACTTTTTGAATTTCAATGAATAAAATAGTCCAACTTTCCTTCTAAATGGTTAGGAAAATGCAAAAATAATCAAGTACATATTTTTTACAGATAAAATGACATTTACAAAAGAAAACAATTAGTAAAAATTCCCACTTATTTTCAATTTAAAATGTCATCCAAAAACAATTTTTAGAGAGACAATTTGAACTAAAATTCTGAAAACCTGATGTCCAATAAATATTGTTAGCATTTCTTAATGTTTGAGTTGAAATTTACCCTATCTTCACAATTATTTTATCAATTTTCAAGAAAAGATAACACCAAACTTTCACCAAACTAAAATAAAATTACAAATTGAAAGTACACGTAACTAGATCTTCAACCACATCAGCACTACACATCCACATAAGCAAAATCCTCACAAGTGTACATCACAAAACAAACTCAACTGTTTTGTCAAAGCCTTAGAATAAATCCAAGTTAAACGTTGACATCTCTACTTCTCAAATATCAAACATGTGAGTCAGTCTCTAACACCAACCTAAAGATCAACTAGAAAACTTTATGAAAATATTAAAGTTTGTTTCGAAAAGTTGAAAAGTTGACAAGCTAAGTTGATGTAGAGACCTGCTCACGATCAAGGAGCAAGTTCAACTGCCGAGGTCTCATCTGAACAAACGTAAATATAGTGTGGAGTTAAATTCTTGAAATGACAAAACCCAACGTAATTTGCGGTCTAGTCACACGTCGGCCTTGCTTTTTCTATTGACTTTTGTCCATATTTACAAACAAGTCGAACTCTGTGTGAGGGAATGTTGGTTGGTTGGCTTGGAGACTGCTGGGATTGCTCATCCTACTTCAGAAATAATTTCAAGTTATGTGTTAAAATAAAAGATTTTCGAATTTAGTGTGTTGTCACCTTGGTTTAGGACAAGTGATTAACAACGAGGTGCCAGGTTGTAATATCGCGACTAACCCCAGGTCCGAACTTATAATCACTAATATAGTAATCGCTAAATAAATCCCTGTATCACCTCATAACCTCATACACACACCACAACTTCAAACAAATTTACGTAAATTTTTTATCAATTTTAATCCTGTTGATTAGTTTTTGATCTTTTTGACAACTTTTGATATATTTCACATACTTCCCACACTAGTCATAATTTAATTTTTTATAAATATAACTATTAAAGATAGATTCCATTATTTATTTTACAGAAATATCCAGCCTTAAACTTTCCGCATGTAACTTTTTTTTATGCTCAGTATTTTCCATGACCAAATTTTGGATTTACATCAAAGGACTTAAGGATTAAAATGGAAATTATCAGGCAATTCATTATCATAAAATCATAAAAATTCTTAAGTTCTATAAAGGACAATTTCTAGAGCTTTATGAATCTAGGACTTAAGGATTAAAATGGAAATTATCATGCAATACAAATTAAGAAAATATCATACAAAATTCTGAAGTTCTATAAAAGACAATTTCTTTAGATTTATTAATCTAAAAATTAATCTTTCAATAATTTCTTTCATTATTGGAAACAAAAAGTAAAAGAGAAATTTATTTTCAAAGTTAATAAATTCACAAGAGGAAGTCTATCTTTAATCCAATTTTTGATGAGTATTTTAAAACATATATTTACAATGAAGTCAACAGTTGATGATAATTCAACTTGTCATCACATAACTAACAGTTTTCTCTTCAAATTGCTGACTTTATTTAATATTTGACAGGCTACTGATTTTGTTAAAATCTAAAAAAAATTGACAAATCTATGATTTGTGAATAATTCTGTTGACATTGTTTCCATACAGAAGTCATGTGGAAATTCAACATATTAAGAATTCTAAAATAGTGTTCAAAATGATTGGAATTAGTTTTAGAGTTATGAAAAGGTTTTTACGATATAAAGCAAAATATATGAAGGGTGTACCAATGCACCGAATACTCCCGAATGCTACAGAACGGAAACGATTCTGTTTGGAATTAGCCCAAATTAATAATTCCTTCTTGGAACTTGAGGAACAGAGTTATCTGATGCATTTAATCGGTCCAAATAGCAGTGAAGAAAATCTGCCTTCATCAGTGAACCTCTACAAAAATAAACTTAATTTTTTGACTAGAAAAAAGTTATGACTTTGAAAGTTTTTTCATTGTCTGGCCTTTTTTTTTAATGGTAAGGGTCATAACTCTGTAGGTAAATCAATAGATAGTAGTTATCCAGTAAATAACATACTAAACACTGAACTTTAAACACAAGATTTTAAATAATTACACACGACTAATGTGTATACACAACTTAAATAAATATGGGCAACACTTCATTTATTTGATGTCTGCAATCATAGTATGGCTTTTTTTAGCCTTCTTCCATTAAATTTTATTGTAAATATATTTCTAAGTTTATTATTATTTCATATGTAGGGCCTACTGATATATTATTCTTTTTTTTTAATATTCTTATTTGCAAAGAACAAACTGTCATTTTCATTTTTCTAATTAAATAAATTATTATTATATTAAAATAACTGTTGTCACTATTCCAGCCATCTTTTGTTCAATGAGAGTTTAAAAATAATATAGACTTTGATAGAAACACAAATCTTTTTAAAATTTTAAAACAAATATTTTTCTTTGCATCAATTCATTTAATCCTTATGAGTTATACATCATGTAGATCATTCTCTCACAAGAATAACACCTTTTTTGAAATTTATCTTATCTTCAGTCAAAATAATGCCCTAATCTAAAAATTGAAAAAAAATTTATAAGCGCAGATCCCGTAAAATAACACAAGATAATTATGAGATAAATCCTCACTTCTTTGATATCACATAAACAGAGATACATGTATTAAAGAAGTGTTAATTTATCTGTTTAATTGTCTTGTGTACTTGAAAATGGATTAGTTTTCAAACCAAAAAGATTGTTAAAAAGATATCACACAAGAGTTGATTATGATCTGGAATGATTAGTGCCAAAATATAAGAGGCATGGTCCCGTTAGAAGGTTATCTTTAATAATCTACTAAGTTCTGATAAAACCTATTTCATGGCATTGAAATATTAATAAATTTCAACATTCCCAGATCCCTCTTCACACAGGTATTATGACTTCAAGTTGATATTCAATAAATTTCTATTATGATATAGAAATATTTCTGTATAGCTCTACAATGGATTCTTAAATTGTAAAATTTAGTTTCATGTTTGACTTGCATTCAAGTAAGTGATAAAGCATATAGTGTCATCTGATGTAATTACAAAGACTAAGTTAAACCAGTTAAAAATTTCCAGTGCATAAAGACACAAAAATCAAATCATCATCTCATTTATCCTAGATTTGAACCAAAAGTCACAAGCTTATTAAAGATTCAACTTGACTGCACTTAGTGTACTAGACTTAGTATTTGATGATCATATTTTCAAACAGTTTTAATCCTCTTTAAGACAAGTGTGAAAAATACAAAAGGAAAATGTTTACCTTAGTAACAAGTAGGTAAAAATAGTCACTATAAATATATACCTAGATACACAAGGATGATCACTTGACTGTTATATTACAGCCTGGCACTGAGTATAAACTATCAGGTAGCATTTGAGCACAAGTTTAAAAAAATTTCACGATTATACAACAAAATTTCTGCAATCTGAAGTCAAACTTAAGCAAATGGATGTTGAAAAGAGGGCGGATGTGCATTCAAAATTTAGTGAAGACCTTTGGGGTCGTTGATGTCATGTTTGTTGATTTTTCGAGCCAGTCAAGCTTGTGCCTTGACGTCTATTTGGCTGTGTTAACATTGGGTTTGAAGGTTTGTTGTTTTATTAAGTTTATAAGTGACATGTTTAACTACAGTTTAAATAAGAAACCTATTATTACTAAAAACAAAACTCTTTCATTTGTACTTTAAATTTTCTTAATCAATAGCTTTAAACTACTTTCTTGAGGCATAATGAGTTCAAATTCAAATTCTAATTATTTTTCTTTTCCCTTTAGAAACCTTTATTTTTCAATGCTTATAAATTTATTTGCAAACACTTTTATATATTGTTAAATAATAGATTTTATGGTAATTTTATGGTATACTACTTCTGAGTTTGATTGTACATTAGGTACATTGGCATCATCAGGTGAAATAGATTATCATATATTCAGGTATATAACTCAGGAGTAGTATACAACAAAATTATTATTAATCTGACCTCAAAGTTTGAATATTTTTAAGGATTATGTTATAGAATGGTTTATAGATTGCATAATATAATCAATTGTTATCAGAATTGTTGTTATCATATATAGAAATTTCAGGGGCAGTAACTATCTTTCAAATCCTTATATCATCTTGATTTATTAAGGGATAATGAGCATAAAGCTTGATATATAGGACTCATATTCTAGACAAGTACCATCCAATGTACAACCAAGGTTAGTAATAAATCTTTAGAAACCTTCTTGGCTATAACATCAATCAAATTTAGTCACCAGGATATGAGTCGCTAGATCAAGCGTTAGATGCTGAATAAACATGTGAAAATATTCATATTAAAAGACTGTTAGACTTACAATCTGGATGCATCTGAGCCATCATCACCATCAATACGATAAACTTTGCCATACATAACATATTCAAATTGATCAGCTCTAGAAGGAGCAGTGTTTGCTGGATTATATTCATCATCTGGAGCACCATCTTCTCTTAGTGTAGTAGCTACTACTAATCGAAACTTGTCACCTAAAAGTACATATAATTACGCTTTTGAAACATGTTTAGTTGAGCAAAGATATTAAGTGCACTTCCAGGTCTGAATCAAGACACCAAAATTGCCACTTTGATATATTTTCAGAAAGAGTAATTAAAGAAGTAATTGAAACAATGAGTCTGGCTTGTTTGGTTTCAATTTTTATTCTACCCAAAAATTATATCTTATTATTTCCATGTTTTGGTTTGCGAAAGGGATAGATTCGTCAAAAAAGGTCTTTGCTCCAAAATTCATAGATTAATCTGAGTCAAGTTCATTGTCCATTATCAGCCCATTCAGAGTATAATTGGTAATAAAGGTAACTTTTACAACCCTTTTGTCAAACTTCAATTTCCTTCCATGCAAATTTTGCAGTCCATGTATGTAAGCTACAAATTGGGATATTATGCCAAAGTAACTCAAAGTAATCAAAGTTTTTTTACGTCGAATGCAAATGACATAAAATGTTCCTGCAGAAAAATAAATAACTCTTTCGACAACTAGCAGATACTTTACTGGCCATATCTCTTAAGTAGCCATTACCAAGTGACGTCACATACCATTAATGTCATAAGCTTTTAGTTCAATAATTTTTATTTCTTAGCTCAGGTAAATGGTACTGTATTTCATTTACACTCAGTGTTCAAAGGGTTCACTTCCAAACTCTTTCTTTAATCTTATAATAAACGAATAACAAACCTAAGTCTACAGGATAGATCTGTACATTGACATCAAGTATCAAGTCCATTTTAAATGATTCACTCTCACAGAACAATCTGGATACTGAAAATAGAGAACAAACTTTTAACTTCTCATTATATATTTTTCTTTCTTCTAAGTTAGACTTTGTTGTGTCCATGGTTGTCCTCTGAATTGTGCAATGTGATCTGGCATCAGGTGTTAGCCCAAAACAAGCTAGGATAGGAAACAATTAATGCCATTCATCCTTTAAAATTAAAGTATTTTAAAGTGTAATATTTCCTATCTTATTTTGCAATTTTAGTCTTTCTAGAACATAATTTAGACTATAGACTTTGTAGAACGCAGAACGCACATTGTAACCTTTGGAACTTCATCACTGGATCGTATCACTAGGATTGTAATCTTTGGAATTTCTCCATTAGATCATGTTAACTGAATCGTAATCTTCAATCGTACATTGAATATTGCGGAAATTAAATCAGACCACGGGACATTTTCTGCATATCATTATCTTTCGTATATCTTGGATAAGACAAACAAGAATGGAAACAGAATAAATGTTGGGGCTGAGGAGATCTCATCATAATATATGTGATGTAATGGAAGCAAAAATAATCAAAATAATTGGTCAAAAATCTGCAAATAATACATTTGAATGGGGAACCTAAAAAATTCATTCTTCTCCTTTGTGTTTCTAATCATAAACATTTATCAGAAAATCACATTCAGATCATTATATTTCAAACAAAAATATATGTGGAAAGCTATGAACAGCATTTGCCAATTATCACTAAATCTGAAGAAGTTTTGACCTATGTTTGCAATGATCAAGTCATTAGTATATATGCAAATCAATAACTTTAGTGAGTATATCAGTAAAAAAGAGTGATATACTATTATAGCTGTATCAAAGTAGACCAACATTGTTCTATACTATCTCCTAATTAACTTTATCAATTAGAATCGAGGTTAATACAAGTCTAATCATAACTAACAAACCCAACATTCTTATCTTGGATGGCCGTAGCTTGGAAATTTTCTCCTGCAAATAATTTTATAAGGTTTTATCATATTGCATACAAACAGCACTTATAATCCATTTTACCTACAGTCGCAATTAAGTTTGAAAACTGAGATGCCTACCAATCACTTCAAACTGTGTATGACCTAATTCTGTATCACATCCTTACATTTTTATCTAAACTTAGTGAATGTATCCCTTTAAACAAACCATCCCATACTTTCAATACAAGTGGATGCATGTTTGAATTATCGAAATGGCACGACAAGGGTGTTTGTGAGTAAATTATGATCCATATAAAATATTATATATCAGCATAATATAATATATAGACTGATCCTATCTCAAGACCATATAAATAATAATCAGTTATGAATACTAAGGTTGCTAATACCCTATAATATAGTCTTTAAAAAATATTGGGCAACAGCCAAATCTTACAAGGGAATAAATAGGGAGCTTTATTCTCTTTGCACGGAGAAAAAATCCTAAAAGGACAGGTTTTAATCCCGAGAGACATTAACCACAGTAGACATCGAGACCAGTCAATTTGAAAAGTATGCACAGCTTGCAAATTTAAACAGCATGAATAACCTGGAACTATCTGTCCCCACATAGTAACAAAACAGCATTATCAGGAATGAGAAGGTAGTTCTTATGGTAATCACCTCAATAAACAAAGTCAAATTCCCTTTTTTTTTGTTTACCTTGAAATTTAATTGCTCCATGTTCTAATCTGAAAGTTTTTTAGATTAAAACTAAAACTGAAATACGAATCCCTTGAAAGTTTGATAATGGTCATGGCAGTTTGAGCATATTGGAATTAAAACTGAATATGTACAATTTAATATTCATACTCAAAATATATACATCTTTATCTGGAGTCTTACTAGTATTTAAGGCCTACTCAATGTCTATAGCAGTGACTAATCAAGTTCAACCTATCAGGTTAAGACCTTGGCTTCAGTCCAAGAAGCAAGTAGGAACACAAATTAATTTTGCTTAATCAGCATTATGTCATTCATTTGTCTGCTGCTGAAGAAGTATCTAAAATCATTCTATTTCTAGTTTTACTGTTTTACATTAGTTTGGCACTAAAAGCAATCTTTTTCTGGATGGCATTCTCGATACTATAAACTAAATACTAATACTAAAGTTTTAGCCAAAATCCATCAAATGATTGCAGAAAGATTTTAATATATCAATCAAAAAACATAACATCTCAAAAATCTACATCTATAATCTTAAGTTTTTTTACATTTGGAAATGAAGAAAATGCTTTATGAAATTTAATCTATCAGAAAAGATATTATGAAACTGCTTTAAATCAAACATAAAGGCACCCATCAACATTTCCTTTTCTCACATTAAAAAGTAATAGAAACAGAAAACTGATGTTAATCAAAAAATGTGTTCATACCATTCTAAGAAATTGCATCCATCCAAGGGAATAAACAGTGTTTTATTTCTTTGGAGTTTTCTTTGAAATTAATGTTATGTCTAAACATGATTGAATACATAATTCAGAAATCATACAGCTAATAAGACTGGACTGATAAAATGAAAACTTGATAAAGCATGCTAAATGTTTATTGTCTCTACTGCCTTAGCAACTGTACCTACAAGACCATACCTGCAACAGACACACTTAACTTTCATGACATGCAATATTTTGTCAATCAAATATTCATCAATACAATCTTAAATCATAAGAAATATAAATATCAGGGCTTTTCAACTTTAGGCATATAATGGAAATTAATTTGTAAATTTGAAATTAAAAATTGGTTTATTGATTTAGCAAGTCAAATCTTGTTTCAAAATTCAGCAGGCAATTCTAATATCATTTGTTTTCCATTCATGATTTTTTAGCCTACCAAAAATGAAAAATTTTGGATCTTAGAACTTGTTTTGAAAGTACTTTCTAAAGACAATAATTACCATTTTACAAGAATAGATGCAATGCATGTCCTTGCATGAAGAAAAACCAGTCACTCCTTCTGACAGGAAAACCTACTGTTTGTTTTAAGACATGCGACATGATGTACATGGCTTCAATCTCACGTCTTGTTGACATCTTGTGCTCCAGGCCCCAGGGGTGAAGTTTACAAACCACTATCAACGACATCTCCACCTTTTCCAAAACTTCCACCACATCAGTCGCTTTTCCTGAATAAATGTGTCGCAATGCACTGACCGGTTCGTGTCTTGATAGATCGACAGACGTTTTGAGCGACCTTTCAAAACCCTCACAACCAATCGACGGCAGATTACAGAACAAGTCCCAACATGGTCCCAAAAAGCCGGGCTGTTTTGACGGAAAATAACGAATCAATACCATATAATTAACGATAATATCGCAAGTCAATAATCAGAACAATATTCAAAGGCTTATCGCAGCATAATTCCACATGAAAATATATTTTAAGTCGTCATTTCTGTTGGCGACCATCCAAAAATAGAATTACGCACGAGAGAAGCGAAATATTTCGATCGAATTTTTTGTCACTCTTTGATTTCTTCCAAAGGTGTTTAACAAGCTGTTTCAAAGAATCAAAACGATTCGCACACCACCATGTTCATTATTCTTACCTCTGTCAAATTTTTTGCCGTCCGGATCAATGTCTTTGACATCAAAAATATCTTCAAATAAAACACCCGCCATGCTGGATTTCCGATTTGTTTAAAACTGTGCAAGGCCGGCGTATTTATTCCCAAAATAATAGGCTTCTGTTAGCGGGGATGATTTAAAGAAAATTGGGAATATAAGAGAAAAATGTTGATCTTCAAAAAAATGTATTCAAAATATAATTCCACAGTCAAACTTTATTGAAAAAAGACAAGAAATGGACTTTGTTTACGTTTTTGGGGGGTGTGCATGCACGTCTTCATAATGCGATATTTCTACCTCCATTGTTTAATTAGCTAGAGAGCATGCACATGGGACGTAACCCTGTCAGATTCAACCAACTACGGCCACTATTAAATTTTCAATATTTACTTGTGATCGCATATATTCGGGCGATAAGACGTGAGAAGAATGTTCTTTTCATAAGAATGTTTTTTTCAAACAATAATGAATAAAGTGTAGTGGAGAATATATAATAGTGCACGTCCAGGTACAATTCAAATCATAATCCAACACACGCAGTGCATTTATTTGGAGGTAGAAATCTAAATTGAAAAAATTGAATTTTTGAATCCGACTCCGATGTTCACAAATATTTTAGCTTCATTGTGTTTCGAAACCATTTAAGCCCACATGGGAAATTTTTAAATATTTCAATTTTCTTAAAAATGTCAATATTAGGCACAGACGGAGTTGTATTTTAAAATATGGTAAGACATTTCTTATGTTTATGCATAATTCTGTTCTGTGAGAATTTATATGACCGCATATGGAGCATGAATATGGTCGCCAGAATGGACCATGATGTGTCCTTAAAGACAAAAACAAAAAATTTGTCCACAAGTTAGTGTCACAGCAGAATTATTTCACACCAAGATGAAACTCAACAACAGCACTACACTGTCATTTTGACACAGCTTCTGGAAAAAATTAGAATGATCTTTCTGATATTACCAATGGTACTTCTGAGTCCAAATGATCAGCTCCAAATTCATTATCAGAATCGTCAGCAGTTACATCTCCCGGTACTTTTGATGAAGTCATCTTGTTCGCATTTGATGCATCTCAAAGGCAAAGATCAGATTCAGGGAACTGATATATGTGAAATATCTATGGTCTCTAATGGCTGACAGTAAATTCCTAACTCAATAATTGTAGGCTACTATACAATATTCGATAAATAAAGATTTTCGTGCATAGTCATGATTTCTAGAGGATTGGTTTTGATGAAGAACAATATTTGTACTCTGCTGATTAAAGAGTTCATTGTTGAATGTGTAAGGCTGTGGAAGTCTGGGGACACTATAGGCCATTATTCAAAATAAGAGCTAGTGGTGTAATAGCTTCAGCTTCAGGTTCAGGCTGTCTGTCCTTTGAGTGCCAATATCGCTAGATACTGAGTGTTCAGCTGTAACTCCATGAAAAAAATTAAAATGTCAGTCTTCTCATAGTTCTATCAGATTTTTCAAAAATTCGCATTATTCGCAGATATTATTTATATCAAGTCTATTCCGATTTCATCAGTACCCACGTAGAGATGACGAAGAAAATGTCGGCCCTCACAAATAGAATTATTAGAGCGTTTAAAATATATCAATAAAATTCAATAAAAATTTATCCACAACCATGATTTCTGTACGGGAAAAAACAAATCAACAGCTCCAGGATGGATCCTCTATTAATTAACTAGTGCTGCCTTAAATTCCTGTTTTCAGCAAAAGTTCCGCAACTGATATTTATATTCTGACCCATACTCATTTAAATTTGAAAAGGCTCAGGTTTCCGCAGCATAATAATCATTTCATTTTATCAATCGCATGACCACTTTGTCAAATCATCTTTTTTTACTAAGACGCTGGTAATTACTTTCGGTGGTTTCTTATAAGATCATTGTCCAATTGCATTAAAGGGATGATAGGTCTTAGAATAAACATAAAATTTTAAAATTTTAAATTTGGCCAGTACGAGCTCTATTCATCAGTGCCATACATAACATAAGAAAAAACTAAGTAATTATCCATAAATGAAAACGATCTAGTGATTGCTCAACTGAGCTTCCCGGATTAAAATAGATGGGTCTCAGAGCTTTCTTGATAACCAAGCAAACGAAAAGTTGTCAAAATGCACAACTACATTCTCCTTAGTTTGCCTCTACTTTCATTTCCATTTCAGACGTATCGGCAAGAAATTAAATTTTTAAGAGACGTATCGCCCTAGAAACTCTCTCTTAATTTTGACTATGTTATAATTAAGAACACAAATCTTTAAAAAAAATATCTGTTTAAATATAAATGCAAATTTATTTGTAAATATTGCTTTGATTTGTGGAATTGTCTTGAAGTCTTCACAATAACATTGAGTCTTCACGTCAGAGAAATAAACGGAAGTAGAGTAAGAGGCGGGTTGTAAACAAATCTATTTATTTAAGTAATTTATGACAGAAAATTTAGTGAGATAAATCATAATATAAATTAACTTTAAGAAGACTATAGGTTTTTACCTGATTCCTACAGAGTATAGGTGAGTTTGATACTGATAAAGGTATAGTATTATTTTCTAGGTTGACCAGAAAATGACTGATAAAATTGGTCGGAAATCAAATTGAATCGTTAGGCCTACTCGTAATTTATCGATGGACTTATACCAGTATTAATATTATATCCATTCATGGAGCTAGCATTACTTTGAAAAAGTATGGATAAAAATGGATGGATAATATTATTTAACTCTATAAACTGGTACTATCTCACTATGACATCTAACTTATCAAATGTAGGCCTATTGTGTTCTGCTCAGTTTTGATGTACAGAAAAAAGAGTAGCTCAACTGAATTTCTCTTAATTTACTTTTTCAGATACCAAATAGAACCATTAGAAGACCCCCGGTACATTTTTAATTTATTGGAATCTCTGGTTGTGAACTTTTAGATATACAATGGCAACCGACAAGCCTCAGCACAAAGCGCCTCATGGTATGGAACCATATGATCAAGGAAGCCTGCAGGATCTGGGAGCTCTGAGCCAAGAGCAGCAATCCAAGCTAAATAAATTCAAAATTCAAACTAGAGTTGAAAATGAGAAATATTTGAGGGAGCATCCTGAAGTTGAATCACTATTGGGAGGATTTCTCAGTGATGTTTTGACCAAAAGACCTGACAACATTCAGGAATTTGCTGCCAATTACTTTATTCAACCAGACCTGAACAGTGTCATAGAGAAAAGTTTAGAGGACAGGCAAAAAAACATTAAAAAAAACAACCTTTTACAAAAGACTGGATAATGTGTAAAAGTGACACATGCTCAAATATTGAGAATCTCTTCTAGTTATTTTCTTTTTCATTTTGCAAATATTATTTTTATGTCCATGTTATATTTATTGCAAATTTATTTTGCATAATTTTATTGTCATAAAGCATCATTGGATGTTCCATCACATTCTGTTGTTTTCTTTACCTGTTTATCGGGCATTATATGAAGAAGCCAAGTCCAAATTATCCACCTCACTTCCAGCCTCAGACAGTTATTTTTACAGCGGTCAGCTGAACTAGTAGAAAACATGTTTGAAAAAATACAAAAAATCACCTTTGTAATGACTGCATATTTGTTATTAATATCTTTAGCATCTATGAGCAGCAGTTACTTTCCTTTTGTTGGAATCATGTGGCCCTATTACCCCTAAACCTTTGGTTTAACAAACAGTCTTAAATGGCAGACAAGAGATTAGACATGACATAAATGGGCCTGGTTTCTGTCTGTCTCTACAACTGCTGGCAAAAGAACTGTCAAAAGATCTATTTGAGACTGGATTAGAGGCAGATGTTAATATCCATCATATAAACCCTCTTGCAAAGTTGTTTCAGGTGTGTCTGGAAGGTTAGCACATAAAAAAATAAAAAATAGTACTATAGTAAGAAAACTGTAGCTTCCCTCAAGTAGTATAATGCAGCATAACAGCATATCATTTGACCCAACCAACTACTGCGAATACCAACAAATATCTAGTTTGTGATATCAGCATTTGCTGGAAGCGAACGTTAACTTGTCATCTACAAATTAATTTACATAATAATTTTCAAATATACTGCATGCAATTTGATAATTAATATACTCTCTGGTGTATGGTGGTATTGATCCTAGATGATACTGGACATACAAGACAACATGTATACTCATATAACTTGAAATCATCCAAATGTAGAAGAAATTGAAAGCAATAAAATGAAATGTTCTACATTTTTCTGCCCCAAGTCAACCTGAACAACTATGTATAATTGTATGTAGCAATCTATGGCGATGAACACAATTTTCCAAGTCATTATAGATTTTCCAACCATTTAAACTATAGAAATGCTTACACTGCCATCTGACATTCTATCAATTCATCCTGTCAACCTCCGTCGTAACCCGAGGACGAATAGCTAAAATGATTTAGAGGATTGAATACCTGCCGCAATCATTCTTTGTAGGCTACATTTCGGTGATTGAAGAACCATTTGATATTGAGGATGTAGTAACTGGCGCGCGTGTAAACAAAACGGATGGAATCTGTTAAAAGACTGAATTACACAATTACAAGGCAATTGCATCAACATTTTTGATTGAGAAAATTCTTATTCTTGCTAGTTTGTTCTATAATTATAGGCCCGAAGTCTCGAACTACATTACTTGGATGCGCCCCACACAAGTGAAAATGTCGAACAGGTACGTAAAGAAAATCTACTAAAACTAGGCCGGCCACTGTTTTACTTACGCACCACCCAACTTCCCGTAAAGCTATCGATTTGAAACTTGGCAGAGGGATACTTATATGTGTCCTGAATGTTCCCAGCAAATTTCAGACGATTCCGATCATTCCTCCTATTTTTAATTATTTTTCAAAGTGTTGAAATGACTGAAATTTCTTCCGATAAATTGGATAATGGCGAAATAGCAGGGGAACTTAACTCTTTTGTTTAGTCGTATTGCTTTGAAATATCATTCAATTTCGGGTCATTTCGACCAAAAATTGTCATTTTTTCACTGCGATGTAACGAGTATAGCTGCAATCATTTTCGTTTGAGTTTACAAAATTGCAATGACTTTTTTGCCGTTTGACGCGTACACATTGATCTGAAAATTTACAATGCGATGACAGCAATGTATTGATTACTCACAACAATTTTCAGACCGATCCAATTTTAAAGCAATCGCGTAATTCATGCCGCTATGCCCCTATTGCTGCATCGCATCCAAAATTATTTCCAATCACGATATCGACACGAAAGGTGGCAATATGGCTTAGTAATAATGGCTGCTTACTCACAGCAATTTTCAGGCCGATCAGAAACCCCTTACTATTTTAAATCAATCGATAAAGTCATACCGCTGTGCCCCTTTTGCTGTATCGCATCCAAACTTATTGCCAATCGCGATATCGACACAAAACGTGGCAATATGACTTAGTAATGATTTCTGATTACTCACGGCAAATTTTCAGACCTATCAGACACCGCTTACTGTGTTAAATCAATCGATAAAGTGATCCCGCTTTGCCCCTTTTGCTGTATCGCATCCAAAATTATTGCCAATCGCGATATCGACACAAAACGTGGCAATATGACTTAGTAATGATTGCAAATTACTCACAGCAATTTTCAGACCGATCAGACACAACTAACTATTTTAAATCAATCGATAAAGTCATACCGCTATGCCCCTTTTGCTGCATCGCATCCAAAATTATATCCAATCGCGATATCGACACGAAACGTGGCAATATGACTTAGTAATAATTGCTGATTACTCACAGCAATTTTCAGACCGATCAGACACCTCTAACTATGTTAAATCAATCGATAAAGTCATACCGCTGTGCCCCTTTTGCTGCATCGCATCCAAAATTATTTCCAATCGCGATATCGACACAAAACGTGGCAATATGACTTAGTAATGATTGCTGATTACTCACAGCAATTTTCAGACCGATCAGACACCTCTAACTAAACTCATGTCCAAAAGAAACGATACCAACTGATTTTAATAACATTTAAATTTTAGCGTTTCCTTATGGATGACACCTTGCGTATACGATTCCCATGATAAAAAATCAACCATGTCCAATAAACAAATCCGGAAACGCGAAAGAAATGCATTTGTTGTGAAAATGATGTTTTGTTGTTTGACACGAAATGCACGTGCAGATTCATCGTATAAAAGTGTCGACTCGACACGTTGGGATCACTGCAACAAAAAAAACACAAATAAAATGCCACGTCTGACAGCTATCCAGAGAGAAAGAGCGGTCGGAATGATCCAGGAGGGAGCAACGCACATCACTGTCGCAAGAAGGCTTGGCTGCGCGCGCATAACCATTACCAGATTAATGCAGCGGTTGCGTCAAACAGGTCAGACAGAAGACAGGCCAAGGAGCGGACGACCACGAGTGACCACGCCTGCTGAAGACCGGCACATCCGGTTGATCCACCTTCGCAACCGCTTCGTCACTGCGACGTTGACGGCAACAACGGGACTTGTACGCAGGGTTAGCAGACAAACCATCTACCGAAGACTTCGGGAACATGGTATCCGAGCCCGTCACCCCTGCCGCAGAGTGTACCTGAGTGCTCATCATCGAGTTAACAGATTGGCCTGGGCCAGGCGCGTGCGGCGTTGGCAACGCCGAGACTGGCAACGAGTCATGTTTTCTGACGAAAGCAGATTTTGTCTTCACAACAACGATGGCCGGCGACGAGTATACCGAAGACGTGGTGAACGTTTTGCGCCAAATTGCATCGAAGAAGTCCGGGCATTTGGCGGCGGAGGAATAATGGTCTGGGGCGGAATTTGCGGTGACGTGAAAACAAGGCTTATCATTATTCGGGGAAACTTGAATGCCCAGCGGTATTGCGATGAAATTTTGGGACCAGTTGTTCAGCCATTCATCCAGCAACAGCCTCGGGGAATCATCTTCCAACACGACAATGCGAGGCCGCACACAGCGAGATTGACTCAGGATTTCCTCAATAACGCCAACATTCAAGTCTTACCATGGCCAGCCTGTTCACCGGATGTGAACCCCATTGAAAATCTGTGGGACTACCTCGGTCGTAAAATCAGGCAACGTCCCAGGCCTCCAGCTAACCTCAATGAACTCGAACAATTCCTCCTGGACGAGTGGCAGCGCATCACCCCCAACATCATCAGACGTTTGACTTCATCAGTCCGGAGACGTGTCGTCGCATGCATGGTGGCAAATGGAGGGCATACCCGTTACTAATGAGACGTTTTGTTGTGTTTTGGGACCTTCTACCGACCCGTTCGTTTCACTTGTTCTGTTTTTAAATTTCCATTTTGGACCCACATGTCTTAATAGACCTGCCCTGGACATTGTTACTGCTTGTTTGTAATGAATTTTTCCACACGTTTACAGAAATGATTTATAAAATAAAATATAGAAAATTGAACTTTCTATGTTGTTTGGTTTTTCTGCAATCTCATTTTTATACGCCCACATGAAATGGGGGGCGTATATTGTCGTCACCCACATCCGTCCGTCCGTCCACAATTGCTCGTAAACACTCTACACGGTGTAATTCTTGACGGATTTAGATGAAACTTAATATGAGTGTTTATGATCATGCAAGGATGAACCCTATTGAAAATCAGCGAAATCGAAAACAAATTAGTATGAGTTCGTGCCCTTGTTCTTGAATGGCTCGTAAACACTCTACAACGTGCAATTCTTGACCGATTTTGATGAAACTTGGTGTGAGAGTATGTTATAACTCAAGGATAAACCCTATCGAAAATCAGCGAAATCGAAAAACATTTAGTATGAGTTATTGCCCTTGTTCTTGAAAACGCGTTCAATTTTAGCTTGTAAATACTCTTGAGAGAACAATTTTTAATGGATTTTAATGAAACTTGGCCTGAGTATTTGTTATCACCCAAGGATGAAGCCAATTGAAAACCAGTCAAATCGAAAAAAAATTAATATCAGTTATTGCCCTTGTTTTTGAAAACGCGTTCAATTTTTAGCTTGTAAACACTCTACAAAGCACAGTTATTGACCGATTTTGACGAAACTTGCTGAAATTGTTTAATATCACCCAGGAATGAACCCTTTTGAAAATAGCACATATCGAAATATATTTAATAGGAATTATTGCCCTTGTTCTATAAAATGTGTTGGATTTTTGCCTTGTAAACACTCTACAAGTCACAATTCTTGAGCGATTTTGACATAACTTGGCATGAGTATTTGTAATCACCTAAGGATGAACCTTATTGAAATTCAGTTAAATTGAAAAATATTTAGTATCAGTTATTGCCCTTGTGTTTGAAAACGCGTTCAATTTTAGCTTGTAAGCACTCTAGAAAGAACAATTCTTAATGGATTTTGATAAAACTTGGCTTGAGTATTTGTTTTTACCCAAGGATGAACCTTATTGAAAATCAAATAAATCGAAAAATATTTAGTGTCAGTTATTGTGCCTGTTTTCAAAAACGCTTTCAACTTTTGGCTTGTGAACACTCTAAACATTCCTTTTTTGACAAAACTCGCTGAAATTGTTTAATATCAACCAAGGATGAGCCTTATTAAGAATTAAAAATATCAAAATATTATTAAGGGTGAACCCTATTGCAAATCATAAAAATACCGAAAAATGTTTAATGAGTTGTTATTAGGTACAGTTCTTGACAGTTTTTAATGAAACTAGAGACCCTAGAAAAAAATATATGGGGGAAGGTTGAATATTTCATTCCACTTATTGTAACCTTACTGAAAAGTTTTTATTTGAAAAAAATGCTGCCAGTGGGCGTATATTACCTTGCCTGGCAAGCTATCTTTAACATTGGTATCGTTTCTTTTGGACATGAGTTTATGTTAAATCAATCGATAAAGTCATCCCGCTATGCCATTTTGCTGCATCGCATCCAAAATTATTTCCAATCGCGATATCGACACAAAACGTGGCAATATGGCTTAGTAATGATTGCTGATTAGTCACAGCAATTTTCAGACCGATCAGACTACCCTTACTATGAAAAATCAATCGATAAATAGATCCTGCTGTACCCCTTTTGCTGCATCGCATCCAAAATTATTTCCAATCACGATATCGACATGAAAAGTTGCAATATGACTTAGTAATAATTGCTTATTACTCACAGCAATTTTCAGACCGATCAGACACCTCTAACTATGTTAAATCAATCGTTAAAGTCATACCGCTATGCCCCTTTTGCTGCATCGCATCCAAAATTATTTCCAATCGCGATATCGACACGAAACGTGGCAATTTGTCTAAGTAATGATTGCTGATTACTCACAGCAATTTTCAGACTGATCAGACAAATCTTACTGTGTTAAATAAATCGATAAAGTTAACCCGCTTCGCCCCTCTCGCTGCATCGCATCTGAAATGATTTCCAATCGCGATATCACACGAAACGTGGCAATTTGGCTAAGTAATGATTGCTGATTACTCACGGCAATTTTCAGACCGATCAGACAACCCTTACTGTGTTAAATCAATCGATAAAGTCATCCCGCCATGCCCCTATTGCTTCATCGCACCCGGAATTATTTCCAATCGCGATATGAGTGCTGTGAGCAATCAGCAACCATTACTAAGTCATATTGCCACGTTTCGTGTCGATATCGCGATTGGATATAATTTTGGATGCGATGCAGCAAAAGGGGCATAGCGGTATGACTTTATCGATTGATTTAAAATAGTTAGTTGTGTCTGATCGGTCTGAAAATTGCTGTGAGTCATATTGCCACGTTTTGTGTCGATATCGCGATTGGCAATTAATTTTGGATGCGATACAGCAAAAGGGCAAAGCGGGATCACTTTATCGATTGATTTAACACAGTAAGCGGTGTCTGATAGGTCTGAAAATTTGCCGTGAGTAATCAGAAATCATTACTAAGTCATATTGCCACGTTTTGTGTCGATATCGCGATTGACAATAAGTTTGGATGCGATACAGCAAAAGGGGCACAGCGGTATGACTTTATCGATTGATTTAAAATAGTAAGGGGTTTCTGATCGGCCTGAAAATTGCTGTGAGTAAGCAGCCATTATTACTAAGCCATATTGCCACCTTTCGTGTCGATATCGTGATTGGCAATAAGTTTGGATGCGATACAGCAATAGGGGCATAGCGGCATGAATTACGCGATTGCTTTAAAATTGGATCGGTCTGAAAATTGTTGTGAGTAATCAATACATTGCTGTCATCGCATTGTAAATTTTCAGATCAATGTGTACGCGTCAAACGGCAAAAAAGTCATTGCAATTTTGTAAACTCAAACGAAAATGATTGCAGCTATACTCGTTACATCGCAGTGAAAAAATGACAATTTTTGGTCGAAATGACCCGAAATTGAATGATATTTCAAAGCAAGTACGACTAAACAAAAGAGTTAAGTTCCCCTGCTATTTCGCCATTATCCAATTTATCGGAAGAAATTTCAGTCATTTCAACACTTTGAAAAATAATTAAAAATAGGAGGAATGGTCGGAATCGTCTGAAATTTGCTGTGAACATTCAGGACACATATAAGTATCCCTATGCCAAGTTTCAAATCGATAGCTTTACGGGAAGTTGGGGGGTGCGTAAGTAAAACAGTGCCCACACAAAGACTAAGTAAGGTCTAGAATTTAATTTCGGTACAAGTCTAGGTGGTATCCAGTTAAAACGGTAACATGTCAAAACGGTAACAAATTTTAATAGTCAAAACGGTAACAAGTCCACCAAAACGGTAACAGAAATTTGGTTAAAACGGTAACAAGTTTGCTAAAACGGTAACAGGTATATTGGTTAAAACGGTAACAAACAAAAAACACCCGATAAATGTAATCTAATGTTATCGAGAGAGTAGGCTATTAACTCAAAATCGGTGATTGAAAACAACTCAAACAATTCCCTTGCGTAGCTGAAAATAAGGTCGGTCTAAATTTATCTCATTTTCTGTTATAGGTATTTGAAGCATTAAAGGATATTTTGCCCTCCCCACATATCCAGGAATGTGTTTGCGATTTTGAGGCCGGGATTTGGTCGGGGTTCCGAAATCAATTTGATGTGCCAATTCGGGGATGTGGATTCCTATGGAGTCAGGCTGTATTTCGGAAAGTACAGGGTTTGGGAATGGAAGCAGCCTATTACCGAAGAGATAACCTGTATAAATTAATCAAGAAGCTATTGGCGCTACCGTATTTACCGTACGAAAATATAACTGCGACGTTTAACCAATTAACGGCGGTATATAACACAACTCCAGAAATAAGTACTCTGTTCGATTACGTTCGAACAACATGGTTTGAGAACAGTGTGTGGTCCGTATCAGACTGGTCTGTGTACGGGAAGTCTGTACGGACCAATAATGATGTCGAGGGGTGGCACAATAAGTTAAATCGAAAAGCCACAAGGGGAAATATAGAGTTGTATTTATTGATTAAGTTATTAAACGAAGAAGCCCTACTCTTAACAATCAACTTAAGGTTAATTTCCGAGAAAAGGGTTTGTCGCCGGCAGCGGAAGGGCACAAGGACCGTGCAATCTGAAATTCATAAAATATGGGCTGAATATGAAGCCGGCGACAAGACCAATCGGCAGTTGTTAAAGGATGTCGGTCGACTTTTGGCCTGCTAAACGGTTTAAAACGACTGTACATTATTGTGTAAAATTATTGTTATGCTATTTTTAAAAAATTGTTATATTAAAGAATCATACAAAATAATTGATCTTATTATTTACTAAAATATTTGTTACCGTTTTGGCGGAGTTGTTACCGTTCTAACCGAAAATTTCTGTTACCGTTTTGGTGGACTTGTTACCGTTTTGACTATTAAAATTTGTTACCGTTTTGACATGTTACCGTTTTAACTGGTATTCGTCTAGGTGATCAAAAATCATTCGTAAGATGTTAATTCCTTAGGCTTTGGAATGCATGGTTTGTAGACTGTTGATCCAGTAGCCTAGGCCTAATATTCATAAATGAGTCAAGTTTTGCTTAGGTTTTCTTATAATTTTCATGTTTGTTGATCTGGTAAATTGAAATGTTTTGAATCAGTTTTAATATTGTTTTTATACGCCCACATTATAATGTGGTCGTATATTTTTGTCACCCCTGACACCCCTGACCGTCCGTCCGTCCGTCCCGTCCGTCCGTCCGTCCGTCCGCCCGCCCGCCCACAATTGCTTGTGAACGCGATAGAGACTACAGTTTTTGTCGGATTTGAATGGAACTTGCTGTGATCATTTATATTGATGAGATTTCGGACAAGTTCGAATTTGGTTATTTTTCGATGAACTGTTTTGGTGTTATTGCACTTAACTTAGTTAAAAAGCGTCAAAATTGGCTTGTGACACGATAGAGACTACACTTTTTATCTGTTTGAATGAATCTTGCTGTGAATATTTATATTGATGTGATTTCGATCTCAAGTTCGAATTGGCAGTTTTTTCGACAAACTGTTTTTGAGTTATTGCACTTGACCTAGTCAAAACTCGTCAAAATTGGCATGTGAACGCGATAGAGACAACAGTTTTCAATGGATTTAAATGAAACTTGCTTGCTATTTGAAATTGGCGATTTTGATTAACAGTTTTTGAGTTGTTGCCCTTGACTTTCAACGCGTTAAAATTGGCTTGTAAACATTTTTCATTGGATTTGAATGAAATTTGGTGTGATCATTGAAGTTGATGAGATCTTTGTCAAGTACTAAATTGACGATTTTTGGATAAACTGTTTTTGAGTTATTGCACTTGACTTAGTCAAAACACTGCTTGTGATTGTGATAGACAATACAGTTTTCATCTGATTTGAATCAAATTTGGTGTGATCATTTATATTGGTGAGAACTTGGATTAGACCTTTATAATGTTGGAGTTTCTGCCTGTGTTAAAACAGAAAATATATTTTAAAGTGGGCGTATCTTGTTAGGCAACCGTTTGTGTGACTAATGGACTAATGCAATAAGTAGTACAGGTAATGTGTATGTTTGTAAATGAAGCATCTGAATTCGATTGTACGCAATAATATTCATATTTTGATACAGCCTTACTTTTCAATGGTTTTGATTGGCTGTATTCACTGATGTACAATCCAATCAAATTAGGGCATTGTGTGAAATAAGAATAGTGGCTTACAAAGTTCCAATCAGCTGACATTGTGAAGATGGACTATGACTTAAACTTATGATTCTTATCATTTATTTCTTTTAAACTTAGGTCATAAATAAAAAAAAAACGGATGAAAATGAGCAGGATTGATAATGATTTTTGTCCATTTTGTGGACTTTTAAAACAGATAAGTACTATGGTCAAATGTAAATCTTGTATCAACAATGATACAGAATTGAAGAATCATACAAAGTTACAGAAATGTACATGTGAATATTGTATGGGTATTGGATTTCATGTGCCACAAGATCCAGTTGACCTTTGGATAGATATTTCTAAAAACAATGATGTAAGCTCGAAATGGCATTCAGGCAAAATATGTTCTAAACCAGACATGGAAAAAGATTTAAGAATTGGACAAGAGTGTTGTGATCTTTTATTTGAATGGGAACCACTTTCATTAACATCATTGCCAGATTGGACAGAATACTCTTGTATGGAGGATTGGGGGAGTCCAACCCCAAATGAGGCACATGGAACTGAGGTTATGGAACCCAGTGAAGAAACACAACAAATATGGATGAGGTAGTTAATGAATTTATAACTGGGGCCTTATTTGAAAACTGAACTTTAAATTTAAAGTGTTCAATCATCAGATTAGTCAACGAAAAAAAATGAGTTTGTACTCAATTTTATAACAAAAAATGTTACATGGTGCACTGTGACTTTCTTGTTATGATAATGGGAGTTACAGTGGCTCAGTGAGTTAGATACTTGCTTGCTTACCTGAAGGTCCAGGGTTAAATCCAGGCAAAAGTCAAAATAAACTTTCATATTTTTCAACTCAGTATCCCCCCGTCAGTGATGCAGGTCGGATGGGACAATAAACTGAGGCCCCTTGTGCTACAGACTGTGCCATTATAAATCCCTCAACTCTTTGAAACCGCAAAATGTGGACGCATATGTCACTGTCCTGTCAAAATTTCCTTCATTGCACTTTGCATGGTATTGTCTGTCTTCATTAGTCCATTAAGTGCAGAAGATTAGGATGTAAAACTCCATTTCATTGGTTATAAGATATTATTCCAGTTATTTTCATATTGAGGTAGATCATTAGTTTTTATGTTTTTATATTTGTGACAATTTTATAATTTTCCTTTATTTTTTATTAGGGAACAAAATAAGTTAAAGCAGCAATTGGTATTAGAAGACAATATAGAAATTACAAAACTAAAACGAGCTTTAAAGAAAAAAAACTATTCTAATAGGCTGTTTTATTTTGGTGGTATGGATATATCATTTGTAAAGGGAGATGATGTGAAGGCATGTGCTGCATTAGTAGTTGTCAGTTTTCCTGATTTAAAGGTACAAATATCAATACAATACTATGTATGGTTCTAACTTAATAGAGTGAAATACTTATCATGTAAAAGACATACATGACAAACATTGGTTATGTAAATATATAGAAATAATACACACAAACGTTGTTCACAATCATTTCAAATCTTTACCTCAACTTCATAAGTTGATTTGAAAAAGCCATAACTTATCACATTTATAGGTTTAGAAATTGAGTTATTGGTACAGCTTCTTGAAATTCATCATCAATATGAGCAACTGTTGCAATTGTGATTCTTTGGTTGCATTTCTTTGGTCATCATATGTCTCAGATGGACTGCTCAGATTCTAAAAGTTCCTATCAGTTTCTGTATAGCAGACTTGAGTATCTATTAGGCAACCGTGTCTTACAGTCAATATCAGTGATAGATAGCTGTTAATACTTTCCTCAGCCAATTTGTTTATGCTAAATTATTGTAGGTAGTTTATGAAGACTATGAAATGGTTGAATTAACAGAGCCATATATTCCTGGTTTCTTAGCATTCCGTGAAGCTGGTTTCCTTATTGATTTGTATAATAAACTTGTTTCATTCCATCCACAATTTACACCAGACGTAAGTTAAACATCTTAATTCAATCTTACCTTAATAAACATGATGGTTCACAAAAGCTTGGACCATATAGTATTCTAAATAACCACTTTCAGCTTATTTGATATTACAAACTAACAATTTTTCTAAAACCATTGGATCTAAAAAATTGGGCTGTAATTTCCTGTAGTGTTGGATGTATTGACTGTTCATGGAAATGTTATTTGGCAGTTTTTTTTTTACAGGTAATATTTTTAGATGGCAATGGAATTCTTCATCCAAGAGGCATGTATATATATATTGTTGACAGGTTGAAGGAATGGACTTTCAGACTATTGTTAAGTTATATATACTGCAAATTGGCACCAAACATAACTGGATATGATCAATATCTTTCCATGGAAATATATAGTAAATCCAGGAAGTGATCCATAAGGTGCAGAAGCGTAGGATGTAAAACTCCATTCATTTCAGTATTTTTTATTTTTTAAATTTAGGAGAACTGCATTTTGGTTTTAATTCTGAACAGTGAGAGAACAAATTTCCCCAATGATTCCAAGAAATTTGTATGCATGTCATATGATCTGACGATATGCTGTTAGCAATAGTCTTAAAAAAACTTTATTTAATATTTAATAATATTATATCATATTTTCTTTCCATTTAATGACTGAACAGAATTTGGATTAGCTAGTCATGTGGGAGTTTTATTGCATACCCCATGTGTGGGTGTTGCTAAAAACTTAATACATATTGATGGTGTTGATAATGATGGATTGAAATCTTTGGTAAGTTAGATCGCTTTCTGGGGTAATAAATATACAATATTACAGAGTTTCATTAAAATTCAAGTACCACGAATGTCGATGAAGGTAGAAAAAATGGTGGATCTTCAACATTGATTTGCGTCATTTTCGTCGGGAAAAAATACTAAATTTTTTTTTTAACCGTATATAGTGCGCACCCCCTCTTTGATAGGGCCGTTTTAGGGTAAAAACCTGCGCATTATACTCAGAATTATACGGTATTTTATATACAGAGGAATTCAGTAGACTGTTTTTGTTTACATTTAAACACCATCATACTATGTTACTTTAAAAGAGTTTCAAATTATTTTTTTTCAGAAAACAACTTTAAAGAAAGGTGGAGACACAATGCCAATTAAAGATAGTTCAGGAAAAACATTAGGAATGGTAAGAGATTGTGATTTTTTAAATTGATTCCTTAATTTTAAACAGTCTTAAAGGGTACCCTCCTTCAGAATTAGTCTTTATCTTTGACTGTTTTTTTGTAAACCCAAATAGATCACAGCAAAGCAGTATGCGATAAAATAATATTGTTATTTGCAGGCATTAAGAAGTTTAGACAGTACAACCAACCCAATCTATATATCATGTGGACATTTAGTATGTTTAGATACAGCTGTATTGTTAGTGAAAGCTTGTTGTAAATATAGAATACCAGAACCAGTCAGACAGGTAAAATACTACCATATTATTTATTCTAAATTAGAAACTTATACAAAAATGGAATACAGAAGCCAAAATACAACAATTTTGTACATGAGATTTCAAGACAGTCAACTTTCTAGGTCTATCAGTGCCATTTACAAATATGTCAAAAGGAACAATCCTTTTTGTTTTTATACGCCCACATGAATATTTTTACCTATATATAAGCTAGTATAATAAAAGTTGCTTATTATAATAATACTGTCTTAAAATTGGAATGGTGCAAATTGATGACATCATTTGAATATCCCTTTAAATAGTAAGTTGTAGTAGTAAAGTTGTCAATTTAAGTCTATCTTGATTAACTTCTAAAAGGCCTACTGTATATTTTATTCATAAGAATAAATTTTGTTAAAATCAATTACTATTTATGCTAACAAAAGTGGTTTGAAATTTTCCCTGATGTGTATCAATATCTTGTTTTTCTTATTGCAGGCTGATTTAAATTCAAGAGAATTTTTAAGAAAAGCTGGTTTTATGTAGTGACAGTCAAGAAAAGGCAACATTTTCCTGTGATACTTTTAATCATGTTCTGTTATTATTGAATTCATGTTTTTCAGAGATTTTTACGTAAAGATGAAATACCATGTTTTCATTTATTCATATATATATTTGATAATTGGACTGCCATTACATATATTAATAGGAAGTAGAGATGTTCTAATGATTAGAATATATACCAGTTTGTCAAACAATTTTCTCCACTGGCCTGATAAAGAAATGTCATTAAATGCATTTTTTTGATAGACCCGTAGACCTGAAATTATGATGCAGATGCGCTTTAATAATAATTTATTTTCACCAGCTACAAGAAAAATTTATTTCGCAAAAACATAATTAATTTAAATCAATTTTTGAATATGTTTGGTTCATAATAACAAAGTACGGAAATTAATTCTAATACAGATTCAATTCATATGATGTCATGACTTAAATTTAGTATTTCAAATGATCAATGGATTCCCAAAGCCTTACTTTGTCCACATATGATTTTATAACTTAAGGCTACGTAGATTATTCATTCTGTAATAAGTTAACTTGATTGTTAATTGATTATTAAACAAGAAACCATATTAAATTATAAAAGAAATTTTTTTAAAATCATTCCATTCTATTAAAACTTTAATTTTTTATGATCACGCAAGGATGAACCCTATTGAAAATCAGCGAAATCGGAAAAAAATTAGTATGAGTTTGTGCCCTTGTTCTTGAATGGCTCGTAGACACTCTACAAAGTGCAATTCTTGACCGATTTTGATGAAACTTGGTGTGAGAGTATGTTATAACTCAAGAATAAACCCTATCAAAAATCAGCGAAATCGAAAAACATTTAGTATGATTTATTGCCCTTGTTCTTGAAAACGCGTTCAATTTTAGCTTGTAAACACTCTTGAGAGAACAATTTTTAATGGATTTTAATGAAACTTGGCCTGAGTATTTGTTATCACCCAAGGATGAAGCCTATTGAAAACCAGTCAAATCGAAAAAAAATTAATATCAGTTATTGCCCTTTTTTTTGAAAACGCGTTCAATTTTTAGCTTGTAAACACTCTACAAAGCACAGTTATTGACCGATTTTGACGAAACTTGCTGAAATTGATTAATATCACCCAAGAATGAACCCTTTTGAAAATAGCACATATCGAAATATATTTAATAGGAATTATTGCCCTTGTTCTATAAAATGTGTTGGATTTTTGCCTTGTAAACACTCTACAAGTCACAATTCTTGAGCGATTTTGACATAACTTTGCACGAGTATTTCTAATCACTTAAGGATGAACCCTATTGAAATTCAGTTAAATCGAAAAATATTTAGTATCAGATATTGCCCTTGTGTTTGAAAACGCGTTCAATTTTAGCTTGTAAGCACTCTAGAAAGAACAATTTTTAAGGGATTTTGATAAAACTTGGCTTGAGTATTTGTTTTTACCCAAGGATGAACCTTATTGAAAATCAAATAAATCGAAATATATTTAGTGTCAGTTATTGCCCTTGTGTTTGAAAACGGGTTTAACTTTTTGGCTAATAAACACTCTAGAAGGTACAATTCATGACCAATGTTGACAAAACTCACTGAAATTGTTGGATATTGCAAGGGATGAGCCTAATTGAAAATTAAAAATATATCTAATATGAATTATTGCCCTTGTTCTTTTTAACCCCGTTCGATTTTTGTCTCGTAAACACTCTACATGGCACAATTCTTGATGGATTTCGATGAAATTTGGGTGTGAGAGTGTGTTATAACTCAAGGATGAACCCTATTGAAAATCAGCAAAATCGAAAAAAATTTTAGTATGAGTTACTGCCCTTGTTCTTGAAAACGCATTAAATTTTTAGCTTGTAAACACTCTAGAAAGAACTATTCTTAATGGATTTTGATTAACTTTGTCTTTAGTATTTGTTTTTACCCATGGATGAACCCTATAATAAATCAAATAAATAGAAATATATTTAGTGTCAGTTATAGCCCTTGTTCTTGAAAACGCGTTCAATTTTAGCTTGTAAACACTCTAGAAAGAACAATTTTTAATGGATTTTGATGTAACTTGGCTGGAGTATTTGTTGTCTCCCAAGGATGAACCCTATTAAAAATCGAAAAATATTTAGTACAAGTTATTGACCTTGTTTTTGAAAACGCGTTCAATTTAACTCTTAAACACTCTAGAAAGAACAATTTTGAATGGATTTTGATGAAACTTGGCTTTAGTATTTGTTTTCTCTCAAGGATAAACCCTATTGAAAATCAGATAAATCGAAAAATATTTAGTGTCAGTTATTGCGCCTGTTTTCAAAAACGCTTTCAACTTTTGGCTTGTGAACACTCTAAACATTCCTTTTTGACAAACTCGCTGAAATTGTTTAATATCAACCAAGGATGAGCCTTATTAAGAATTAAAAATATCAAAATATTATTAAGGGTGAACCCTATTGCAAATCATAAAAATACCGAAAAATATTTAATGAGTTGTTATTAGGTACAATTCTTGACAGTTTTTAATGAAACTAGAGACCCTAGAAAAAATAGGTTGGTAGGTTGAATAATTCATTCACTTATTGTAACCTTACTAAAGTCTATTATTTACAAAAAAATGTCCAAAAGGAACAACCCTTTTTGTTTTTATACGCCCACATGAATATTTTTACCTATATATAACCTAGTATAATAAAAGTTGCTTATTATAATAATACTGTCTTAAAATTGGAATTGTGCAAATTGCTGACATCATTTGAATATCCCTTTCAATAGTAAGTTGTAGTAGTAAAGTTGTCAATTTAAGTCTATCTAACTTCTAAAAGGCCTACTGTATATTTTATTCATAGGAATAAATATTGTTAAAATCAATTACTATTTATGCTAACAAAATTGGTTTGAAATTTTCCCTGATGTGTATCAACATCTTGTTTTTCTTATTGCAGGCTGATTTAAATTCAAGAGAATTTTTAAGAAAAGCCGGTTTTATGTAGTGATAGTCAAGAAAAGGCAACATTTTCCTGTGATACTTTTAATCATGTTCTGTTATTATTGAATTCATGTTTTTCAGAGATTTTTACTTAAAGATGAAATACCATGTTTTCATTTATTCATATATATATTTGATAATTGGACTGCCAATACTTATGCCAATAGGAAGTAGAGATGTTCTAATGATCGGAATAAATTCCAGTTTGTCTTACAATTTTCTCCACTGGCCTGATAAAGAAATGTCATTAAATGTCATTTTTTTTGATAGACCCGTAGACCTGAAATTATGATGCAGATGCGTTTTAAATTAATAATTTATTTTCACCAGCTACAAAAAAAATTTATTTCGCAAAAACATAATTAATTTAAATCAATTTTTGAATATGTTTGGTTCATAATAACAAAGTACGGAAATTAATTCTAATACAGATTCAATTCATATGATGTCATGACTTAAATTTAGTATTTCAAATGATCAATGGATTCCCAAAGCCTTACTTTGTCCACATATGATTTTATAACTTAAGGCTACGTAGATTATTCATTCTGTAATAAGTTAACTTGATTGTTAACTTGATTTGACTCTAAACAAGAGAACCCAACTTTAATAGTTTTATAGAAAAATTAACCTTTTTCCAAAAAACAGTTCACATCTACCATTGAGAAAACAGACTGATATGACATTTTTTATTACTGGAAAGGCAGAGGAATTATCAGAATGAAGATGTGAAGTTTTTTATGAATATTTTCATTTATGTTTTTATTCACTATCTTCTGTTTACTCAAGGGCTCAGAAGGTTATCCATTTTTTTCCTAATTTTATGAACTCATTAAATAAAATGTTAATAAAATATTTTCCTCAGAAACTTGTTTTAAATTAAATAAGGATCAATAATAAGGGAGAGACTAAAGTATGTGATTTTATCGCTTTTATTGCTTTTCGGGCAAGAATTACACATTGAAATGCTGAAGTTCGAGTTGAGATATAAAGCTGGTTGGTTTCATAGATATCCTATAAATAATTGAGTGGTTGGTTGACGTTCGAAGGGAAGTAACCCCACCCAGTTTATTTGATACAATATCAGACAACGATTGTTTTGAACATTTATTCGCTGCATATTCAAACCAAAATTCAGGACCTATATAAAACATGGATAACCACCTTGAAATGAATCTGACCGACAATCAATTTTATCATAAGACCGAACCCCTATGGATAGGCCTATTACAAAAAGACTACTAGGCCTAGGCATAGGCTACTGCCTTGTTCATTCAAGCAATCAAGTCTTATAATGAATTCCTAGAAGAATTATTCAAAAGTCGTCTTTGATTTCTGACACCATCAGTTTTATTTCCGATGAGTTAAAGTCTTCCGAAGTCTTTAATATATCCATTCCAACGTTGGGTTTTTTCCATGAAAATGTCGTCAGTTTTATATTGTCTCCCTTTGATCACACACCATTCCTGAAAATATTACATCAGTCAAAGTCGAGATGTTTCAAATTGAAATATCGGTAATTTCGAGAATGCTTTCATTAAATGGTTTTGTTCCAAAGTGGTAACATTAGGTAATGCATTTTGAAATAACTTTATTATCAGGTAAGTTTTAAGATTTATTGTCATTTGACATTTGTAAATAAACACAGCTGATTTTTCGTGACTACAGACCGAATCAAATTTTCCCAGCAGACAAAGAGTTTTCGAGTTGACCTTTTTACGGGATATGGTCAAAATGGTCCCTTGGCCTTACCAAAATGGCCCCTAAAAAAAAAGTCAAAATGGCCCCAAAAAATTACTATTTAGTTTCAACAAAATTTTAGTTCAAAATAGCCCCTGGGACAAGTCATTATAAATATGAATATTATAACACTTTTTTCACTTGTAAAAGTTGTCATGCTTATGCAAGTGCACATTCTTGTGCAAGATACTGCTCAAATGACATTCATCTTAATTCTAAAGGTTTTGCTGCATTATTAGAGTTGTTATTAATTATTGAAGAAATGTAGCTTTGTTAAAGATAGGCTATAGAAATTTATTATGTTTTTTTTTAATCAATATCCAAATAAAGTAGGTCTACACTGTAGATCTGTAATGAAGAGAGGCAGAAAGTAATTTAAAAAATGAGATGCTGAAACTGAATCCTTCTGTGCCCTATAGTGGAGCTGGTTCACTGTCATTTAGGCACACATTTTTTTTAACACACCTCATTTAGGCGCATTTCATTGAGGTACACGGTCAGATAAGAACATGTCATTTAGGCACAGTTTTATTTAGGCATAAAAAATTCCTGATTGACCGTACTCACTATTGTACAATCCAACCAAAAAGCTGGATTTTCAAACTTCTGTGATAGTTGGCTACTACAGTCAAGGTTTAAGACAAAAGTTCTATACCTTGACTTATGAATAGGGTGGTTAAAAGATAAGAAGTTACTGTTCAACAAAAGACACTGCCACAAGGTTAAAGAGGAGTTCACTATTGTTAAGGTTAGAGAATATATTATACAATTCTAGTTTATTTATCTCTCTTACTTAAAACAAAATCCAATTGACCCACAATACTGACCTCTATCAACCTTAATCAAATATTCATATACCCATGTCTATACATATATAACATAGGTCTAATGTTTGCCTACTTAACACACTTCAGATATATGTCAGTATATATTTTTTGAGGGACTGGCATAGAAAATACTAGGCATTGAGTAATAGGCCTACTGGTTGCATAAAACTTGTTCAATTGCTCAGTTATCTCAAGATATCTTACCAATTTCTATTAATTACGGTACCGGTATCAAATTATTCTACAATACTGAATACCATTAGCAAAATTATATTGACAACAGCTGTTTTTATGTGCAACTATTAGTGATACAATATCAGGTTCTCTAAATTATAGTTTAGTTGTATAACACGATTCCAGCAATGCTTAGAAAGCCTTTTTCTGGTTTTATACCTTT
This sequence comes from Nipponacmea schrenckii, assembly GCA_030562195.1. Lineage (NCBI taxonomy): Eukaryota > Metazoa > Mollusca > Gastropoda > Lottiidae > Nipponacmea > Nipponacmea schrenckii. The sequence continues at coordinate 8,014,284 of CM060202.1, forward strand.
GTTAGTCTATCCCTGTGTTTAGAATTTATTTGTGGCAGTATAGCAGAAAATCTTCTTACTGACTTTAGCTTATTTCATAAGATGTTAACCAAATTGGACCAATAAGGTCTGAAAAAAATATCCCTGTATTAAAAATGTATTAATTTCTGTTTTTTTCCAGTGATAAATTGAAGATGAAGCCTACATTTGAAGATAATCCAGAAAATATTGCAGATCATGACATGGACTCTTTAAACGATGATGATGTCATTCTTTCTGATAGTTGTCAAGGCGATAACAATCACCATGTTGATGCAGCAAAAGTGACATTTCGTGTTGAAATAGAAGATAAAGTTGAAGAAACTGAAACTGAAAATGTTGTAAACAAAGCACCAGATGGAGGTTGGGGTTGGTTTGTAGTTTTGGGCTGTCATCTACAACATATAATCATTGGTATGTTGAATAGCATTTTGTACTTGAACTATCATTGAAACTGGCATATATTCAGCTTACTGAAATACAGTAGGCCCTATTTATGTTTATGAATCCATTGGATCATTCTGAATTTGTTTTAAAAGGGTTGATTTTAAACTAGATTGTACTAATTAACATTAAGCAGCCAAAAAGTGGTTTTGGGGTTGGGCCTCATAAAGACTCAAAAGTTGTAGTTGAAACATTTAGAATATTTAGAAATTGGCTATTTTGATTAAATGGAGAAAAGTATTGAGAACTTGGAACAAAAGTAAACCTTGGACACCATAAAGGAAATAATTATGCCAATATGTAGGCCTACTTATTTTATTGTTTTTGTCACATAGGGCCTACTCCAAAAATCTGAAATCTTTGTGCAAGCCCCTCCTCTGCACTTACTATTCAGAATATTTCTATTAAGACTATCTTCTGTTACAGGAGGTTTTGAAAGGTCTGATGGTGTACTATTTTTGAAACTAATGAGTAAATTTAATGGCACTGCTTCAGCTACATCATGGGTTTGCTCCCTTAGTTCTACTGTACGATTAATGATTGGTAAGTCTTTTATTTTAAGGTTGAGTTTCAATTTGGCATCTTATCTTTATGTTTTTGCGAAGTTTTTGCAAAGATAGGGTTTATCTGTAGTTCTGCTACAGTGAAATTTTAATTATGTAACCTGATCCATTCACTGTAAGTAACCATTGATATGTTTGGCACAGATCAGTTACTGATATAGGCCTACTCTCCACTGGTCAGTGTTGGCCAGATAGAGAGATATAAGTATAGTACTGGTGGTTGTTAGAGGGATTGGGAGTTGACCACTGTTCTAACCATACATACCAAATTGTAGAGGAGGATACATATGATACTGTTACTGTAGTACTAATTTTTAGAAATGTTCCTTAAAGGGATAATAGGCGTTAGAATACACTCGTCCTACGGCTTATATTTGTGTTTAATATTGACTATTAGTTAAATAAGTATGCATCCCACACTTTACCAAATTTTAAAAAGCCACAATAAAAAATATATTCAGAATTTTAAAAAAAAGTGAGCCAGCGACGATTCCATTCAGTTTGAGAATAAAACCGTCTGGTAAATCAACGCTAAAACATCATTGTGCAATTCAACAGTAGGGGTCAAGGACGCGTGAAAACCCACATGTTAGAGTTACTTCCCTTTATATTTACACGATTTGAAAATCGCTTGATGGATGGCTCAAGCGTTTTATGATTAACTACTTTATTTTGGGGATTTATCGGATTTTAGAGGGATTTTGATGTATAGGTATGACACAAGGTAAGTCCACTGATGGGATATATACTGTTATTGTCCAAATTTGAGTGAACTTGAATTTTTATGTTCGTTCTAACGCCTATTATCCCTTTAATGTTCTCAATATATCTATAGATGTCCATGTGCTGTGTTTAGTAAAGATGATCCCCAAGAACCCCCTTTATACCAATAACCTCACAATGGTAACAACAAACGTTTCAATGGAACAACATAAGTAAGAATGTACAAGAAACAATGTCTTGTCTTAAGAAATGTTTAACACAGCAGACGCAGATTCTGATTGCACCATCCAAGCATATCTTGAAATATAATGTACACTTTGCTCTACTCCACTCTACTCTGTTCTCAACCTAGATTAACCCTTTTTTTATTTCAATTATCCATTTTGATTTCTCCTTTTAGCATTCTTCATTTTTTTTTATTTTAGCTTTCACTGTTTTGAAATCTCCTTTTAGCTTTCTTCATTTTGATTTCTCCTTTTAGCTTTCTCCTTTTTGATTTGTCCGTTTAGCTTGCTTTATTTTGATTTCTCCTTTTAGCATTCTCCATTTTGCTTTTTCCTTTATGCTTTCTCCATTTTAGGTGTTTTCTTGTAAATCTTTCAAATTGACTTTCTTATTTAATATCTCTGATTGTTTTCAGGTCCATTAGCAAGTGGTATGTGTAACAGATTTACGTGTCGTTATACAACATTTGTTGGTGCTTTGATATTTTCTCTGGGTGTTCTTCTCAGTGGTCTTGCTCCTAGTTTGGTATATCTTTATTTCACTTACGGCGTTCTGGGGGGTAAGTTTATTTACACAAATTTTTCATGACCAGATTTTATTACTGGCCTCATGGCAATGTATTTGGAAAGATATATTGAAAAGACAAACATTTTATTCGAAATGCTCTGTAAAAAAAATTAATCATAGGCCTACAATGAAGATCATACTTGGGTAAAGTAACCTGTTTACCAGTGCTTCTGAATCTGTCCAACCTGATCTAACTCCCTCCTTTGAGAAAAAATGTTCTTGCTAGACATGCTAGATTTCCAAGTAAAATGAAATGGAGATCTCAATGCGAAAAAACATGTGATTGGCATTTATTGTCAAGATACCTATTATGGCGCTAATTGCATACTTGCGAAGTTAGCAAGTTGTGTGTTTAAATTTGGATAGTTTTCCATATATTCTTGAGCTGCTGAAAGAGTGGAATTCAAAAACCCACTTTAGATTTTTTAACATTTTGATTTAAAATCAAAAACAAATGTTGGTAATAATTAATATATATTTAATATGCTTTGGAATGTTACTAACTTACTGATTTTACTTCCATTGGAATAATTTATTGCTCATGAAAAGAAAAGATTTGTTTTACAGTTTTGATTGTTTTATAGGTATTGGAAGAAGTTTAAGCTATACCCCAGGATTACTAATAGTTGGCATATATTTTGATAAAAAACGTGGATTAGCATCAGGAATAAGCTCAGCTGGTGTTGGTATTGGAACTTTTATGTTACCAGTGCTTTTCCAGATTGTATTTGAAGAATATGATTTTTTTGGAGCATTTCTGATTCTAAGTTCCATACCTTTAAATTTGTGTGTTTGTGCAATGCTTTTCCGACCATTACACATTCATCATAACATCATCATAGCTGGAATGTAAGCATTATCTCTTCTAATCTTTGAAAGACATATAGTGGCAGGAAGATTAACATTAAAGGGATAACAGGTCTTAAAATGAACATAAAATTTAAAAATTGTCCAATAAGAGCTCTATTCATCAGTAAATTTACAGGCTGCCATAAATAACATTAAGAATTTTTTTTAAATATCCGAAATACTAAGTAATTATCCATAAAGATGCATTTGATTATTGAAAATGCCTTATAAATTAATTAAGCGTTTTTCAAAAAATGACTTTGTTTTGTGAGTTTGAGGGATTCTGTTGCTTTATGGCACTAGGTAAGTTTACTGATGAATATATAATCATATTGACCATTCTTCAGGACTAAAAATTTATGTTCAGGCTAAGAAGCAGTATTCCTTTAGAAACATGTAATAAACCATGTAGTAGTTTATCAGTATATCTATATATTTTGTTTTTAATATTATATCTTCCTTTGGAAAAAGGTCTAAGCATTTTTATAACCAAAAAGGCTATTCAATACCATAATTGTAAGTCTTAAAGCAATGCTGTATCCATATGTACTCTTAAACTGGGACAAAATTCAAGCTTCCAATGGAACAAGTAAGATAATCTGTATCTTTCATGAAAAGCTTATATCAATGCTGTATCCATATGTACCCTTTAACCTAAAAAAAAAATATAAGCTTCAATATGGAACAATACAATACCATTGTTTTCAAAAAGCTTACCTCAAGACTACATTCCTATGTACCATAAGACTAATCAAAATTTTGACACTGTATTAAAGCTTTTCAGACTGAAGATCCCAGCTTAGCCTCTGTAACACTTGGTGCCAAAATTCTACATCTCAGCATTATCACGCTTAATTGCAACGATGGATTTCATTAGTGAAAATTAATATTATTGTAGATCATGAAAATTTTATATTTATGCCTTATCTATTTCAGCAAAAAGAATTTGTCACAAAATTCCACTCGACAAGTAGAAGAATGCATTCCTCTTTCTCAGTCAGATATTTCAACAAGGGAGATAACTGCTGATAACACAACTACCTCAACTGCAACTCAAACAGATCCTAAGATGGGCAAAAACTGTCTTCAGATGTTTTATATGAAATACATTAAGCCACAAAAAACAGAGACAAACCAAAGAAAGCTGATTGATTTTTCTCTCTTGAAAATTCCATCTTTTCTGTTCTTCTGTATTGGCATTGCAATCTTTACAGCATCCTTTAAATCTTCCTTTACATTTCTACCAGCTTTGGCTAAGGCCAATGGATGTACAGAGCGTGAAGCAGCTTTAGTGATGTCAGTCACAGGAATAGTGGACACTGTGTCTCGAATTGGAACAGGATTTCTGCTGGAACTTGGACCGATCAAACCATTTCGTCCCCTGGTTTACAATATTCTGATGTTTGTCATAGTTTTGGTGACGTTTTTGTGTCCACAGGCTGAAGGATTTTTAGAATATTGTTTAGTGGGCTCAGCTTATGGACTACTGACTGGTGGATATATTAGTCAAAAGTCAGTTATAATTGTAGATATTCTAGGAGCAGATAAAATATCTCATTCTTTTGGATTAATGGTATTTTTTCAAGGATTGGGAACTCTGGTAGGACCACCTTTATCAGGTATGACAACAGTGTTCTTTTATTTTAATTGGCATAGTGAAAATTACCTTTAGCTGACAAATGTTTTCTTATTTCATTCAGGTATATGAGCTTCCTACATCTTAGGATAGCTAAAGATATTTCTTTTTTACACTTTTCCCTCAATGTCAAAACTTAACCACAGAATCCCTCTATAATCCAATAAATACATAAACTGAGTAGTACTCCATAAAATTTTTGAAAGCTATTTTTTCAATTATTACTTAGTTTTATTTTGTATAGAGGTTTTTATTCTTTAGTCATGGCCATTTATGTCCATTCTTATTCACATTTATACATTACCAAAAATTCATAAAAATCCAGAATCCGAATGGTGCGTTGCAAACACAGTACCCAAAGGCAGACCTATCATTTCTGACTGTGCAAGCGAATCATACCAAGTTTCCGAATATATTGATCATTTCTTACTGCCATTGGCTTGTAAACATCCTTCTTATCTTAAAGATACCACCGATTTTATAGAAAAAATTCGAAAATTAGATATTCCAGACAATGCGCTATTTACCTCGTTAGATGTAACAAGTATGTATACGAATATTGACAACAAATCGGGATTAGACGCTGTACAAAAAGCCTTTCTTAGAAATCCATGTTCTGACCGTCCAGACAAAGAAATATTAGATCTCCTAGAATTATGTCTTACGCGCAATGACTTTACTTTTAATGGAAAAATATATCTTCAAACTTCTGGCACTGCGATGGGGAAACGCTTCGCGCCGAGTTATGCGAACATTTTTATGGCCCAATGGGAACGCGAAATATCATTAATATCCCCGTTTCAACCTTTCTTCTATGGAAGGTTTTTAGACGATATTTTCAAAATTTCGACAGAATCTTTGGCAAACTTTTGGGAATATTTTGAAATTTTAAATAATCACCATCCTTCTGTGAAGTTAACTGCAAACATTTCCAAAAACAGTATGAATTTTTTGGATACGACAGTATAATTTCAATCAAACTAAAAAAATAGATATCAAAGTGTATTTCAAAGAAACCGACACACACCAACTTTTGTTCAAAACTTCGTTTCATCCGAAGCACACGTTTTCTGGCGTAATTAAATCGCAAATTCTGAGATTTAACAGAATTTGCACGAGAAAGACAGATTTTGATTCGGCGTGCGAACTAGTTTTTAGCAAATTGCGAGAAAGGGGTTATTCAAAACGTTTTTTGCGCAAAATTAAAAACGACACTATTTTGGAGATTCAAAAGAAAAATGACCCCCCTCCTCCGCCCAATGGTTTTGGCTCCATACCGTGTAGAGGTTCTAGGTGTCGTACCTGCGAATATGTACATAGTTCACACTATTTCAAGAATAATAAAAACGGAAAAATATTTCAGATGAATGACATACTTTCATGTAAAGATAAAAATATAATCTACCTAATTTCTTGCAAAAAATGCGATGTTCAATATGTTGGTGAAACCCAAAATGCGTTGCGTACTCGATTTAGCGGCCACCGTTTTGATATACTTCATAAGAAAGATAGACCAATTGCGAATCATTTCAACCAACCCAATCATTCCATTGAAGATCTTCTGGTTATGCCTATCGAACAAGTTCCTTTTTTACCTACAGTTAAACCTAAAACCACACGATTGCAGAGAGAGAGTTTCTGGATTGATCAGTTACAAACTGTTATACCTAATGGACTTAACATCCAACATGACAACCAAATCATACCCTTTGTTGCAACCTATAATACTACAGCCAAAAATGCCTCTTTGATTGTCAAACGATATTATAAAGAACTCCAATATCAATTTCCTAATATTTACACTAAACGTTTGGTTACTGCTTTTAAGAGAAATAAAAATCTTAGTAATTTACTAGTCCATGGCAAATTGGACCCTATTCCATTAACTCCCTCAAACAATTGAATCATGTTAGTTATATGTATATATTATTTGCGAGTATTATTATATTTTAGTCATTCAAGATTTCATTGTTATCTTTAATTGTATTTTTAATCTAATCTTCGGAATCATTACTTTATGTAATAACAGAAATGTGAAGGAAAATGTATGTTCTCTTCTTGTGACCTTGGCCAGTGCTTCCATAGGAGAGTATCTTCTATAACACCCAATACTAATTTTGACAATTTTAATGTCCATCTTTATTTTGGTAATAATACCGTTATAAGTATCAAAGATAAATGTTAAAAATATCTAAAACAACGCTTGAATAATGCTTCAAGAATAGCGTCAAGAATAAATAAATTCTTTATTAAGTTAACATTCACCTGTACCTGTCAATCAAAATTTGCAGTGTTTATTGGGTCCTTATGGTATGGCCAGAAATATTATTATGTTCTGTTATGGATATATTTACTGTAATATACAAGAATAATACGTAATTTGTATCTACTACAGTGCTATTCTTTAAACTCATCCTTGTTTATTTGCAGGTCTACTAAGAGATATTTTTGGAACATATGATGAAGTATTTTATTTGGGAGGTGGTCTGATGTTTTTAGCCAGTTTGGTCATGATTCTATCAAATGTTTCTCGTGCTCTACAACTCAGAAAGGAACAAAAACAAAAAGCAGATACAAATTCTGAAAATGGGGCACCTTTCATTTCACAAGCTCCAAGAAAATCATTAATTTCTTAACAACAATTGTAATTGACCGATCCAGTCAACATGCGTTTTGGATATAAAATCATGAACATGAAGCTAATTTGGAAATTGGAGGCTTGAATATTTGAAGATGATTGAGCAAATTAAAAAAAATGGGTGAACTAGATAAGCAAAGATGGTTCTATGGTTTGACCAAGAAATATTTGTGAAATGATATACCAGTTTTCTCCTCCCAAGATGGTACAGTTGATGTATACTATAAAATTTTATTAACATTCATATACATGTATATTTATTGAAGAAAAGATGGCAAAATGCCTTGGCAAGATTTCTGACATTGGACAAGGTAAAACAAAATCCAAAAGGTTTAAATAATCTATGGGGATTGCTTCTAAGACCAATTGTCGTAGTGAATTTCATTTATTGTTGAACAAAAATGTACATTCAAATTTAACCAAAACATTTGAATTATTTAGACATTAACCGCGTTTCCACTTAGAATTGTGAAGTAAAACTAGCTTTAAAGCTAGCTTTATTGCCGAACACGATGTGTTTCCACTGAGTTTGTCTGGTTCCCGAACCACTTTAGTCTCGATGAAAGAAGTGCTACATTATTGACAGTTCACGATGTACAAGACTACAGTTGTTGCGCGTGAGACCGTAATGAGTACTTCTCTATTGCCGAATGAGAAAAAGCTGGCTTTTTGCGTTTCCATTTGTTTAAAAAGCTGGCTTTAAAGCTAGCTTTCATTTGGCCCTCGATAAATTGCTGAACACAAAAAGCAGAGTTTTCGGTTCCCGAACCTTAATGGTTTGGCAATTGGCAAGTGGAAACACAGAAAAGCCAGCTTAAAGCCGATTTTTTGGCCAAGTGGAAATGTATATCCAGGACATATAGTTATCTACCTCACTTTATAGTAATGTACATAATTATTTTTAAATTTGATCTTAATTCTGCTCATCCAAGATTGAAACCAAAAACAAGGCCAGTCAGACATCTGTTTGTTCTTGTCATTCCACTTAAACTAAGTGGTTGATGACGCCACTACATCACTAAGGGTCTTATGTGATAAAAAGTATTTTTTGCAATTATTGACATCACTTAGTTGTAGTGGATTTGCAGGAACCACAGACAACTGACTAGAATTTGGAATGGTGCAAATTTATTTAATCATTGTCCCTCATGCACAAAATATAGAAAACCTCTTTACAATCCCTTTAATAAATTCAATATGGTGGTTGGTATAAAACATGATTTTTTTTTTTTTAATTTTGGATTGAAAATATGGAATATAATAAAAAAAACTGGAATAATTGTAAATGAAAATACAGTTTCTAAAATTATACTCCAGTTTTTTAATTATATTACATTTTTTACACACAAAATTAAAAAAATAAATGATGTTGTATACGGACCACCGTAATTCAATGACTATTTATTATACGTTAAATATTGATTTCATGTGTGTAGGTATGGCTGTCTGACTGTGCTGTTTGCCCACTGTCCATAATAGCAAAGATATAAATATATTTTCTTATAAGGTTTAATAATTTTGAAATTTATTTTATATTGAAATTGTAATTAATATGTCAATACATGAGAGAGGGTGGAGTTTATTGTTTATATTAACCTATTAAGCTTGTATTTATTAAAACGCTACTAAATGTTATAAAGATTCGGATTAACTTTTGCCATTAAGTTTCAAAGGATCATGAATAGGAGTTTTAGCTGAGATTTCTATAGATATTTTCAGGTTAATTAAATTTCTAAACTAAGAAAATTATTTAGATAGAAATTTTGTTTTACAGTGGGGAATTTTTAGTCTGAAATGTGAAAATAAGAGAGAAAAACTCTGTTTCTTCTAGAGTAATATTTTCAAATCTTCATATTTGTATAGGATGTTCTACAGACGTATGAAAGTGCTATTTTGTAAAAAAAAAATGAAGGGGTGAAAAAGTGCTTAGAGGGAAAGTACAGTAGTCATTTTGTACATTTGTCTCACTTTATGAAATCTATTTATTGTTATGCATTTTTCTTGTTATTGTTATTTTTTGAACCATGATTAATTTGTATATGAAATATATTTATAACTTGTATTTTATGCATATATTTATCACAATAAAAAATTTTTCTCATGATTTCCAATGCTTCAAATACACTTTAAGTTTTCATCAGCGGTTAGGACATATTCCTTTAATTGATTATATCTCAGCAACATCCATGTAGATGGTTAATACGTCTTGTTTTCATTTTAATGTGCATGGATTTGCCAAGCTAGCATTTTCAACTTAATTTTAATGTAATAGTTTTGGAATTTATAGGATAAAAAAATGAAGGTCTAGTTTTCCACTGGTTTTCCACTGATTTTCATTACTTTTTTTAAGGTGTAAAAAACACTTTTGTACAAAAGTTGGAGCCCAATAACATTAATATTGAGGCTGCCCATATCACTGACATAAATAAATCTGACATAAGGATCACCTACAATTCAATCAAATGTAATTGATCAATTTAGTCCATAATGATATCCAGGGCGTTTTTTCGTTTTTGTGGTACTCAGTTATTACCAGTATTTAGCTATTACAAACTGGGTCTTATACCTTGACTGCAATAATATATTTCTTGTATAAATGCAGTTTGTACATCAGTGAATACACACACAAGAGTTGTTGACAGAAAGAGTGAATAATTCAATCTGTTGAGAGCTCTGTTTTCACTTGTAACAATGAATTCATATCACTGCATTCCACGGTACAAAGAGAGGCTGTTACAATTAAGAATTATAAGAATGTAGTTTGTAATAGCTTAAAGGTACTGATGGAAATATAAAACGATATAAACCTTTTTTGTATCACTTTAATTCAGCTTTTTAAATCAATATATATATATATCATTACACAAAGAAATTTTATCTGTACCGAGTACTTAGGTTGCTACACTGTAATAGGTTTTTTTTTGCAATTTCTATATTGAAGTCTTTCAAATATAAAAATAATCATAGAATCGAAATTTAAAAAGAAAATTGAGATCTAACTTTAAATGCAACAATTCAAAACAAGTAATTGTAGTAAATTATAACTATTGATCAATTGTATAAATCTTATCAACAGCTGTCAAAACATACCTAAAATTTTAGTTTCAATTACACACTTGAACCATTTTATTTTGTGTTCAATATTTCGAATACCGTTAACCTTTTGAGTAAATTCATCTAAAGCACGTTCTCTGGTAAAAAAAAAAAAATTATTTAGATCATTTAAATTTAGAAAATATTAAAATTTGTCAAGTTTGCATTAATAGATCTTTAAACAATTGAATGAAAGAAATCCTTTCAGATTTCCCATAAGATCTTTAGAAGCTGAAAGCACACATAAAACAATTTCAAATTTATCCATACCCATTTACCAAGATTTAATCTCAAAGTAACCAGAAATTGAAAGTATAGGGTAAAAGCCTTAAATAACATACTGTCTTTATCTAAAATATTATACATTCCAATAATGTATTATAAATATTGCAATTTATATCTTTTTTTAAAATTAAGCTAGTGCATTCAGCTAGGTTTTGAGTGGCATTCTATCACAGGCCCAAAATATTATTTTGGCGATTTTTTTTTATTCAAATTTATATTGACAGCCTTTTCCTTCTAATGGTTCTATCACTGCACGGCACATTCTATAGTTACTCAATGATTCGTTTTAATACTGAGTCAAAATTAATTTTTGTTCGTCTTTTGGAATATAAGTCAAAGAGACAGGTTCACCATTTTCTAGGGTTGATATGGGATCAAGTGTAGTCATCAGAAGTTCATTTATTTTGAATTTCTTAATTATGTCTTTATATGGCCATGTTTCAGGAAAAGACTGGATGTGAATTTATCATTACTGACCAGATAAGCTGAAAAATTCTTGTTTCTGAGACTAAGGTAAAATTGGTCAAACGCATCGTGAACCTGTCCCTTTAAAAGTGATAAATCGTACAAATAGTTCTTTAATGCCTTAACTCCAATTAAGTCACACTCAAATATCTAAATAAACATTCACTGTTGTCATTTATCAAGAATATCAATTTTATATACAATTCACATGCAAATATTACAAACATGCTGAAGCACAATAAACGCAGCATTGTGTGAACAAAGCCAAAAGTAATACAGATAATAATAATATATAATTGCAAGAGGTAAATTAACATTAAAGAATGCACTATGTTCATAAATATTATATTGGCACCTTTACAGAGCCATAACAATGTCTTTTGTTCACTGAAACTCCACTGAACAAATTAATTACACTATACAAGTTTAAATATAAGGTTTAGATATCACTTATCAGTTACATAGTCTTAGTAGCATCACAAGAATGGATTGGAAGAATTTCCTCTAGGTGCCACTGGTTGTGTGTTGGCCGCTTGCATGAAAGGATTTACTGGCTGAGGCTGATTCCATGCCCCTGCTGAAGGAGCAGGAGCACCAAAACCTTGAGATTGATCAGTTGGCCAAAAGCCAGATGCTGGCTGAGCAGGAGTACCAAATCCTGTTGAAGCCAAGTTACCATTATGCCCAAAGAAGTCATTGTTTGATGACTGTACAGGTGGATTGTTCCATGATGCAAACCCTGTTCCACCAACAGGTTGCGCTGGTTTTCCAGATAAATCTGCCAGACCAGATGCAAATGGATTTGCAACTGATGTCTGTACCATACCCATCTGACCAATACCTATCTGTCCTGTTTGACCCATACCCAATCCAATTTGATTAGGTTGGTTCATCATCTGTGGAGATTGTCCCATTCCAATTTGTGTATTCTGGCCTAAACCCATAGGACTTTGTGTAGCAGTACTACTAAACGGATTTGCTACACTTGATGATGTACCTCCCCAGTTCAAACTACCAGAGCTTGTATCGGTCATGCCACCTCCCCAACTCAACCCCCCTCCTCCACCTAAAGTGCTAGCTGGTGCTGTAGAGGAATTACTTGGCCAAATATCATTAGGTCTACTGGCTTCAGTACTAGCTGGAACTGGGTCAGAAAATAAGTCTGCAAATGCTGAATATTTATCTGAAACTGTTGGAGTTGTTGTTGATGATGATGTAATACTGCTAAATCCTGTTGGCGTATTTGCACTAGAAGCAGGTCCTGACACTGGAAATGGTGCTGATGAAGCAATTGGGGCAACTGGTGCTGATATGGGAGCACTGGAGCCAAAGGGATCAGATCCAAAATCTCCAAAAATATCCACATTAGATTTGGGTTGGCTTACTGGAGCTGGCATTTTTTGCGGTATGTTTGCAGTAACAGGAGCTGCTTGGCTTACAGCTGCAGATGTGGGCATAGGAATTGTTCCTATTACACCCTGTGCTGAAGAGACTGGGTGTGGATGTTGGCGGTTTGCTTGTGTTGAATGGCTGTTTTGAAGTACCAATTTAGGTGTTTTATCCCCTAACAAAGATCTCAATGGCTTTGTCTGAGACTGTTTATTTATTGCAGCCTCATTCATTCTCTTGGCTTCATCTTTCATTTCTTGTGTTGGTGCATTATACCATCTCTTATTCTCATACTTCTGTACCATAAAATCTTTCACTCTTTGTTCATCTTTTGAGTCTGGTTCTGGCCACGATCTACTGTCATATAATCCTAAATAAACCTTCCGACATAATTCATTACTGTGAGACTTTAAAGATTCTAATTCCTCCGGTGAAAATGTTGCCATTGAAATGGACTTGACCCGGTGCGGTGGATTCAGACCTCGTAATATACCACTACAAGAAGTACAGACAAAAGAACCGATCGTCATATTGACATAAGTTGGGCCTCTTTGGTGACAGTCAAAACACTGCTTATTACATGGTAATGCCACCATATCTCGTAATATTTTAAGATGTTTCTCATCTTGCTTCTTTTTATTTGACGCCATCTTGCCGGAAACGGATTTGACAGCTCAGGGCGCACGTCGTTTCATCAAGTCAACTTGAAATTGTTCGGTATCCACATTGTCCGAGAACTCTTTTTACGGATTAGTTTAATCAGAAACTATTTATTAGTATTAGATGTTATAAGAGATTTTCTCCTAGATGCACTGGCATAGATACAACTTTCCACAAACCGAGATATCGATTATTGATAAACTATGAAATGAAATGAACAGAGCTATATTCTATAACAATCGGTTCTATATTCTACAATGCTATACCTTTGTCTTTTATCACAGTTTAATGTACGTGTTTCTCAAAACAATTTTTCTTTACCTAACTAAAAAATATTTTGTTACTTTGCAGCAAATTGCTATTTAGGTTAATTCGGACTACACAAAACTACAAAAAAGTAACTATCGATGAAACGAACTATTTTCGCCATTTGATTATTCATTCAGGTGTGGTTTATTGACTTCAAAGTGACAATATGAACCTGTTGACAGGTTTATCTTATCAATTTATTATAATTAGTAAGCTGATTAATTTGTGATCTCACAATTGCTGTTAACACCTGTTACAGGCGACTGGATAATTGAGCCAACAGTGATAAACGGAAGTTAATGAAGAGTTATCCCCAGTGTAGAATTGTGGGAATTTAAATTAATCCACGTGCTTTTAAGACGAGAAGAACAACGTGTTGCATGCTACATATCTAAAGTTGTAATTATTATACAATAAGCCTAGAGTAAAATGGGTAGACCGGGTATGAATTTATTTATTTTGCTGAACCATTTGATTAACTTCTGCGTGCAAGTAGAAGACTGACAGTGATTTATTGTTGAAACCAATTTAGGATATTTTGAGAATGCAGGCTTTCTCAGTGTCAACCACGCACAAACTCGTCTTGAGAAGTTGAGACAAAGTTGCAACTATTGCAGCCTAGGCACAGTGAAGTGTGTAAATTTCGAAAAAACAAAAAAGATAAACCAAAAACAAACTGGGACTTTGCGGTAGCAAATTATTGTTAGTGAATAATGGATAAATATTATGAATAAGGTACATAAATATACATCTGCAACAAGATGGACAATATATATGAATACCGGTTAAAACGGTAACATGTCAAAACGGTAACAAATTTTATTAGTCAAAACGGTAACAACTCCACCAAAACAGTAACGGAAATTTGGTTAAAATGGTAACAACTCCGCTAAAACGGTAACAGCTATTTTTGGTTAAAACGGTAACGAAATAAATCCTATAATTAATGTGATCTTTATTAATCAAGATAGTATAGTATTAACTTAAAATCAGTGATTGAAAAGAACTCAAACAATCTTTGCCAATTGATCAAAGTAATATACGGTATACCGACATAATAAGCTAACAGATTTCCTGACAACTATCATTATTAGTAATCACGATCATAATTAAAACTCAATACATAATATTTTCTAATTGATGACATAAACAAATAAAGTACTTGTCCGATGCCCGACTTATGAAATTTTGTTCGTCAGCACATTTTATGAATAATGTTGCACTTGTTTGACTGTCTTGCTGGGATTTGAGGCGCGTTCGATGCCCTCTTTTAGTCGTTTGCCATTGAAATAATAGTGGAGGTGTCGCCCAGGAGCAAAAATCGAACGCAACCACCTCACAGATACTCGTAATGCACTGCTCACGTGATGTCTTTGAACACTTCTGACAGTTCAGAAATTATTTACCCAACCTTCTTTTTTTGTACAGATTACAAAGAGCCCATACATTAAAGAAATACATAAATAGTTTACATGCAGGCCTCAGTACGATAGAGACAATATCTTAGAATAAACGGTTTTAGCACTAAAAATTAAGGTGTGTCTGTTTTGTCAACTTATTCTTCGTCGGACGAGGTGCGTACATAGTAGACCTCTTCATATTCACAATCCATTGTTATTTTTACTACTACGAAATGTTTATATTAAAGAAATGTACAAAATAAATTATTTTTATTCACCAAAATATCTGTTACCGTTTTGGTGGAGTTGTTACCGTTTTAACTAATAAAATTTGTTACCGTTTTGACATGTTACCGTTTTAACTGGATACCATATATATGTATAGACACAACTATTGTTTTTGTTAACAATTATTATCAATTATGATACGAATAAAGTGAAATAAAATATAGAATGTATGTTTTTATTTGTGTTAGCAATATATATAGGCAGGGGGTCAATCCACTATGGATGAAAAAACCAGATAATTTTTATACGCCCAAAATGTATTTTGGTCGTATATTGTGATCACCCCTGTCTGTCTGTGTGTGTGTGTGTATGTGTGTGTGTGTGTCTGTGTGTCTGTTCACATTTTTCTTGTACTCACTCTACAGTCTACAATTCTCAATGGATCTTTTTTATTTTTGTTATATGGGTTAATAACATTACAAAGAGGATCCCTATTGATTTTGGTGCTGATCGGACAATTTTTGGCCGAGATATAGCGTAAAACTTCAGGGTTACAGTTTTGTACTTATTTTCCAGCCGACAATATTGACAATTCGACAGACCTCCCCTTTTTCGACGTCACAACCAATCCGAACGCGTGAATTCAATAAACCCGCGAATTGTAGTCTCTGTCACCCAGACTAATTACTATTACATAGATATCAGAAGGACTGGATTGTCGAGTCTAAGATTTAATAAATTATGTCGATCTTGTCACTTCTACAGCTCAAATTTCTTTCTTTTTATATTTCACGAAATGTTTGTGTTTGTGTTATTATTTTATCAAAGTATGCAGTGCATTCGTCAAACAATGTTATTATGACATGTAAAATAGTGAGTTGAGTCAATATCTTGACGACAGTTTTCTCGACTGACTTTCCAAAGAAAATCTCCGATTAAGTAGGTCAAATTCTGAAATGGATTTCCTACCCTACATTATGTTGGAAGGCCATATCCTCATATCGACAAAATATTTATATAACGGTAGGCCTAATAAAGGTTTTATCTTACTAAAATTTATTTGATTCGTCCCGATATCAATAGCTTAAATCAGATATCGCTTGTAAACGTTGGCTTTTTTAGACCTAAGTTTTATTTAGTTTTAACTTCAGAACACTCGACATCTGCCGACGACCGGCTTGAAATTGTGAATGTATCTTTTATAATAGAAGCAAACCTTTTGTGAAAGTCGCGCATCAATCAATAATTCCTGCGATAAATTTCCCGGTAAACTAGCATGACTTACTGCTAATCGCCATCATGTTATTTCTGTAACGTTTGTTAGATATGGTGTCATTAAAATATTTGGCATGTGGGTTATTGGGGACTTAAAGTTGATCTGATCTGATTTTTGTGTTTAGGATACTTTTAACATAGATATATCGTTAAACGTAGAAAAATCTTTAACATATGTATCTGTAGTATGGCTGCCATTTGGGCGTATTTCAATGCATCGCATTGCTATCTTTAGCCTTTGGGTGAAACAACCACGGTTGAACTTGTAAACGGTTGAACTTGTAAATGGGTGAAACCACCGTCTCTCCTCACCTATCAGAGGCTGGCTGGAGATAGTCTAGTTTCGGACTAAAAGTATAACGCAACGGGCATGCTTGTATACATTGTACACTGGTCATTGCAGTGAAATGCATCACAGTTTCCTGTGAGCTGTTTATTATTACATTATTATTTTTATCATTCAGGATTCAGTCCGAGAGGAGATAGAGGAGGATTTCGAGGGAGGGGTGGTGGTGACCGGGGTGGTAGAGGAGGATTTAGAGGTGGTCGTGGAGGAGGAGGTGATAGAGGAAGAGGTGGTTTTGGTGGAAGGGGACGGGGAGGTGGCAGAGGAGGTATGTTGATATAATAGTCTGCGCAGTTGGATAGCCCTCAAAGTACATATAAACTTGAGATAATTTGACCAGTTTGAGTCTTTCAATATACCTTTATCCATCTACAATTTAAAGTATTTTTCCACTAACTGGAAAGCATAAGCAAATGAAGAATTGCTGAGTTTGCCAGAAAATGATTAGGTAATTATTTATTAACATATTGACTTGTCTTTTTTTGCAGGCAGGGGAGGAAGAGGAGGTGGTAAGTGTTTAGTTTATTTAAAATCCTTGTGTGTGAAAGAAAATTATTTTCACTGTCAATTCACTCAACACTCTTATACATACTCATAAATCTGATTTTGAATCTGTTCAGATTTTATTTGTTCATTTATGTTTACAGGAAGAGGTGGTATGGCTGGAGGTAGACAAGTTATAATCGAACCACATAGACATCAAGGTAGGCTTATTGTTCCTAGATGCATCAAAAATCTCAGTTATGTTAGCCAGTCTACAGTAGGTACCTACAGGGTTTGTTGTGACTGTTCACTCTATTCTATCTTTGTTCCCAGGTGTTTTCATTGCTCGTGGTAAGGAAGATGCTCTTGTTACAAAAAATATGACTCCTGGTGAAACAGTTTATGGTGAAAAGAAAATTTCAGTTGAGGTAAGTCTAACATCTCTGCAGCTTTTTGTTAAATAGAAGTCAAGAAAAACATAGTTGTAATGTAGGCCCTATCTGAACTTAATCATAAGACCGAAGTATTTTCTTATTTATCTTTTCAGGAAAATGAAATTAAAATAGAATATAGAGCATGGAATCCATTCAGATCTAAGTTAGCTGCTGCCATTTTAGGTGGTGTGGATCATATTCACATTGCACCTGGTAGTAAGGTGTTGTATTTAGGTGCAGCATCAGGAACCACTGTTTCACATGTATCAGATATTGTAGGACCAGTGAGTATTCACTTTATAATCAAAGAATCTTTCCAAACAGTGGAACTGAAGTAAAGTTTAATGATGATATTCCAGTTCTGCTACTGAATTAATGTGAAAGACATTATACCATATAACTGAAAACTTTACTTTGTGGAATTCCATTAAAAGTTTGTAAAGGTTTTGTTTACTGTTGACCATGCTTTCCTTTAGGATGTAACCTATTTGGTACTACATTCAATATATTCAAGGAACGTTCCGGATTTTCTGTGGAAATGAAGTAAAGTTTAATGATGATATTCCAGTTCTGCTACTGAATTAACGTGAAAGACATTAAACCATATAACTGAAAACTTAACTGTTTGTGTGAAATTCAATTATAAAAATTTGAAATGGCCTATTTACTGTTGACTAAAACATACAATTTTGATAAAAACAGCCTGTTTGTTCTGATAGAAATAGTGCTGTTGCTAACAATTAACCCAATGAGACATTGCTTATACATTTCATAGCCATGTGTGGTTAATAATGACAACAAATTTGGTTGTATTTTGATTTGAATTTATCTGATTTTAGGATGGTCTTGTGTATGCAGTTGAATTCTCGCATAGAAGTGGTAGAGATTTGATTAATGTGGCTAAAAAGCGACCCAATATCATACCAATTATTGAAGATGCCAGACATCCACATAAATACAGAATGTTAATGGGTAAGTAGTTAACTTAGTAGCTTTACCTATCTTTAGAATCAAAGTTTTCCCACTGGTTGTTTAACATTAGGCTTTATTCAACCAAATTGTGATCAGACTAAGACCTAATCCTATAGTTTGGTTCTAGCTTTATTAAATTAAACTGTCAAACTTTTAACGCCTATATGTTCTATATCTACTGTTCACTTGCAGCTGTTGTAGAAATTCTTTCAAAAAATAATATAGGCCTATGTTATATTTTATGCTTGAAAACATATAAATACTTAATCATGTTTAATGATGATTTTGAAGTTTCAGCCACTGAACTCAAGTGATTGACAAAATGACTTCACTGAAAACATGTTGGTTTTTATCAGAGAAAGCTGAAGGCTGAAATTTTGATTTTTAACTAATTTGCAAGGATTTTAATCTTGATTTTCATTATCAATTTATATTAAGGTATGGTCGACACAATATTTGCTGATGTGGCCCAGCCAGATCAGGCCCGTATTGTAGCATTAAATGCTCACAATTTCCTCAAAAATGGCGGGCATGTAGTTATATCTATTAAGGTAAGAGGTAGAATCTATGGCTATCTGTTTAATGATGATGATTGAAGTTTCAGCCACTGATATCATAATGATAGATAGGTTAACTTCACTGAAAACAGATCTTTTTCTTAATATTTTACCTCTAGAAGTAGTGTTCTCTCTGAATTGAAATGCACTTGCTGTCTAAAAGTTTGATTTAACATGACTTTGAATGCTTTTTAGACATGTGAAAATGACATATCCATGTGATGTTTGTATGATTCTTTTGATGTAATTCTTTTTTTAATAGTACAGTGTATTTCACTTTGGACTTAGTTTAATGATGATTTTGAAGTTTCAGCCACTGATATTTCGTGATTGACAAAATGACTTCACTGAAAACTAAGGAACATTTTTTATGCATATTTCAATTTAAAGATATTTTTCTATTAAATTCATCAAAACCATAGTTAAGGATTATCTTGGACTGGTTTTTAAACTAATGTAATTTTGCTTTATTTTTAGGCCAATTGCATCGACTCTACAGCTGAACCTGAGGCAGTGTTTGCTGATGAAGTCAATAAATTAAAAAGTGAGAAGATTAAACCTCAAGAACAGCTGACACTAGAACCATATGAACGTGACCATGCTGTAGTTGTAGGAGTATACAGGTAGATATTAGACAGGTTTCAAAAAAAAATACTAACTACAAACACGAAATCCGGCTTACATACTCTCGTTTTCTTGACACAAAATTCTTCAGAAATCTTTGTACTTGTCAAATGAACCGAAGGCAGCTTAGAAGAATAACTACTCAGAGAATGATGACATCATACACACTTTGTGCCCAGTGCGAAACCTCAATATTAAGTATTATAAAGATTGGCACACCTTGAATTCAATAAAGTGGATATAAGCAAAACTAAAGTTAAAATTTAAGAGTCAAGCGTGTAGGTTTTATATGCAGGACAACAAATTAAATAGCCTCAAGTTTTAAGATGCAAGTTTATAAATGTATTATTGACATCATGCAATGGTTTTATTTTTTAGACCTCCACCAAAGAAGTAGTGTTTGTCCAGAAAACCATCATATTATACATTGTGTTCACATCAGTGTATATACTTCATACAAACTTGTATATAGTTATCATTTGAATAATGATTTTATAACTGACCAGAGTGCTAGTGTGAAAGAAAAAGCAAGAATTTGGCTGAGGTTTATAGCGTTCAAGGTGATGTTTGAAATCTGGATTTTGTAGAGCAATCATGAAATGCAAGAAAATAAGATGATAAAAGCCAACATTCCTGATGTCAAATTGTTATGTTAAAGATATGTTGTTGAAAGTTACTTTAAAAGGAATGAAATTTATGCATTCTGAATTTTAAATTAGCATATACAGTCAGTGAATCTAGACAGATTTTCAAATCCTTGTAGTTTATGCTTATATCGAAAGATATTCTTAAACGATGCAATTGCAGTAATTATGCAGTTACCATGAATATTCTTGTATATAATAAATGAAATAAATAAATTTCTATAGAAAAATCTTTTATTCACTGAAAATAATATTAATTACATATTGAATCAAGTCCCTTTGAATGTGTGAACTTAAAATGAATGGATGAACATCCTACTTTTCTGCACCTTATGGGCTATTGAAGACTGGCAACGCCATGCAGTGTGCTAAGAGGAAAATTTTGCCAGTACAGCAGCATTAGCCTGCTCTTTTTCGATTCCCATCTGTTGGGGGATCTTTAATTTTCCCTGCCTGTAGCACACAGGGCCTCGGAGCTTTTTCCATGTCAGTCCCTCCGATCTGCATCACTGACAAGAAAAGGCATTGATGTTTGATTGATATTCCCGAATCTGAACACATTTTGGGCACTTCAGTCTCTAGAAATTTTAATCGCGGAGTCCACAATATAATGTTGACTTTGCAACACATCAGTACAGCATTTCATTCTTCAGCTGGTGATGTCAACCAATTAACTGTAGGCATTCGTATCACTGTCCGCGATTTTATCTATAATGCCGATTGAATAATGAAAGGCTTCGATATTGTCTGTAGTATTTAACAAGAGTAGCCGCCCTTTAAACCATTCTTGACTTAACTTATGCGTTCAACACATCTAAGACTTGACACGAACAATAAATAATTGGTACCGATAATGACAGTTGAAAAAATACCACATCAATATGATGTGCAGCGAAATAGCAGTCTGAGCACATGTTTCTGAATATGAAAGAATCCAACACAAGATGACAAGTTAATTGCCTTTCCATGATAGTAAAGCAATACCCCCATCTGCTGCAATACCAATTTAATTTCTATTTACCACTAACTACAATTTAAGAATCCTAGTTTCAGAATTCATACCAGAGAATAGGATGTCATTTTCCATTTTACAACTTCTGACTTTTGTAAATTAATCAACTTCCTGTAGAAGCGAACAACTTTCTCAATTTTTTTGTAAATATTAATTTGAAGATAAAAAACAAGCCCAGGGCGAATCAAACAAGAATAATAAAATGAAAGTCTTCAGGCTAATTTTGTCATTGACTGAAATCTAACATTAGGTGGGCCTGCTGGTCATTGATCTAAAAGTTAGGTTTTAAACAGGAAATGGTTAAAGAGTGGAATAACAGTAAATAGTATTAAATACTCCCAGATTCTTTGATATTTTACTTCTTCAAAAACCATGACACCTGTGTTCATTATAACAGGTGAAATGTAACTTTACTGATAATCGGAGGTCAGAAACTACATTGATGAAGGAAGATTCGGCCGTATGAAATGGATTTACATCATACTTTTGTATTTCAGACAGGTAGGATAATAGGCCAGTGCAAAGGAAACATTTCTATATGTGAACAGTTTAAGGTCATAGGCCTACTTCTGGAATGATGTCGACGAACAACGCCATGCAGTATGAAATGGGGGAAAATCAAAGGAATTATCTCGGTCTATATGCCGAGATCTTAGGCCGCCAGGTTAACGAGCGAGTCTTCTTTTGCTACTCCACACTGTGAGCTAATGTGAATTTTACAATATCCATTTGGGCCAATTTTTATATTTCAAGAAAAAATTAAGACCATTAATAGTATTTCAAACTTAACATAAGTCTAAATAATATTTTTTACTTGATTTGAGCTCATTATACCATCAGGCATAATTTGAATTTTCAAAGAGAAACATTTTCTTTATTGCTTTGGTGTGACTTTGACTTTGGATAGTATAGTTATTGACATGTAACTTGAAATGTAGGAAACAAACAATTTAAAATATTTTAATAATTTAGGAAAAGATGCTTCGCGTGTCAACTGCATCGGAATCGAAACAATTGAGACACGAAAATGTGAAAATGTCATATTTGATTGAGATTTCGTGATGGTTTCAAGAGGTGTATAGCCGGAACTTATTGAATATATCAATTACGTTACAAGTTGAGCATCCGTCGAATTTTATTATAGGTCGAGTTTGAAAATTTCGTGGAATTTAGTCATCTTCATATCCAATAATTATGATACAAAAGCGGATATTATACAAAATATTCGTTCAAAGGCACATGCTGATGGGTAAACATTTATATATCACGATAAAAAAGAATGGAATAGAAAAATTGTTAGGCCTATATCACATAAAGTTAAATAAGAACCATACTTTCTCGATACAAATATATAAGTTTTTATTATTAACTAACCATTTTAAAAAATGATAATGAGAGAAGTCATCACGATTAGAAAAAAAACAGAGAAAAAGTTTACAAGATATATAATGTTAAATAAGAACCAAAGTTTTATAATGTATAAAAGGTTTTATCACGATAAAAAAGTAAAAAAACAATAATACAATAATAATAAAAAGTTATTATTGTTGAAGTAAATATAATCTTTTTTTTCAAGATGAAATATAGAGAAGTCCTTACGATAGAAAAAATAGATATAAAATTTTTGTCATAAAATATCAAGGTAAATAAAGCCGTATTATTCGCGATAAAAATTAATGCAACCGTTTTCGTCACGATAAAAATTATTAAAAGGTTTCATCGTGATAACAAAAATATAAAATTGTGTTTTTTCTGATATAGAGGGAAAAGACACGAAAAGAAACATCTACAATGCCGTAGAGTAGTATTTATGCTGGATTATTAGGCGCTTTACAAGCTCACAAGCTTATTATATTAATTCTATAAACTTCCATTTGAAGGCCCTACATGAAATAAACTTAGAAAATATGTTGTATTGTGTATTTTGATTGATACATACAAAATTTAAATTCAAGGACCTCAGATAATGTTGATATTGTTTTTTAAAAATACATTTATTTGTTTATATTATACTCTTATCGCAATCTATGTTAATTTTATCCTGACTCGTATCTTTAAATCTAGTTTTCAAGTCTTTGATGATTTTCAAATGTTATACCATAGCAATTAATTTTGATGGGTTGATCGCTTTTACGAGCATTGCGTTCACTCCCTCTGATTAACTCCACGTTTTCCATTGACCTGTAAAGAACTCAGACCGATCTGGGCTTTATAAGAAAACATCTAAAGATGCGAGTTATTCAAGCATCTTCTTTAATGGTACTAATTACTCCAAGTGTAATTAGCTATTAAAATATCATTAATTTCATACTTAATGAACTTTTTTTTTAACATGATAAGTGTCTTTAATTGATTAGGAATATACCCAGAAATCAATCAAATCATATCGATTACATTAGTTCCTTTATCGTTTTATTTCTTTTTCATATAGTCACAAATTTGAGTTTGAATTTGTTTTAGTAAGCAGCTGCTAATTTAATAGAAGTTTCTTTGTTAATTGTTTATCTGTTATTTTGTGTGAATTTTCAATAAATTAAGAAAGGGCCTATTTAGAATAGGCTACAGGTATTATACTATTTTTTGAAGAGTTAAAGTTTGTTTCCAGCGTTTCTAAACGTGCTTAACCTTATTATTGACACAAAGCAAATTCGGAGAAAGTGTGAAACATTTGAAATAATCAACAAATTTTAAATAATTGTCGTCTGGATTGAATATTTAAATATGGAAATTTTAAAATTAATATAAATAATAGGTGCTTTGACGCCAGAGAGTTGACTCGTGCCAGAATTCCAACCGGCACGTGCGATATTGACAAACTGCTGGAATCATGCGATCATGTGCTTTGCTGTCTTCTCTATGAAAAGGAAATGTGAATGGCTGTTGTTTTGATAGTTGTTTGTGTGTGTTGGTTTTGCAGGTCGTGTAAATGTGGCTTTTATTAAAGGTAATAGGTGTGGTATGTTAAAGGGCCGGTGTAACAAGTTGTTTTTATCGTCTTTATTATTGGTGCCATATTGTTCTGTTATTCCTTGCAACAGCTTTTTCTCATCTTCTGTCATTTACAAATCTTCATTCAATTTGCTGCCGTGGTAAATTAAACTGTATTGGTAGGCAAATAGTTCCATTAATTTGTTCTTCTCATTTAAATGCGTTCGCACATTTGCAACACCGTTATCTTAATTGCAGCTAACTTCCTTTTCAGAATCAAAATGTGGCGTTCTGTTCTCATGCAATGCAATGAAACCTACCACCATCAAGACTTTACTCTCTCATCTGCAGATACATGACTACTTGCACGACATTCGGTAATCCTGAGCAAATTCCAAGAAACAAAACCTGGACTGGAGAGCGCTTGAAGATCATTGTTTACGAGCATGTTATTAAAGTCTGCAACAGACAATTTATTATGTGAAATGCTTTTATTAAATTGAATAGAAAAAGGGCGTCGGAATAATTGCAGGAGAATATTTTTACAGCGTATTGATCGTATTATTTGTTAGCAAGTAAAGATTTTCGACATTTCGAAAGGTGGCTGTTGCAGTCAAGTTTTGAGACAAAAATTGTGAATAGCTTGACATTGTGAATGTGAGTTTTGGAGTCATTCGTATTAACACCGAAACAATATGCTTATTGAAATTATTAAGAACTCATCAAATGGTGTATTAAAATCAACATTGCCCTCACCACGGGAATTTAATTTCAACACTGTACAAATCCCCTTAATGAATTTCTAAGAGTTAATTTAGGCTATTTACTATTATTTATCTTCGACTAACATGGGTTAATATGACATATGATGGACGCATGTCAAATATTTAATCTATGTTAAATTATATCATTATGTTCATTTACCTCTTAAATAAACAACCATTTCTGAGTATTGGCACCAACTTAACATTCTAACTTTGAATGCAATTACAAGCAGATTCCATGCTAATAATAAGTCATATTCTCTATGGGCTTTTCAAGCAATTCACGTATTTTATTCTGTAACTTATTCGGTGTACGTTGTTTTTTATTTTATTTCACTATATACATGTATAGAAAGGGATATATTCTAAAAAGTATTAGTATAAGCAGTCATCCAGGTCATTTTTCAGAACTAACCTAGTGTTTTTTTCCCTTATATGGGATCTTAATTTTTTGAACTATATACGTTGTGTTTGATAGGTAAACCTGGATGTAATACTCAAAATCAATGCATCTTAAATCAAGCTCCATATCGAGCTTTAGCAATAATTTAGAGGACTATTTTATAGTTGCTATATTTTCCAATTAGCTGACTCCTTTTAAATTTAAGTAAGTCAAAAGAACTCTTGGCTTCGAAATACATGTATGCTCTCTCATTCACCATTTATTTGCAAATCTAGTTGTATTCCTACTTGAATATTTACTGACCTCGCTCTGACATGAATTAGGACACTTATTATGCAATAAATGTAAAACACTTGTAAGACACGTATTTCATTTATTTGTACCCTCGAGGATTCTAAGTTTATTTTTGGGACTATAAAAACTTTCACTTGAACAAATACAAATTAACTACAATGTCACGGTCGCTTGGTTATGCTGGGGTTTGTTTGCTGTAGAAAATTGAATTCGACGTAACATCATGTCGTTTATGGGGTCAAACAAGGGTCTCCTATTGGCCCCTTCTTGTTCAGTTTATGAATGAATGAATTGGCCAACCCCAGCTGTTTGAAATTCTTATGAATGAAAGATAGAACATATTGATTGTGTCATATCAGATCGACTCCATGATAACTTTAATAGTTGACACCATCTTTTGATTTTCCCATTTGTCTGCTCTATTTTCTATTGAATGAAATCTAAACCCGATCCCAAGCCATTGTCATTTCTATAATTTGCGGTTTTGGGTCAGTTCAGGTTATATATAGGTTAAAGCTGGTGTCAATGGCCACAATCAGTCACCATAGGTGTCTCAATAAAAATCGGAAAAGACGTATAGACATGCGGCTCTTATTTGTTGATTCTCAACGTGCAAGATTCTCAAACTCCATAAAATTCTGAACCAAAGTTGGTGTTCTCTATTTTATTTATGTAAAATCGTGTAATAAAACGGAAACAATTATAATATCAGCTTAACAATAAACACGATTTAATTCCCCCATCCTTCGAATAAAGTCAAGAAATGAAACTTATCCGCAGAGATCGAAAGGAGCTAATGACACAGTCAAGTGATAAATCCACGTATAAACCCTATATCTTATAAACAATTAAAAGTGGCATTAAGCAGGGTTGGCTGCTTTGTCCAGTGTTATCACTCTAGCTAATAAATGAATTTAACATTCAAGTATACGTCTTTTTCTCCTCATCAACCCCTCTATCTGGAGAGCACCTGTTCAATACCTGTCATTACTTACCTATCTTAGTTAGATTAATGACTTTTTACCTATTGACTAACACATTTTAAGCTAATGACAATTTACCCATTGATGAAGTCATGTGACAGCTTCCAAGAAGGTTAAAGATGTGTTTTCGAGTGTTTTAACTCAAAAGACCTTTCTTTAAAACTCTAAATCTATGAACAGCCAATTGAGGTGTCATATTCTAGCTGTATTATTTAAAACTAATCGGGTATTAAATTGCTATAAATCGATTAAATTCAACCATAATCGAGAAGGGGCTAATTTAAATAAAAAATATCCTAATTAGCATGGATAGCTACAGCTACAACAAAACTTTGCTCTTTCCGTAAAAACTCCATGGTTTAAAAGTAATCATCCAAACAACATCGTAGTTTATAAATGTCAAAGTCACTTTTTTATGATTTATTATATTATATACATTGATCTGAACAATCAAGTCCTTGTTTTTCTGCTCGTTATATTCTTTATCATATTTCAAACTTTTATGTTAATGAATTACATTGATTTATAAACACTGAAAATTTTGAGTATTTTATGTCAATTTAGTTGGGAAAGAATTTACTGTTAAAATTGTATGCGTCTATTTTGTGGCAATCAATATTCTAAGTTGGGAAATTTAAGATGAAATTTCTTGGGAAATATAACGATAGCACTGCGAATATAACCGATTAATATGAAAGTTTTAAGGGTCTCGAAATATAGTTGCATGAGTCAGACAGACCAATAATTGAAATTGCTGGCACCGAGGAGTTCAAAAAATGCCATGAAACTGAATGTTCCATCCATTTATCACTTTATAGCAAACTCTATTGTGGACGAATATTTTCAAGTGATAACCCCATCGACATAGAAAAGCAGATCATTCGGAGGAGAGCTAATTTTGTATTATAAAAATAACTTGCGAATACCAGATACTTCCGATCTCCTGAATTATATCGCATAGACAAGAAAAGAACCGCCTTATAACAACCTTAACATCAAATGGGAGATATGCTAAT
Source organism: Nipponacmea schrenckii (assembly GCA_030562195.1). Lineage (NCBI taxonomy): Eukaryota > Metazoa > Mollusca > Gastropoda > Lottiidae > Nipponacmea > Nipponacmea schrenckii. Next base: position 8,042,511 of record CM060202.1, read on the forward strand.
ATGAAACAAGTTGATGAAAGATTAAGTCCGGTAAATGGACCATGGGCTATCTATGTTTCATGCCCCAAAAAATCTGGTGGTATAGCTTTTTTGAAATTATTCAAAACCAAGTAATTCTGCGTAAATAATTATTCACACATTTTAAAGGGATTCAAATAGATTTTGTGGTAAGGGTATTATCGGAATACTGCAGACGAAAATCAAAAAAACAGACATCAAATTAGAATTATTCAATCAAATGCTATTAAATCAGATGAAAATATTGAAATATTTAACCGACAATTTCTTCTTTGGAAACTGAAATAATAGGTTCTGTTATAATATTATATCGAGCTATACTTAAATATGCGCATGGGTATATTAATTGCTTTTAAATGGATAATGGATGAACAGAAAATTTGAATATTTTAATATTGGCCTATAAGAGCTCTATTTATCAGTATATATACCTGCTGCCATAAATAACATAAAAAATAAATAAATATTAACAAAAAACCTAAGAAATTATCCAATTAAGATGCATTTAATTATTGAAAAACGCTTAATAAATTGATAAAGCGTTTTTCAAAGAAATTACTTGGTTTTCCAGATTATAAGGGATTCTGTTTCTTTATGAAACAGGTAAGTTCGCTGATGAATATATATATACATGTACTCATATTGACCATTCTTGAGAACTAAAATTTTACGTTCATTACGCTGCAGTATCCCTTTTAGTATTTTTTGAAATTTACATTATTTTGAATGGTGTATCTTTAATGCGTGGCGATCAGTTATGGCGCTAACGCATTGTACTTGATTTTAACTTAGAGATGCTAAAACCACAAACCACGGTCTGTTTGATGTTCTGTAAGAATATCGGATTAATAAGTTTTAGGCAAACTTTATAGCCGAATCGTCTTTCTGTGAATGAAAATATATTAACATTGAATTTTCTTGTAATGGCTTAAAAGCTGCTGATGTGATCCCGAACTAAATCTTGTTCAGTAAAGTAAATGAAGCGTAGGTATCGGTGAATGTAAATTACTCTGATTAGCTATAAGCCGTATCAATGAATGGGCATCTTTTGAACAAAATATCTAAAATGTAGTACTGTTTATCATGTTTTCGAAATTTACATTTCTCCAAAGATAAAGATCAAAGATCAAATCCGACCAAGTCTAATCAATATTCAAAATTGCCTTTATTTAAATTCAAAATTCAAAAAAAGCCATTGAAGATGGGCTTCGGTTGAATTTCCCCGATTGCACCGACAGAAAAATCACAGTCGTTGCCGGTCAAAACTAGAGGGGGAGGGGGGATTTACCTATATATTTTTTTAATTTGTTCTGGGGTTGAACATTCGGTTTGTACTAATGTGCCAAGACTGCCGCAGTTTGATTTAAATCTTCACACTTGCCCAACCCCACCCATTTAATCTAAGAAGTTGCTCACGGGACGGAGGAGAATTCTAGTAAGTTTAAACATGAACTGATTTTCTACCTGTAAAATCATATCGGTATCAATGAAATAACTCAAATCTTATGGGAACTTTTTACTATCATATGCCATTCATAAAATTTTCTTTCATGATACGAATCAGACAAAACAGATGCTGATGTGTATAACATTATTATTTTTATGATGAATTTTAACGGTTTGATAACTCAATGAAACTGACCATAAAGCTTCGGACATCAATCACGAGAATCGACCTGAGTCCAGGGTCACATTTTAGACACAACTTTAATGGCGTCTAGCATTAACCCTTCGGGTCACCATGCAGACGATACTGTGTTTTCTTGTCAGCTTACATGTTTTTAAATACTTTGTACCAATTAATTGATCATTAAAACAGAGTAAATACTTTAATGATATTAGTAACTTAATTTTGACTGACGTTTGATAGAGCGGAAACGGACATTAATGATGCCATGCCAACGAGTCCACTGGGCTCCTTTCAGCTGGAAGTTCAAATATTGGAAAACCACAGAGTCCAAATGTTTTTGAACATATTAGTTTGAGTAGTGATAATCTAGTTGTAGTGATTAACATTGCAGCCTACTGCTCTTCTCTGCAATTGGGAATTAGAAACAGCATGTGCAAGGAAAACCCTCTTTGTGAGAACATCTAAGTAAGCTTTTTTCGAAAAGGTTTAAGAACCCGAGATCAGAAAGAAGTAGCTAACATTTGCTAATAATTCCAGTTATAGTAGCCTACATATTAAGGTAGCGAAATATTAGAGCTACATTTCTCGTACAGGATTGAAAACTTCATATTTCTTCATAACCAAAAATGTCACATTTGGGGAATAGGTTATCACTTTGCACCGAAAGCTTCTCTATTTCTAAGTTCATCGAACCATCCATGATAAATACGTCTAATTAATTAAAGTGTATTTCAGATCAAAAGAAACTAAAAAAGTATCCATTTGTTATCTTGTCAAATGATCCAGAAATCCGCGAGAGCAGTGATGGACTGGTCACTGACTGGTCAGTCCATTGGCCAGTACTTTGTTATCTCAAGCAACATCAATATTCTTTCTCATATTTATCACTCGATCGAGATGCACATCCGCAATTAATTATTTAATTATTTTCTTGAGAAAAATTTCAAGTTGACGACAAGCGGTTAGATGAAAGAGCTCAGGTAAAGGTGTTTTAGTGTGATTTCTTTACGTTTGTCTCATCAATATTAATTTTTAGACGCACATTGGACTTAGAGAGATATTTTGGTTCAAACTGTTCCAGTTACTTTAGTTTATAGATTTTTAACTAAATAACTAATTTTTACCAGCCTATCGTTTTTGCATGTGCTGGTCTACTTTTTTCATAAATTTCAATTTGCAATCAATTTGTATAATGCCCGGGATTAAAATCACTGCCACCGATTTTTCATGATGATATTTTGTAAACAACATTCGAATCTTCCAAACTAGTTAGAATATGTTTTAAGCCCATTCCCATTTATTTGAAATTAATATCGTCGAAAGTGGTAGACTTGATCATTAGGAATATAATAGTAAACTTCAACAAGTATTGTGCAAGTCTAAGGCCTTACAAACTTTGAAAGTTGACACACAGATAAAAAAAAAAGATCTTTCTTTGGCGGAATCTTGGCGTTAACAGTTCAATTATTGTTCCCAAAGCAGATGTTTGTCGGTGTCAATTTCATCATCGAGAAATTAAAAATATTGACAGCATGAAAATTAATTAAAAATCATTTGTCAAAAATATCATTAGTAACTTTTCATATTATTAATAACTATTATCAAATGAACATCAATATGTTTCCTTTTCTTCTGAACACCTTTCATCACTTATCGCTTTGATCTCATGTCACAAATTGTTTCTGTAACTACTAAACCGTGAAAGCAAGGTCGTCCCAGGTTACCTTTAAATGCACGATACAGGATTGAAATCTTGCACTGCAACGGGAATTTAATTTCAGTCCTTTTATTCCATCCACACGGTAATACAAAGGTAAAACAAAAACGCAACAGAAAAAAATTAACGATAACAATTTATAAATATCGATTCACATTTATTCAAAAAGATTATCAGTCTAAATAAAATTAGATCGAACTTTCGTTCCGTTTTTATTTTCAAGCTTTTATTATTACTAATGCCGACTGAACTGGCTATAGTAAAAATAAAAGCTAAAAAAATGCAGCGAAAGTTTTGTCAATTCTAATAAGACATTAAAAGATCATCAACCAATCCAGATTAAACCCTTCGGGCCCTTTTAATTTATTTAACAGTTTGTATAATAGAGGCTGATAGAGATGATGTCATAATACCCATTGCTTTCATGTCGCTGCTGCAGCTATTTGGGGATGCTGATCTCAGAAAGTGCAGTATCTTAGACTTGTGGCCATCCAAGGGAACCAATAAACATATCTAAAACTTAAACCACAATCATTGCAAAAGAACGTTGTACGAGCCTGTATAGAGATTCCTGTTCTAGATTGTCAATCGTTGTTCTTGAATTCTATACTCTATATCTTCATAAGATGTAATCTTTGCTATAGTGAATACAAACGCTCTGAGATACTATTGCTATTGACACACAACACGTTTATTTTGACAAACTTAGAAGATGGGACTTAAATGGTCCAGACACGAATTGGTCGTAACACCACAATCTGTGTCAATCTGATTTCAAGTGTTCCCAGGAGGTGTCCAACTTAAATCAACAAAAAGATAACAATTTGTTCATCTTTATTCAAATCACTAACCCTTTAATGACCTGGGGTATTTGAAAAGCAACATTTCCAAATGTAACCATGAGATATTTAAATGCTTCTAATGTACCAAATTCCATAAAATTGATTCTGGAGCATAACTCAAGAGCATTTGAGAAGTTAGCAGGCATATGCAGAAACCTAGAATATAATTCAAGTAACAAAAGAGAATGTTGAGGTTACAAAGCCAGTCGCAGACTTGCAGTAAGTGCTCAAGTGTGAAAGAGTAAGCATTAATTAGTGGAGTTCGAATTCGGTCGTTCATCTAAGATTCGGGAGTTTTTTTGGTTTCCTTTTTTAGAGAATTAGATCGAAAACCATATCATTTATCGCAAGACTGGTCGCTATGTCATCAAAGGATGTTTCTCAGATTTTAGCAATTTATTTACTTCATGGTTTCTCCTTGCTGTGCTATATATTCCAATGTTTTCTATCCCATCTTCATTTCATCTGATGACGAGATGTGTAAATTGTGATGTGAAACGTTATGTACCTTGTTATTAAAGAAGTGTGGTATACCATACTTTATTCCCTTATGTTCCTTGTTAAATTTATATTTAGTCTTCACTTGTTACCATATAATGTTTATTTCAAATCTATGAGCTAATCCTTAAAACATACTCTTACAAGGGATAGGTCCAGGTTGTCAGACTTAAAAGAAGACTGCGTGTATGTTGTGTTTGCTTGTGAGATGTCAAAACTTCAATTTTTTTCCTGTGACCTTGGCTTTTGTTCCAAGTGACCTTGCCCTTCTTTGGCCAATAATCAGGAGCTGATGTCATAATGGCATTTATCCAAAATATACTGGATTTTATTGGAGTCGTAAATGTACTAGAGAAGGTATGTTTTAGAAGTCGGTAGGCTAAGCTAAAAGTCGGTGCAGGTGTTAACCCAGAATTATACTGTGTAAAAGGCCAAAAGTGAAATAAATATTACGGTATCTTCCTATATCGCCCCTTAGCTATTTGGACTTAAATTATTTTCAATGCGCCCTTCTCCATTCCTTGCCCAGATCACACCCTTTTTTGAGTTCAATCCTTTTTCAGTTCAGCCCTTGTCCATATTGCCACTTCCCATTTCGCCCTCTCCAGGGCCAAGGTGCATTTATAGCGCTCATTTAAAGATGCAGTACTGTTTTAAAATTTAAATTTATATACTACAAATATTGATTATACATTTTACAATACTTACCACTTATATTTATATCTGTTTCCTTTACAGATGTACAATACCAGCCACTTATGTCCATATTAGTACTATTGTACACAAATATTGATAATAGTAACACTGTACACTCATTTTTATATCAGTAACAGTGTAAACAAATATTGATATTATAACCATTGATATCGGTAAAATGTTACACAAATACTGATATCAGTTTCGTTGTACACTTCTATTGATATGAAACATTGTACAAAAATGCTGATATCAGTAATACTGTACACTCATTTTGATATCAGTAAGAGTGTACACAAATATTGATATTATAACCATTGTTCAAAAACTGATATCAGTAGCATTGTATACATATATTGATATCGGTAGAAGTTTACACAAATATTGCTAATCAGTAATATTGTACACTTCTATTGATATCAGTTACATTCTACACTTCTATTGAAATAAGTAACTTTGTACAAAAATACTGATATCAGTAAACTGTACACTCATTTTGATATCAGTAACAAGTGTACACAAATATTGATATTAGAACCATTGTTTACTAATAAAACTTATATCTGTAGAATTTTACACAAATATTGATACCAGTTACATTGTACACTTCTATTGATATAAATAACATTGTATGAGCATACTGATATCAGTAACACTGTACACTCATTTTGATATCATTAACAGTTTTCAAAAATATTGATATTAGAACCATTGTTCACTAATAAAAACTAATATCAGTAGCATTGTATACATAAATTGATATCGGTAAAGTTTACACAAATATTGATATCAGTTGCACTGTGCAAATCTATTGATATAAGTCACATTGTGCAAAGATACTGATATCAGTAACAGTGTACACAAATATTGGAACCATTGTAGCATTGTATACATATATTGATATCGGAAAAAAGTTTACACAAATATTGATATCAGTTACATTGTACACTTCTATTGATATAAAAAACATTGTACAAAAATACTGATATCAGTAACACTGTACACTCATTTTGATATCCGTAATATTGTACACATATATTGATACCAGTAAATTGTACAAAAATTCTGATATCATTAACACTGCACAGTCATTTTAATATCCGTAATATTGTACACAGATATTGATATCAGTAAATTGTACATAAATACTGATATCAGTAACAGTGTACACTCATTTTAATATCCGTACTATTGTACACAAATATTGATATCAATAAACTGTACAAAAATGCTGATATCAGTAACACTGTAGACTCATTTTGATATCCGTACTATTGTACACAAATATGGATATCAGTAAATTGTCCATAATACTGATATCAGTAACATTTGCGGTTCTGTTATGTATGGATGTACTGACTTGGTGTAGCGATATTAAATTGTATACTGTATCTCAGTTTTCAACTCGATCAATGGAATCAATTTGAGAATTGAATTATATAAAATGACAATGATAAAATTGTTTGATTATACAACCATTAAATATACAACATAAGGTAACACAGTGATGTTAGTCGATAAGAACCCATTAAAACAATACGTATCTTTTATATTTTTAACAATTCAAAGCGAAAGTAAACTTCAAATTTCAAACTTGTCAAAGTCATTAAAAATATATGTTTTATTAAAAATATCAAGCAATCAGAACTTTATTACTTTTTATCGGTTTGTTTTTGTTATATTTATCTCTTTGTTTTTCTAGACTAAGGTTACATTTTTTCCCTTTATCTTCCATGAATCTGTAGTCGGCATGCAATTGAATATAATGGCGGTAACATAAAAGTATCAAATTTTCCTGGAAATAATTAGGAAACTGGCATGCAATCATCTATTAAATATTTCCATAGTTCCATAGGAGTAATTACATTTTCAAATTACCATTATACTTATCTATCACATTTATATTTGAATTGAAAGTTATACTGGATTGATTTTCGCTGATTGAACTTGTTTTGGTTTTGAAGTGGTTTTGAAAAGGCTTAAAGTCCTTTTAGCTCAGGTTTGGGTCAGTTTGGCTGAAATTGCATAATTCACAGAAACAGAATCAGACAGGACATCGGAATTGTCCAAGAAGAAATTAACTATATATCCTTAAACATAATAAGTATATGTCCATGAATACATTAAAACTCTTTTGAATAACGTTTACTATAGTACGCTGCTTTTTGTCAATAGTGTTGTAAAGCCCTTATAAACGCTCTCCATATTGAAATAAGTAAATTTTTGTATGTTCATATCGGGATTGTTCATTTCGAGAAATAGACGGACCCATCACTAGGCACGATACAACATCAACTTGATGGTCGTTATTTCTATGACAGAGCTAAGAACTAATTTTTGCTAGAAAGGGAACAACGGATTATACCGTTCGAATAGTATAAATGAAATGAATGGAGTTTTACGTCATACTTTTCTGCACCCTATGGGCTAATGAAGAGGGGCAACGCCATGTAGTGTGCTATGAGGGAAATTTTACCAGGACAGCGGCATTATCCCGCTCTTTTTCGACTTCGAGGGATCTTTAACGTACACAGCCTCTAGCACACGGGGCCTCGGTTTATTGCCCCGAACGACTAGACGTTTTCTCATGTCGGTCCCCTCCGATCTGCATCACTGACAAGGGGAAACCGGGCTGAAAAATCCGAAGGTAAATCTTGACCTTTGCCGGGATTGAACCCGGGACCTTCAGGGTAGCGGGAAAGCGTCTTACCCATTGAACCATAACAATGATGACCATAGGAATAGGATAAGCGAAATACAATATTTCACAATTTCTAAAGGACTAACCAATCTTAAAAATAGATATAGACGGGCGTGTTTGTTTCTTGCATTACCTTTAAAAAAACAATTGGCATGGCATGACACGTGAGCTAACAAACAAGAAACTAGGCCGTTTAAGGCTTATATGCAAAACGTCCTTGAGTGTAATTACATAGAATACTTAAAATAGGACATCAATTTTTTTTTTTTTTTTTTGAGAAATGGTAAATAAACGCTTTGTCATTGACTATAATGGTTCTTTTATTACTTAATGTCTGTTTTTTTACATAGATTAAATTTTTTTATCAACGAATCTAACGGAAATTTTGCTTCAAAATATCGTATTACAGGATTAACTATTTCATCACTGCTTTTATAGCGGTTAATTTTATTCTAAAATATTCCGTTAGGTTGCTTATAACTTCACAATTCACTGCACATCAACAATACATGTCATAATATTTTCTTTAGCTTTAAAAAACCTTTTCTGAACTCAGGGTATAAAACGCTGCGTGTGCTCGGGTCTTATGACTTATCAAATAATCGTTTTTTATCATTTATTTAAAGGGGTGTTTTCACGTATGAGACATACCTCAGATTCGATGTGTTGGGTTGTGGCATATTCCTACTTTTAAGATCAATAAAGGCAACTGACGGAAACTGCGATTTTCCAATCGCTTGAACGCTTATATCGAATTAAAGGGGAACCCAGCATGAACCTGCAATCAGCAGTATGGTTGTTTACAACCGTTGGTGCTTCTGGTGGGAAAATCTGATCATTTTCTGGATTTAATCTTGAATCAAGCAGATCTCAACCTAGAAAATCACAGTTGCCATTTGTTGCACATGTTCTTTTTACTCGTAAAAATAGATCTTACCATTGACCTGGGCGGTGGGAATTTGCATTTGGCAATTATAACGGCCAAAAAGCAAGCCAAGCTCAAATTAGCGTTAATGAAATAATGTATAGTACGTAAGACTTCACTTCAATTTCAGAAAAGTTTCAAAAGCCTTGCCCTATCGCCATGTATTTTTATTTTAGTATTTTGCTGTGTTCTTTTTTTTTTTTTTTTTGTTAATGATTTAAAACCATAAGTTTCACCAGTACCAAAAAAAAAACAATAAAAATAAATTCACTCATAAACAATACTATACAGTATAGTACACAGGTGTACTCATCATTTTAACAAGTTTTTTTTACAATATATCATTGAATTTATCCATATTTCATACATTAATGCTTGTCACAGCTTTGCTATATTTCAATAATACCTTTTACGGCAATAACACAAAGAGCACATAATACTATTATGCAAAACATTGTAGAACATTGGGAAATGCTTCGCATATATACCAAATTATACTCCAACATCATTCAAGGTTTAAGTGTGCCGATATCATGTTTAAGGAAAAGGTTGGGCCGGATATTTAGTAAGCAAAGTCAGCTCCTAGACAAATTCTTCAGCAATTTTCTATTCTGGTTTTAGTAAAGTATATTTTCTGTGTGTTACCAAATCGAACGTGTTTACAAACCATGAGTAAAGTTACTACATATAGCGAGCAACCATGGAGCTAAATACATAACTTAGAGACCCCAAAATCGTAAAAATCAATATCAGTAGGCTTATAGAGTAAACACATTTTCTAACACCAAGATCGATTGACTTTTTAATCGGCCGACAAAAGCCGAATTAAATATGGTGTTGACAATTTGATATCTAGGTGAAAATAGATGTGTAATATTTGTAAGAACTAGTGTAAAACGGGCTTTAAATCTTATTAACCTATTGATCGACGGGGCGAAATGGCTGTAAGCTAAACTTGTCACGTTAAATATTGTGGCAAAACGGTGGCATTGTTCTTTAATTGTTGGCGGTTTGATCGCTTTGCCAAGTATAATCTGTTTTAATTAATCTTAACCATCAAAAATCAATGATGTCGGCTAGATGAAAGAATTTTAAGGAGGTCAATAATTTGATAGGCAGGTAAAGCAAAACCTTTGATTGAAAAAGTGCTGAGAACTCTGACAAATGTCAAATGATGGTTGTTTAATTTACAAATTACCTTATTTTCTTTAGGGATATAGAAGGTTAGATTGTTTCGTTACCTACTGAGTAGTTTCTAATAGTCTAAATTTCTTATGTTCAAACAACCTTACAGTACATAGTTTTAATATTTTCCCAACACACTGCATTCAGTTGCCGGATTTTATTGTACGGGTGGTGTGGAATGCAAAGTTAGGACTCCAAACTTTTTTCATTTTTCTGATTCAAATTTTACCATACAGTACCAAAACGCAAAACTGTTTCATTTCTTTAATAAATACCAGGATGCCATACTCAATCGCCGAATCTCATCGGGTGTCACAAGTTGACAGAAACACATTATCGTCAATGGTATATAATTTTTTCATCTTTTTTTTTTCAAATTATGTCCCATGCTTTTAATACACGAAAGTTTGCCTTTAAATATGTTGTAAGACTTTAAGGGACACCAAACTGGCGTCCAATTTTCAAGTTTTTATCAAATTGAAAAAGCAAGTGTTTATTTATTCGTACTTTAGACCTTTCTTTAAGTCTATCTATGATAATATGTATGTTTTAAAAATTAATTTGAAACTTATATAAAACAGGTGTTTTTTATGGTAAAACCACATTATAAGGCCTTATCTAGATCTGGTTTCGCGTTAGCTAACTGTAATTTTCTTAGCGTCACTTTATAAAAAGTTGGGGGAGTGATTCATTGATAAATATTAGTTAACTCAAGCTCGATGTAGGTTATATTAAGTTATATATACAGCTCACTGGGTTGTCAAAGTCGTTGCCTAGGCAAAATTTCAATCATATCATGGAGAGTGCAAGAGGTTTTCATAATCAAGGGATAGAAAAATGTTTCCTTGCATGCATATCTTTCGTGACGCATTATAATATAAAGCTTACTGCTCCTGTCGTCTGCAATTCATGCAATAGCTGACAAAATGGAACTCTTCAGGCTTTTGTGTATACACTAACAGGAATCTACATCTTCTGCGTTGCGTTACATACATAATAAGTTCTTAAGTTTCTTCGTATATGTGTAAGTTTAAAAGTTTAAAGCTGCTTCCTTTATTTCGAAGACATTGCTTGATCCTTTAGAAGAGTCCCACTTATATCAATCCTTCCATCACGGAGCATTGTCGTACATCACAGTTGACTTTTCGAACACAGCATAGAAAATGGGAGAATGTGTGGGATATGAAGGGAACCTGATGTTTATTAAACGCTTTACGATATTATACAATACGGGGTTGTGTTCTATAATTTTCGAAAGTATATTGATATTCCTATATCGAAATCAATTAAAATTCGCGTCTGACTTAGGAAAATCAAAAATCGCCGAAATAAAATACAACAGTGATTCGCGTCCTATTCTTTTCTGAAACTGCATTCATTAATGAAAAAGGACAACACAACATGCAGTGAGCAATGAGGGGAAGTTTGTCACGACATCGGCATAATGATACATACATATACATGTGCATCAATAGTTCCTAAAGCACACGGCGTCCTTTTAAAGTTATACCGTTTTCTTATAATATAAGTTTAAATAGCACAGTATGTCAACTTAAACCTTATTATACAACACATATAAAACGTATATATACACAGCCCCGAATTCGGGTCAACTTTTCTTTAACAGCTTGAATGGGGTCATATGTGTAAGTTTACTGTTATCTTTTTCAGGTCGGCCCCTCCCCCTGACCCCCACAGTAAACACAGTGCTCCAATCAAATTAACGGTATACAGTATCATCAAACAAGCGCGTTTCTTGCCGACGTTCTAATGCTATAGTGGTTTTAAACAAGTGATTGATTCTTCAAAGTTAGCTATCGCAATCAATGTAATTGATGTGATATGTGACTTCATGCAGTGATAGATCATTGTTTTTATTTGACTCAAGAGAAAAAGAGTTCACTTAAATTTTCTTTCAAATTCATGAAAATTTGGGATTAGAGGTGAAGCTTTGGATCGTTTCAAGTCAATGTAAGTCTATTCATATTTTTTCTAACTTTTTGTAGAAGGCTGCAGACCACTTTAAAAAGTGATATATCTCCCGAAAATATGTTTTAAAATGCATTTTATGTCTTCTGCATATTTTTGCCAATTTTGAATGAACGATATTTTGATCTAAAAACTGTTATAGAATTCAATTTCATAGTTGTCAAGTTTTTTTTAAAAAAGCTTACGGTGTTTTTATGCATCTTATCTTGAAGCGCGTCTTGGCCTTTTAACAGTGTATGTATTTAGAAATATCAGATTTCAAATATGGCGTGTAATTCATGAATGGATGGTATCTCACGCCAGTAATCCATATGCTACAACATCTACTTGCAGGAATTATGGAATTAGAATTCTATCAGAGTGATTTTGGGATGGAAAGCACTAATTTTTATTCTTCATATTCATCAAAAAAGAGAAAATACAGCGGCAGTTCTTTCATGCGTTTACCCACGGTAAGCCTCGTTTTCGATTTTGGTAGATCATGAATGAAAATTTATCTGTGGTTGGGTTACCACAAATTTTATCAATGAAACTTACAGGTTTATTGTAGCCAACTCTACGCTTTGGGCTCACGTGGTTTGTATTGGTCCCTTTAATCGTTGACTTCATTGATTCAGGTGTTAGTCATACCTTTAGGGGCTGTTTTTATAAGTTTGTTAATTTAGGGAGCTCCTCAGATTTGTATTTGTTGGCTGTAAATGTATTTTTAAGTCTTGCCAAGGCTGCATTTAAGTGAGTTTTAAAATTTTGTATAATTGTATTCTATCAAATTATATAGAAGTATATTCATTGGTTCAGTTGTGAACATTTGATTAACAGATAGGATAAGCATATTAGTTGTTCAGCTTTCATGGAAATAGCTCTAAGAACACCAATCAAGGAAATTATTCATGAGGTCACGGTTGAGAAGTGTAGTAATCTGCAGAAAAAAACACAAAGAAACATCCAGATCTGAATTTTAAGCATATTTATATATTTATGCAAGAGTACATCATACTTAGATAAAGTTAGTTCTTTGAAGCAACTGACCACAGTTTTTGCACTATATTCTTATAATAGTGGTAGCATTTTTTTTTACCTGCCTTAAAAGGGATTGTAAAAAGCTTTTCTAATGTTTTCATGTGTATCAGGGACACTGATATCACCAATTTGCATATTTTCTATCAGACATCTGTGGTTCCTGTTATTCTACTTAAACTAGGCGTTTTTTATGACATCACTATTACAAAGGTTCTTATATCATTAGCATCTTTTGTGACAGTGACATCATTAAACGCTTAGTTTTAGGTCAATTGCAAAAACCACAAATGCATGAATGAAAATTGGAATGGTGCAAATTGAAGCTGTCAGTTTCCCTGATACACATAAAAAGTTGAGAAAACCTCTTTGCATTCCCTTTTGAGGCAGATAAAAAAAATGCTACCACTATTATAAGAGATATCCACTGCAAAAAGTGCAACGGTCAGTTGCACTTTATGGTCAGTTTAACTTTATCTAAGTATGATGTAGGGCCTTCTTTTCCATAAATATATAAATATGCTTAAAATTCTGATCTGGATGTTTCTTTTTGTTTTTTTCTGCAGATTACTACACTTCTCAACTGTGATGTCATAAATAATTTCCCTAATTCTTGTTCTTAGAGCTATTTCCATGAAAGCTGAACAACTAATACAATAATACATACAGCTAATATAACTTGGGTTTGCACCAGAATTTTCTAAGGTTATTCAATTAACTGCTCCTAATTAATTAGTACATGAAGATTAGATTATTTGAAATAATATTACACCGACCTAAACATAAATCTTATCTTACACCATTTTTAACTTCATTTGCATCATAATGCCCGAGGTCCTTTGAACTCATTTTTATGCAATTTTGAAATTCAATAAAGTAAGTGAACCTTTGCCAAAATGATAATGATTTAGTGTAATTTGCAGTGTTTTCGCCAATTTAAGACACATTTAAGACAAACTCATCTATGTGTAGCATGTTTATAGATCAGGCTGTTTAGAGTCTAGAGCTAGAGTTTTATAAATAAAATTATCTAGAATATAGTGGATTATGTTATTCACAGTATATCAAGTTCAGGCTATATTTAGAGTCTAGAGTTTTATTAATCAAATTATCTAGCATTTAGTGGATTATTTTATTCACAGTATATCAAGTTCAGGCTATATTTAGAGTCTAGAGCTAGAGTTTTATAAATAAAATTATCTAGAATATAGTGGATTATGTTATTCACAGTATATCAAGTTATGATAACTTTATTGATCTTATCTAATTACCTAGGATTTTAAATCAAGTTATCTTAATCTTAATAGATAAATGCTATCTAGAAATTTCTCAGATATGTACATGTTGATTCAATGGCTTTTATATTAGGTTATCTAGAATAAAATACACATAGACCAAATTATGTAGGGTTTTCTAGATCTAGATCAAATTACAGAGAGATTTATAGATCTACTGATAGTACATGATATGTTAATAGATTAGACCATTTGAAACATTCTAAATTATAGATCATATGAATAATGTTACATAGATTCTATTTATAATGTAGATTTATAGATCAATGCTTATCAACAATATAGATTCTTTTATTTTTTTGTCTTTGAGTTTTCACAAAAGTCATGTTCTCCTTATTTTTAACTTCCCATATATTGAACATTTTCTACTTTGGTTTTCATGTCTGAACTAAGTGGCACGAATTTGGTTGCCTTCAATTTGTTTTGAAATTTTGTCAATATTAGCCAAACGTTTATAGCAAAGTGTATTGTTTAAACAATGTTAAAGTTTTGACTTCATATACCATTTTATTACAATCATTTTAGAAGACCCAAACAAAAGCACTTTTAGTTAACTTGCCTTTAAAAAGACCTTTAAGTGATAATAGATCTTAGAATGAACATAAAATTTTAAAATTTTAAACTTGGTCAGTAAGAGGTCTATTCATTCAGTAAATATACCTGCTACCATAAATAACATAAAAAAAATAAATAGATATCCAAAAAGTAATTATCCATAAAGATGCCCTTAATTATTGAAAAACGCTTAATAAATTGATTTAAGCGTTTTTCAAAAATGACTTAGTTTTGCGAGTTTTCAATATTTGAAGGGATTCTGTTTTTTTTAATGCCACCAGGCAAGTTCCCTGATGAATATACACTCATATTGACCATTTTTGAGAACTACAATTTTCTTCTTTTTTTTTTTTTTTCTTTTTTTTTCCAATGTATTGCCCCATGGGCTGAATGTGAGACAGGACCATGTCCTTGTGTATTGGGCCTAATTCTGACCCATGTAAAATAAAGAGTTTATTATTATTATTATTATTATGTTCATGCTAAGACCTATTATCCCTTTAAAAATATTTTGTTTTTGTTTCAAGAGCTGTTTTCTTTTTAATTAGAACCATTTTGGATTTTCTAGTTGGAACAACATTTACATAATGTTATATGACTTACCCCTTAAAACCTTGTCTGGTCTTTTCAGGTAACATATGATTCTAAAGACTGTGATGCTGTCAATATGAACATGATGTCTTCAAGAAAATGTCACAATGACCGAGTGGTGCCGTCAATACAAAAAGTTCCGTCCCTCTCTGATTTGTCAGATGAAAGCTTGGGTAAGTTAATTCTTTTGAATCATGACCTGGGCCAGTGCTTTCTTGAGAATACTATTCTCATCTCAACCTAACACCAGATATAACAGAGATATAAACAAACAAACGATCAAACATGGGATATCCTCCATATAATCAAACATGGGATACCATCCATACAATCAAACATGGGATACCATCCATATAATCAAACATGGGATACCATCCATACAATCAAAAATGGGATACCATCTATACAATCAAACATATACCATCCATATAATCAAACATGGGATACCATCCATACAATCAAACATGGGATACCATCCATATAATCAAACATGGGATACCCTCCATATAATCAAACATGAGATACCATCTATACAATCAAACATGGGATACCATCCATATAATCAAACATGGGATACCATCCATACAATCAAAGATGGGATACCATCCATACAATCAAACATGGGATTACCATCCATATAATCAAACATTGGATATCCTCCATATAATCAAACATGGGATACCATCTATACAATCAAACATGGGATACCATCCATATAATCAAACATGGGATACCATCCATACAATCAAACATGGGATACCATCCATATAATCAAACATGGGATACCATCCATTTAATCAAGCATGGGATTACCATCCATACAGTCAAACATGGGATTCCATCCATATAATCAAACATGGGATACCATCCATACAATCAAACATGGGATGCTATCGTACACATTTGGGAACACATTTGCACATTTGTTTGTTGGATAGCTGTTTCACATAGATAAAGAAAAATAAAACATGAATTGGGATACCCTTAAACAAATTAAAGATATTTTAGCTAGTGTTGTTGAGTTGTAACATTTGCAGGGATGTGTGAGACAACTTAGATCTGTTAGAATAAGTTCTGATGTTATATTTTTGGCTGAAAAGACAATACTCCATTTCATTACAACCATCCTTCTATTTAAATTTCACAAGTAAAATTGGGACAATTTTTTTGTCTGTTGCCTCAGGTTATAATCTAAATCCCATTTATAGTTTCTTTTTATGGCCGTCTCATTTCAGTACATGACTTGTAGCTTTAATCATGCCATATTTTATCTGATAAATTGATGTATTAAGACAGCTTTTTTTCCTATAAAATTGCTTGTCATAGAATCACTTTATTGCACTAAACCAATAAGAAATCAAATTGCTCTAATATTTTCCAATAATATCAATCTGCAAATTTTTTTACAGAATGTGACATGAATTGTGATATGAAACCTATATACTATTATTTTCACATATTTGTGATTATTTTTGCAATTTTTGTTGTCTTGCTCTAAAAGCATTTTTGAAAATTAATGCATAATACAAATTTTATTGGACTTTAGTTTACTTGAAAGTGAAGCATAACACATTTCAAACAAACAGCATGGACAGCCTTATAAACTCCTTATTCAGAATGCAAGACAATCCAGAGTAAATAGAATAATTGTGCTAAACATTGATGAAACCTAATGGTTTTTAATGGAAAATAACAATAAATTCTAATTGTTCTGCACTTGAAATGGTAAAAAAAAGAAATATGAAGTACCATAGGAGGCGTCTATCATTTTTATGATTTTGTTTTTGAAAATTATGTAGAGCACTTTAGTGATATTTTTTTTCTCAAAAAATGACCATTTTCACTTAAAAAGGAACATAAAATTTTGTTTTTTTTGGTTTAAAATCTTAAGATCTCACATCCAGTGCCATTGTATTTGCATTTATACACCACATAAATAGGTGATGGAATTCCAGATTTTTTCAAAGTTTTAGCTAATAACTCTATTGAGGTAAAATTGCTTAGAAATAACCCAGTTCTTTTGATGTTGTAATATAAAAAAGTATTCATTCCTGAAAACAATTTATTTTAATTGTATGTAATTGGGGATAATCAAAGGAAAATGAGTCCTGTCAGCCGAAGAATATTGATTGTTCAGGTCTATTTTTTCAACAAGTTCATTTTGCATGGAATACCAGTTCCATTTTTTCCTCACCCTGCATCTTCTTCAGTCCCACCTGTGGTGCACACTAAGCCAAATAAGCATGAGTAAAAGAGGCTGCTAAGGTAATACAATTGCCACCTGTAAAGATGACAAGCAAATTTTGACAGTTCAACACTTATGCTCTTCATAATTAGAGAGTCCATATCTCTAAACAAATTGTATTCAAAAATATTCCTTCCAAAATTATCAGTTATCATTGAATCAAGTCATACAAATGTAAAGAGGTAAAAACATCAAAAGAATTAAAATCACAGATCATCTGATTTGCCGTCTGCTGAAGCAAAAATAAGTTAGCCTCTAAATAAAACTTCATCCTATTAATTATACAAAGATTAATCTGTGCATTGACCTTAAAATATCAAAGGTGATAATCATTAGCATAATGAATTGTCAATGTGAGAAATTTTTGCCTCCAATTATTGTTAACATTTGCATACCTGAAGCCTACTTTTCAATTAAGAAGTGCTTTGAGTTTGGTTGCTGCTATGGTAGGAATAATTTGGATGATTATTTCTGCATTATCCTTGATTATGAAAACTGAAGCAGAAACCATGGATGTAAAACTCCATTTCATCAAATTTAAATCCTCAAATGCATATTGTGATAAGGGTGTTATACACAAAAGACTTGTTAGTTTATGGTGTTATGACCTTGCTTAAGGGCAAATAGACCGTGGTGTGGACAGTGTTTTATTTCAATAGGGTCCATACACAGACAAACCAAGAAACTTATTTAAGATGGCCGACAACAATAGAAAGATTTAAATCCAGTCTATGATTATATTTGTATTAACTTGAGTAAAAGAAAAAAAGAGCTTAATGCCTATAAAAAATGATCTGATCAAACATAGCGTTAATTTAACACCCTGAAGGTGTAGACAATTAACACAAAGATTAAATCATTTTATTTCTATGTTTCTTCTAAATCAAACAGTCAAGTTAATGATTCTTTTTTTTACTGGTTCAATAGCAACTATTTTTCTTCATGTGATTAGAATAACTTGGCTACATTTCACTTGTTTACTATTTACTAATAAACAATCACTTTAGTTTGTTGTTACCATGACGAAAGTATTTATCAGTAATCACTTTGATGATGAAAAAAAAATCAAACTATCCAGATGGTGACATTTTTTATCCAGTGTATTGATTGACAACTATTTGACTTTTTTGATACTGTATAGTTTAATGTTCCGACCTTTTAAACACTAATAAAAAAAAAATCAAGCACCTTCACTCGCTGGTACATATACCAAATTTATACTGAAAATTTGTGGCCATAGTAGATACACTTGGATGTAAAACCCAATTTCATTACATACTACAGGTGTAATTATAAAAAGCTCAATACTATAGTTTTAATGTAGAAAACGAAATAACCGACCAAGTTATTATACAAGAATACAATTTGGTCAAAGTCTAAATCATAACAAATGACTTGTTTGAAGATTGTGTTCGAGAGTCACATGACAATTGTGTGTTAGAAAATAAGAGCCAAGTCTTTTTTGATTTGGTTTTCTGACATGAATCAAAATCTTTCTTTTAGTTTGTAGGTGATGTGTCAATTTTAACATCAAGATCCTTCCACTCGGTCAAAGAGTGCCAAACAAGAGAGCCTGATCGGCGTTTATC
Source organism: Nipponacmea schrenckii (assembly GCA_030562195.1). NCBI lineage: Eukaryota > Metazoa > Mollusca > Gastropoda > Lottiidae > Nipponacmea > Nipponacmea schrenckii. The sequence goes on from CM060202.1 coordinate 8,062,004, forward strand.
GTCAACTTCAAATAACATAAAGTCGAAGTTAAAACAATGAACTCTGGGTGCCGAAACTTTGAGTTTGTCAAACAAACATGGCGTTTATTTCTCATGCAACGTTTATGTTTAGACAAGCCTCATTTTTGTTTGGACATCGCTTAGCAGAAGGCTGTTCAAACAAATTGAAAACTTTTCTTATAAGAAACCATTTTTAAGTTCACATTTAGTCTTGTTGCAGAAGGTATAATGATTGACTTTAAAGAAAACGTAAAGTGAAATCCAAACACAAAACTTTTGAAAAGGAGTGGATTGAGTTGTTTTTTGATTATGTTTTTGGCCCTCTTTAAATTTTGTATTTTAATTTAGGGATGATGCCTAGCTCAGCTTATAAGATGCTTGCTGGCTAACATCCGGGTCAGTAGCTCATTGGTTTGATCCAGACAATGCTTGACTGGCATTGAAACAGCATATTGTTTTGCTTGCAGGGCTGTGGTAACAACTGTGCATACCAAAGTGCTGCCCTGCCAAAATTTCTCTGATTGGAAAGTAAATACCCAATCCATACACAAAATAGCATTGTAATGGAAAATTTAAAGTCTATTTGGAAAATAGATCTCGTTCAATGGGTATTACCTTTATAAGGTTAATATAGCTAATACAAAACTTTGTTTACTTTCAAAAGATATTTAACATCTCTTTTTAGAGTAAAAATCCTTTTTCTCACTTTCTTTATCATCTGAATTATTCATGAATATGAATTTCTTAGTTATTGATGAATTGTACATGTAGAATCTTTTTATTTGAAATCAATCATTTTTTCTAAAGAGTTTTACAATTTATTGTGAAGTCGGATTGAAAGAATACGCAACATTATTTAATGAGATCAAGCTGTATTGATACAGTTTTTGGCAGAAGTCAATTGAAAAGATTTTATTAGCTTTAAGAAATATGACCTCAATCTATTTAAAGGTCCTTACTGATAAGGGGTTTCATTTCTACCAACTTTAAAGGGCTGATTCATGGAAAATTCCTTTTTTATGTCCTGTTGCTAATAATAGTATAACACTGAAGTTGTTGACAACATTTGTCCCTGTATCTTATCACAAAGAGATCCTAGTAAATCACAATTTGAGTGGATTTATTCGATTTATTTGTTATCGGTGAATTATGTTGAATAAACACTTGAATCTGCTTTGAGTAACATGTATAAAAGCACTACGTATGCCTGTATTTTTTATATCTTTGCATTTGGGGTCAATGGTGGTTGATGAAGTTGATGATCTATTTTTTTTTATTAGGAGCATCAGAAATAACTTTTGATGCTTCTTCTTTTGTATTTCATATGTATTTCTTACTGAAAATACAACATATTATAATCATTTTCTGGCCTCAATACACAGGTTTAACTGTATGTTAGGAGGGGGTTTGAAGTATAGATATCACCCCTACCCCTATATAGTGATAATAAAAGACCACAAGATAATATAAAAGATTATAAACTCATTTCAGTTCTCATTTCAAATGTTCAAAGGTCACTTTATGTAAGATAAACAAAATTTTAAAGGAGACATTTCTATAAAAATTTGCATTGACTCGTGGTGTAGTGATAATAATATCTGCAGAAAATTCACTTCAACAGAAACTTGACGTTTGTGTTTTGGATCTTAGGTTGCAAACTTAAACTTTCAGTACTTGCTGAGTAAAATTTCTGTAGGTGATTTTTTAAAATCTGGCTAAGACACCTTGTATCACTCTGTAAATGAGTCTGTCAACTATGTTTCATTTATTGGTGTAACAGAACAACTATTTAAATGATGATGCCCAGTGCATTTAGAAGTGATGCAATATCTTGTGCTATATCTTAAGTTAAAAAAAACAAATGGCCATTTAGTTTATTCATGTATTCTATCATGCGAAAAGTTAACATACTAACCTAAATCATCCAACAAACTTGGCCCTAGGCCACCATTTAACATTGAGCCAAGCAAGCTATCCGATGATATGTTTTTTCTTCCTGATGTATGTGGTAATTGGTTTCATAAGATGACCTATTTCATGTGATATCTAGTCTTACACCAGAAGCTTATTGTAAACTCACTAAGCAAATTCTGCACTGTTTCGCTGATTATCTGCTATGGCGATATAATATAGAAGTTAAATTCCATGACATATATCCTAAATAAAAAGCTTATGTTAATACAGGTCGAGGTATTAGGTTGTAGGTTGCTGATCTACTCATTTTCTAGCCACAAATCCAATTTTTATCAAGGTTTATGTAAGATTAAGACATGAAGCTTTAAATGTCAAGGTCATGGAAGAGACCAAAATGCACATACATGTATATTCTTTTATTTTGGAAACCAGATTCTTAAAACAAGAAAAAGTCGCCTAAATATTATGTTATATCATTGAACTTGATTCCATCTTCCATTTCTTATTTCATAAAATGAACTAAATTTAAATGGATTTGGATGAAATCTGAAATTTATAATTGTCATATTGGCACATATAAAGATGTAAATGCTTACATATTGTATTGTAATTTATTCAAGTGAAAACTTCTGAAATTGTTCTATATAGTTGTTTCTTTTTCTTTTTTTTTGTAACAATCCTGTAGCGTGACAAATAGTTTCAAATAGTATCCTACAGACACGGAAACAATAGAAAAATGCTTAATTGTTTTTGTGTACTTGCTTAGAAATATGATTCCAGTTGTGCAAAAGCCACAAAAAAAATCATGTCATTGATACTAGAAATAGATTGTAAAGAAATAGAATGTTAACATAGTGATTTATTCCATTCTATTCAATTTAATCATTTGAATTGTTTACCTGGTATCATTTGGCTGCCATAGAAACACTGCCTGTATAACAGTTAGAGAATAATATCATAATTCTTGTATAACCAACTCTTTTAACCACGAATACTATATATATCTCAAAACACGTGAATTATTTTGAAATATTTACAGGATGCCTGGGGTATTTTTGTTATAATTTTCGACCAGAAAGTTATATGTCCAGTCACTTTTTTAATAAAAGTGATAAAATAAATTAAGGAATCTTCAATAAGCTTTTTTTTTTCTCTGTTGAAGTTTTCAAAAGTGCCTGACTTTGTCTAAGTTTCAATATCTGTCCCAAAATATAAGTAATGTTATCTAGGTACATATAAGGATTATGGGACAGGAGTATGATAACATGATAGTTGCTGGTTGTGACTTTGAGAGATTTTTTGTTAAATTAGCCTGATGTTGTTGATTTTTCATATACTGATTTGCAACATATTTCAAATTCAGACCCTTAGAAATCTTATAGTGGCAATATATAACCAGGCTGCTAACCAGCAAAAAGTTACTCAGAACTGTTTCTAAAAGGCAGAATAGTTAAAAATGAAATAAGATAGATTTCAAGGTATTCTCAGATGACCTGTGGATGGACCTGTCTGGTAAACAAAGAACCCAACAGAAGGTCTAAAGAGATCTGTTTTATTCTTCAATAACTTTGACCATGCTGCATAAACATGAACCATACACCTGGCCTAGGGTAACTGACTATTATCAGGTTTACATAGAAGTCGAGATAGGTTGAGATACAGAGATATAGCATACTGTATAATATTAGCTAGATACAGTCCCATGTTCTACTTGGTATCAGTAGGTCACATGACCTAGCACTCCCTCATTCATTCATAAAACTTGTAAGAAAGAGGCTAACTGTAAATAAAAACAAGTGTAAATAGCGTGCTACGTGAAGATATTGCCTCAACCATTCTCCGTGTTATTAGAAGTTATTAAAGGTTAAATCTAGAAACTTCTCAGACTTACCCCAACCTTACTCCAAGTTGATATATATCCTTGTTTTTTATATATACTGTTCATAAGAAATAGTGAAAAAATCTGGTTTTTATTTTAAGAATTACAGATACTTTACATTTGGTTAGCACGATTCTTTTCTTGAGACAATTTTTAGGAAGAAGTTTAGTGCTGTATTTAGGTATAAAATATCAGAACAGCAAAAACTTTCCATTGTAATTACCACTACCCTAACAATTACCATTATTACCCCTCTTACACTTAACATTACCATCCTTCAATTACAATAAAATTACTATTACCATACCTTTAGAAACAAACACTTACAGTTAACATTAAACTTTCACTAGAACTACCATTACTCTTGCATTGGCAATTATACTTTCTAACCATAACCATTACCCTCCTTACAATTACAATTACCCTCACATTAGTAACCATTACTATTCATTAAAATTACCATGAAGTGTGTTAACTTTCATTACTAGGCTCTTGTAGAAACAATACAATATAGTTTCAACTTTCAAACACCCTAGTCAAAATCTTGTACATTGTCCAACTTTGAACCAACTAACATGTATAAGACAAATATTAGTCCTTTATCCATTGGGAGTGTCCCTTTAAAGAGATCATATATCAATAAGCTATTGAATTAAGCTGATAGATTGAATACCCTGCCCTTTAAATGGCCTACTTACAGACCTTTAAATTTTAAACCAACCTTATTATGTTAATAACTTTATTAGTTTGACTTACCAATAGATGAATAAGTCTAACGGTTTTTATTAAAATCTTAAGAAAATAAAAAGCCAGGTGTGCTATACCTCATTTGAATGAACATAATTTTAAGTGCATATTGATAGTAGCAGAAACCAAATTGCAAAGAGATTTATGTACACAGTTATAAAGGAACATAGTAAATTTTGACTGTTGAAAATACGATTTAATATGCAAATGCACTTTAATTGAGCTATTTAAGCTGAACAACTTATAGTGTGCAATGGAAGAAATTTGTGAGGACAACTGTGATTTTGTGAGGACAACTGTGATTTTGTGAGGACAACTGTGATTTTGTATTTAATTTATAAAAATCAAAAGTGAGCAATGGTGCTAGGTGCAGAAGTCATTACTCCTTTTCATTCTCTTCCTTTTGAAAAACAAAAAAAAGTTTGTACCATAAATTTTTGATGGCCTTCAAGAAACTGGTATTTTCTAGAATTATTTTCCTAAAATGACCCAAATAAGACCAGATAACAAAGAGGCCAAAGAGAGCTGCCAAAATAAAATAAATAAATTTAGTTATAATGGTTCTATCATTCATCATTGTCAGTAATAGATGATCGTAAACAATACAAAAACACTACATACAGATCAGAGTGACATCAAATATATTACTGTCTTAGTTTATTAAAAATGTTACCATAAAAGGCCACAGTACATTCATAGAGATTATGAAAATTTATTCAAATGTTTAACTTGTAGGCTACTTTGTCATCATGGCAAAATGGCAGTGCTCTTTAGTCATTCTAAATGATACTCTACAAATTTGTTGGTTTTGTCTGAGGAGACTCATAAAAGCTCTTGTTTTTCTTTGAGAGAAGTTTGAGAGTTAATGCCCAGAGCCCAAGAGAAAATACTTCTCATTATACAAAAGTATGTTTGTACTTTTACATGCCCTTCACAAAATTGTAGAAGAAGCAAAAAATAAGGTCACAGTATGACGAGATTGAAGAAAGCAGGTTTTATGAAGACTAAAGGGAGATTATTCTAGTTAGCTTTAATCCGTCTGCTTACATATTCTGACATCATCCAGTAATTGAATCGTTGGTTATTGTTTTACATGATAGATAAGAACATGGTATAAAACATGTGTTTGTATTATCCAATCAATTTGAGAGAATGTTCAACTGTCAAAAGAGGTTACTTAAACAAGTAATGGGCAGGCAATATGTCATTCATATGTCAATCAAAACCATTTTGTGTAATTGATTATTAGGTGTTGTACAACACTTGAAAATTTCTATTCATTAAAAGTTATTCAAATTTCTGTCAAATACAAGGCAAGGAGATCATGTTTTGAAAATAAATGGCTTCTCATTGAACAATCATAAAATTTCAATCTGCGTTCTCAAGCCCGAACAGTTTTGAATTTAGAAAAACCATTTTTTTGCAACTATCCAACTGGTAATAGTCAGTGTTCATCCATAGATATTCATATTGCAATGACCATGGCTTGTTATTCAACTCTCGTCAGTAATGGCTCAGAAGTTTCGTATTTCAACTTGTTATTTCTATGCTATCAATCGAATCTCATCGGAAAGTTTTATTCCATATATTCTCAATACATTTCCCTTTTTATTGCGTATGATAAGTGTATATGTAACCTTTTGTAACTTTAGAAAAAAAAGAGTTCAAAAACCTACTCCATGAATCAAAAGTTGAATATTCTAAGTGCTGTTTATATTCAGATCTAAGTTCATTAGTGGGTTGAAATTAATTAACATTTATCTCTAATTGGTTTCAAAAGGAAAAGTTCAAGAGTCAGTTCCTCAGGTTTTGAAATTTGATTGCTGAAAAATCAAGCACCTATTTTAATTAGGGAGAACTTGAGATGCAACACTTGAGTAAACTTTGGAAGAATGTGAATGGAGACCTTCTCAAGGCGTAGTACATTAAAACGTGCAGGTTCTCATAGTATTTTTATCACAGTTTAATAATCAAACAGAATTACGGTGCCAAGGGGAGATAAGCCATTTTGATAAATATTCTCACGATCATGCAATTTCAACTTTGTAATTGTTGATTACATTGGTGATGATTGTCTCACGTTTCAAATTTGTAATCATATTACGATGTTTAAATCACAGGCAATTTGCATAATCTGAGGCAACATCTGGGAGGATTTGATCAATCGCTCGATTAAGTTTACCTGAGTGCAAATTACTGATATATCCCAATAGCAGTCAGTTGAATATTTTGACTTTTGAGCGACAGTTAGTACCTGTTGAATCACCTACACCCACATATAAGAACAAATGTTTGATTGTTAGATGAAATCAAGTCTGAAAAGAAGACAGTTGAAGTGTTTCTACTAGCAGTAAGAGCCGATTTCAGTTTGAAAGGAGTTTTTCTGTGGAAGTGTGGCGTGGCTTGAACCATAAAGAAAGAAGCTCAAGCGCAGTTTTTATTTGCAATTTTTAGTGGAAACAAAATGATTTTGTTATGTTAATTCTTATAATTTCTTAAACTTTTCGTGTTTCTCTTTAGTTTATATATTCTAGATACTTAAGAGTGATTATATAAATAAATTTTCTGCCTCAAATACTCAAAAGTATATAAGAAATAAATTCAAAAGAAATTTTGACGCATTTAATTACTTTGTGAAAATGTAGTACCATTGACATCAAAGGGCAAGGTCGTTTTATATAATTTTGGTGTAGGGAGATAAAATTTCATGAATGAAAGAAAAGTCACATGACCTGTGAATGAATCAGAAGAAATTCACACCGACCTCAAAAGATAGCCTAAAAAATGGAAGACTTGATTTGAAAGATTTTGATTTACTGGATAGAAATACGACACTAATACTCAATTTCATTCATAAAAAACTATGACACTGCTGCTAAAAAACTTACAATATTGCTGCGTAATCAGATACACCAGACATGTGATCTTATCGACCAATGAAAAGAAAGAAGATCATTCGCAGATAAGCTCCACAGAGTTTTAAGGATTTGTCAAATTAAAACTAATTTAAATTTAGCCAAGATTAAATTTCAACTCCAGTTAGGGTCAAAGACGCTAAAATTTCATTCATGAATTTTATCTTTTTTTACAGGTTTTTCAAGTTTTTCAGGCGTAAGCTTTTATAATTTAAATTTCTGTTTAATTTATTCTAAGAAATTTTAACCTCAGAAAGGATGCTAGTCAAACAAAAATAGTGCATCTTACATCATGTATAAATTCCATATGTCAGCCTCAAAACAGGACATGTACGCTTGTACATATTGTAATTTCCTATAAGATACTGCACATTTGATATTAGTTATTACTAGTTTATTTGTTGCTTGACGTGGTGTTGATGTTTATAGGTAATGAACATCAGCTCCTTTCTTCATGTACTTAATTCACTTTATTTCAACTTGAGGAAGGAAATTTCAAGGATTTTTAGGCAAATCTTAGATGTCAAATAACTCTTTAGATATCTAGTTATATTAAAGACCTTGGGAATAGGGGTGGATTTATTTCCAAACTATGAAGAACCTTCAAGTTCTACCATGTTTCAGATTACCCAGAATTATCAAAAGAATTTGAGCACTCTTGGTGCTTTGTGGTAATGGATAAAAAAAAATGACTTGGGTTACAAAGTATTCCACTTCTTTACCTTGTTTTCTGGTAGCCTAAGTAGTCTTAGTTCATGAAATCATTACTGATGAAAAAAAGATAAAAAAAAAAGTAACCCCAGAAACATTACACCTGCTGAATGCAACTTGTTCCTCAAAACTTTTGAATGGTAATTTCATAACTTTCTCACTGAAGAGTTAAGTAATCGAGGGGAGGTAACTAAGGTTGACTAATATTAAATGCTGTGTTGAAAGGTGTATAGGTTTATTATATCTGTTTATTTATTTAAATGAAGAGTAGATTTATTTAGCAGTCCTATAATTGAATCATCAACTAACATTATGACTTGCCTTGCTTCAATCGTTTTTACATCCACTCTATAGCAGCAGACTCTTTCTGCCTCCTTTCAACTCATAAATTTGAAGTTGAGTTTAAAGTGATTTATAAAAAAATAGTTACATGCTGGTTAAATTGTTTGCCATATTTATAACGAAAACTTTCACTATGCAGATGTTGAATGATTAAGCCTCTTTCATAAGATAGTTGCACTTGCTTTGGAATATTGGTTACACTATAGCAATTTGAAAATTACCTCCTAATTTGATCAAATGACATTTTCAATATGTAAATCAATATTTTGTTGTTGTATATTTTTAGTTTTTGTGAAAAATGTAAAAATACACAAAAAGAACAGAAACATAGAATCTACACTATAGCAATTTGAAAATTACCTCCTAATTTGATCAAATGACATTTTCAATATGTAAATCAATATTTTGTTGTTGTATATTTTTAGTTTTTGTGAAAAATGTAAAAATACACAAAAAGAACAGAAACATAGAATCTGATTGACCATCAAACTGATGACACCCCAATGTTTAAAAAAATAAATCATTGAAACAAAAGCCATGGTATTATTTAAAGAAAGTTCATATAATCTGACGATAAGAACTAATTTATCAGTTACTTGAGTATAAAAGTAGAAAGTAGTCACTTATTCCATTGGGAAAACATTAAGAAAATATAAAATGTTCATGTTAAAACTTTTGATCTTCTTTTGAAAAGGAGATAAAAAAAAATATCAACCATGAGAAAGGAATAATTTTTCATATTGAATAGCCATTTTCAAAAGGGATATTTCATTTAATATAAGATTTATCTTGATAGATTAAGAAATAAAATTTGCCTGCACTCCATGCTCTATCCAGATGAAAAGTGGTGCTGATTTATTAATGCCTATTCCAGTGTTTGTATATTTATATGACTTGACTGTTTATCAGACTTCAAAGAAGAAGAGTTCTTAAGAACAAGAGAGAGATGTGGAGAGAAGAAACCTGAGAAATTTTATGAATTTGAGACAATTTTTATTTTCTGATAGATGAAAAATAATGATATTGTTCTTTTGTGTTATACATATAGATGAAAAAAAAAATTGGAAATTGAAGACAACTGTTGTTAATTCAAAGACAATTCTTTCCGTTGTATGTAGCATATTCGAGTTGGCTGCCAATAGGCTTAAGCAATTTGTGACCTCCAGGGTTTCTTATTAATTGTAATTTTAGTGTATAGTTCAAGAACTTATTTTCTTTGTCAATTGTTTGCCATCATCTGATAGATGTTTGAAAGGTAAAACTGAAAATATGTGAGTAAGAAATTGCATAAATTGTGTAATTTCCTCGCTTGATCATTTTAGGATTTCTTTTTGAAATGTAAGGATTCTATGTTTCTTTCATTTGTATGTACACATCGGTTCTTATATATGTTACTAATTTTTACTACCGTTTTTCTCTACAGCAGGTAAGCCATGTATTTGAGAAAAATATGATAGATATTTATAATGTCATTTAATTAAAAAGAGGTATTAAAAAGGCTGATCCTGAAAGTTATCAGAATTTATGCAGCTTACGCAACCTCACATGTTAACTGACACTAGTGTATCCTCTTTTGAAAATGTGTTCTAAGTTAGAATATAGAAGTAGGACATGTGCAAACATCTTGTCTTCTGGAAGTTACCAATCTTAAAGATGCATACTCCTTTAATATAAAGAATAGATTAATTTCACATGCACATACATTGATTCAAACATTTTAGCCTGATTGCACATGTAAAAATAAAGATTTGCGGTTTTTCTGTAGGTTTATTTATGAATGGGATTGATATGCGAGTATATGATTTCACCCTCATGTTGACTCCATTTTGACAAGCTAACCAGCTGTCATTCAGCTGTTAAAAAGCGGGGGTGGTTTGTCAAAGTTTAGAAATCTAAATTTAGCCTTTCGTTCTAACTTCCAAGATTGATCTAGAGAAACTTTACTGGATGTTGAGAAATGTGTCAAACCAGCTTGACACAAAATCATCAGGGAGAATCTGGTTGTTATTTTGGAATAATTCTGATGTTCCAAATTTAATTCTTTTAAATGTAAAGTTTCCCTTTGTTTCAACTTGCACAAATAAAGAAAAGAACAACATTATAAACTTCAAATTTTTTACTCAGTAAGAAATAGGTTATCAACTTGATTTTTAAGTCTTTATGAACTCAATTTATCGTGATTTAAATTCAAGCTTAAATTCGATTAAAATTATTTTCTAGATTATTAAAGAGGAATACCTTGTAAATTAATCTATGTGCCAAACACAGATGTTAATTGGTCTGCTTAATCACACACTTTAACTTATTTAATTCAGTTCAGTTCTTATTATTGAACATAGCTATGTACACAACAAGTAAGTTTTAAGTCTATCCGAAATATATTTCTGTTACAAAGTAACAAGTCAAACACAAAAGATTTATTTTGCAAAGTAACAAGTCAAACACAAAAGATTTATTTTACATAGTAGCAAGTCAAACACAAAAGATTCATTATACAAAGTAACAAGTCAAATATTTTACAAAGTAGCAATTAAAAAGATTTGTATTTCATAGCAGCGTCATATAGATTTATATAACAAAAAGTTCTCTATTATGAGGTAGAATGCCAAACACGAAAGATCTCAATATTGAAGTAGACTACCAAACACGAAAGATCTTTATTATGAGGTAGAATACCAAACACGAAAGATCTCTATTATGAGGTAGAATACCAAAAACGAAAGATCTCTATTATGAGGTAGAATACCAAAAACCTGCAAGATCTCTATTATGAGGTAGAATACCAAAAACGAAAGATCTCTATTATTAGGTAGAATACCAAACACGAAAGATCTCTATTATGAGGTAGAATACCAAAAACATGCAAGATCTCTATTATGAGGTAGAATACCAAAAACGAAAGATCTCTATTATGAGGTAGAATACCAAAAACATGCAAGATCTCTATTATGAGGTAGAATGCCAAAAACGAAAGATCTCTATTATGAGGTAGAATACCAAAAACGAAAGATCTCTATTATGAGGTAGAATACCAAAAACATGCAAGATCTCTATTATGAGGTAGAATGCCAAAAACGAAAGATCTCTATTATGAGGTAGAATACCAAAAACAAAAGTTCTCTATTATGAGGTAGAATACCAAACACGAAAGATCTCTAGATTGAAGTAGACTACCAAAAACGAAAGATCTCTATTATGAGGTAGAATACCAAACACGAAAGATCTCTATTATGAGGTAGAATACCAAACACGAAAGATCTCTATTATTAGGTAGAATACCAAACATGCAAGATCTCTATTATGAGGTAGAATGCCTAACATGCAAGATCTCTTTTATGAGGTAGAATACCAAACATGCAAGATCTCTATTATGAGGTAGAATGCCTAACATGCAAGATCTCTATTATGAGGTAGAATACCAAACACGAAAAATCTCTAGAATGAAGTAGAAATATTTTTATTTTTAAAAAAAGCAAGTCAATTTTATTACAACATTTATGTAAAAAATAATCCAAAATATATAAGAAGCACGTAGCTGTAATATTATGAAACACAAAGTTACAAAACACATAAGCAGGAAAGGATTTCTATTACTAAAACACAAAGATCAAAGTCAGTGAAGAAACCTAAATATCTAAGCTTCTATACATGTTTTAGTTCTTAAATGGAGGAGTTCAGTAAAATTAAAGTCCTTTAAGTCGATCTTGATTCTAAATATAAGAAGACTAGCCCAACGGAATTTTATGATGCTTACTAGAAAAGTTAAATAAAAAAATATATCTTGACATTGTATGACGTCTGTTGTGAAATGGTTCTACAAATTGCTTTCAAATTTTAAAAATGGTTCAATGGCAGACACAGTAGTAAATGATTGCTGTATTTCTATTTGGGATAGACTGAAGCAAGTCTTCGCAGGTATGTTTTTAGTATGGGAAAACTGTGAAATGCTCAAAGCAGAGCAATCATTGTTGTCATGACGAAGTGAAATTTGAATTGCAACAGATTTGAATATAGTAAAATCAATATTATTTGTTGGCTTTTTAGCAAAAAGATTTTGATTGAAGACACCAAGGTGACTACCGTCTGCTCCCCAGGGGTGCAAGAAGATTTCTTGCTTCAAAAATCCCACCCTCAAACTGTGTATTTGCCAACTGTAGAAGCTGTTGACCATGTGGTATAAGTGACAGGTAAATATTGTTGGTAAAAACAAAGGGAGGGAATTACTTCAGTTTATTCTATAAAGAACCTAACCATGATAGAATAATATGCCATTCAGAATGTAACAATTTTTTGTTTATTATGAAAATAATATTATTCATGGTAGATATCCATGCCAGAATTCCCAGTAGACTTTAACATCATAGACATACATAAGTTATGAATTCTTTTACCTCATTCCACTTGTCTTAAGGGATGTCATGAGTGTCGAAGTTCCTTGTGAAAAAAGCAATCCTAAATGATATGTGAAGTTGAGTGTGAGTCAAAAAACCCATAAATTCAAAATTTAGCAAACATTCAACTATATGAACTTCCTGGAAGGTATTTGGGGTTGATTAACCATGTCTCAAAATGATATCAGGTGTTCTGTATATTTACCAAAGTTATTATGGTCACTTATGTGAAACTAATTTGTTATCCTATAATTATTTGATTCTTTTGTTCAAGCAATAACCTGGAATGAAATTTTGAGCAGTTTAGCATTGTCATAGAAAGGGCTAGTCCAAACAGATTTGTTCTTAAGGTTCCCTGGTGTATTCATTATCAGAGTCTTAATTTTATAAGTAACATTTATTAATTAGTTATACCATCAATTATAAAATGTTTTAAACCAGGGCTGAACGTCAGAACACTTCAAAGGAACTGGTGTATAAAAAGTGTAAAATGTTGAAGTGATATTACATAAAGTGGCTTGCCTTTAATTAAGTCAAATTAAGTCATTAAGAAATTTTAATGATGAAGATGTTTTGAATTAGAACTCTCCTGTGTATAAAGTGTACAGTGTACTTTATAGGTGAAAGAAAATAAACAGATGCTTATAGCAAGTTTTTATTTCATCAAAAACTTGAGAAATAAGGGGAGGCTAGATTTTTTATTTTTTGATGATGGTAATTTTTGGTATATTGCCTGTTTTATGAAAATTGAATAACTTTTTTAGTTTCTGAATAAGCTTTCTAATTTACCATAGTAATGTTAGATTGTTCTACTTGCTCTCTAGTTTCAATGAGAAAAAGACAAAAAGTTTAACCTTGAGATAAAAGCCAGGTTGTACTGTTCTTGCCGTCAAAATTCCAGAAGATATACAAATGTTATAGTAATTGTTGTAAATAGTTTGGCTGCTGGTTTCATTCATAACCTACATCCAGACGCAAAAACCCAGCCATTCAGTAAATCACTGGAATGTCGAATAAACAATCCAACCTTTCAAATGCAACCATTCAGTTGTTTGATTTGAACCTGAAGATTAACCCTGGATAAACAAGTCTACTTTACAATTTGAATTTTTGCAAATTTTATTTGTTTAGGCCTGGATGATCAAATGTTGTGACCGCAAAATAGCAAATTTGTATAAAATAGCTGGAACCTCCCATGTAAATTTGCTCTGTGTTTAAATTGTGTAGTAATCCCCTAGTAACATTAAAATTAACAATGGACGTTTTTTCGCAGCGAGACAACAAATTGTTACAGTGTTGTATCGTCTCTTACGTCCATTGTTCCTGCAACATTTTTGTCAATATTATATCTTAACAGACTTGTGACATTAATCTGTCCAAGAGGATATGACAATTTACCACGAAGAATTGAAATGGAGGTCACAGGGCTACAAAGTTGTTGTCAGGTGTGCAGATGCTGACCAATGTAAAGTTTATTTTCAACTTTGAATGCAAAAGTTATACAATTTAGCTGAACATTTTATATTTTTGATATTCAGAAGGACCAACTTTCATTGTACATCAGTAAATATCACATTTTCACAGCCTGTTCCTGTAAATTCGTGGTTTGTAAAATTCAAGAATTCCATCTGCATTAGTATCATATTGAAACAACATTCATTACCAAACTTAAAGAGTGTTAAAAAAAATTAAAATTTCAATACATCATGGGTTCTATAATGTTTTATTAAATTAGTTATTAATGATATTGCAATTTTAATAGCAGAAGTGCCTCTTTAACTGATCACAGTTATCTGAAAAGTTATCATTTTTATCAACCAGAATCTGAATGTTGCTGCCCATATACTTGACTTATAGATACACTCTCTTGGCTTAACAGGATAGTCAAGGCATCAGTATCATATCTTAATCATATTTCATAAGTAATGTTTAATAAATGATAGTTGCCATGGAAACAGATTTGATGGACACCTGCCAGATTTAGTGTGTAAATTTCATTATACACGTGGGCAGGATGTGTGGTTTCTGTGTTGGGTGATGATCTATATATATATGAATGACAACTCCTCCAATGGGTGACAATGCATGCTACTACAAGGACTACAGGAAATGGGGCATGTTTTCCCAGGGTGTCTAGAAATGTTTGTAAACATCTATAGATGTTTATTAATAATAATACATAAATAAAGGATTAGAATACTTTGATTTCTGTTTGAAGCTGAAATTTTATTTAGTATCCAAATTATCAACATTATGATAAGATTTTTCTCACATCTAGTTTGAAATTAAACTCAAAACAGGTTTCAAAATGTTCATATTTGGACTGAAATCTCTCCTTTTGGTAAATATGCACTTTTATGTTAAAGATGCTGGACAGTCATGTTGACCTATATCTAAAAATTCTTAGAGCCACTCTAAGATAAAGGCAACCATGACCCAAGTGCCTCTCATTGCCCACTGCCTTAAGTTTCCAGTATTTATCAGTGTTCAAGAGTGCATTACAATAGTTAAAGCTTAGATCTTATACAATGTTGTTTTAAAGGCCACTCCTGCTATATGATTCCTCTCAAACTACCATGTAAAATAATGCCACTTAATTGTATCATGATGACTTGACAGATTTGATTGACACATGTAGTTGGTTTGGAAACAAAAGACATCAATTATTTCACCTTTATCTTACATCATAATTTACTGCATGTTTATCAAAATCTCTCTGATAATCCTCTGATTGTATATGCAGTCTTTGCATGTAAAGTGCCCTTTAGTTTGTGTATTGCAAAAATTCTGATATAAAATATGACTTTTTTTAGCAATTTTTTAAAAGGTTCTGTTAATAACATTTCCAATCTTTCTAATTATTATTAATTAATGATGTAATAATATCCAAAATGAATAATAATGAGTAATAATATTATTACATGATTTAATTGATCTCTAACCTTAGTGTAATGTGAGGTACCAATTATCAATTAATTGATCCTTACTTGATATACTGGGGTCATTATGAGATCAAGTCCTTTAACCCTTTGAGGTAAGTCTCATGAATCTTGTCCAGTTACTTTTGGTTGCTCTTGCAACTTTTAATTGAGATCAGATCAGATTGCGTGATACAGCTGAATATGAACCATCCATATCACTTTTCAGAATTAGACTTTGAGGTTCAGTTCTTCTTGAATTCGAATAGACACTGTCACATCTTCTAGAGCATAAGTGATAATTTGCATGTTAAATAAAAATAATTATTATGGATGGATACTTCTAGTATATTTATTATTTTCGAATTTTCAAGACGGTTCTCACACCGTCCTCAGGAATATAGTGGAAAATAATAAATATAAACAGTAAACATATTATGATTTTTTTTCGCCATTAATTCATTTATTACTGAGCACAGCCCCAATCACCAAATCCAAAAGACAAAAATGTTTGTTGGAAAATCCATGTCTAATATACCAATAACTGCTACATGAACAAGGAGGTCTAGATCTTATGTTTATCTCAAACAAATATAATTACATTGTTCATAGAACATACACTTTATAACTATCTCCATCAAACACCTCTAGTGTCCGAGGATTTGAAGCAGGAGCCAAAGGGATCAAGGACCATTGTTGTCAAGAGTGCTACTCCAGTTAAAAAAATGTTAGTATACCACTATTTGTGTGGTTTTGGGAACAAACTAATTTCAATCTGAATACACAATCATATTCACATGCACATTTCTGTTTTCTCAGTAAACATAGTTACAATTCTCGTGGTTTTAGATGAACAATAGAAAAGGTTTGACAAGAGTCTTATGTTGGGTTTAAATTGTTTTTCAAAAGTGTCAAGTTGAGTTGTCAGCACAACAATGGCTAATAAGAAGCATAAGTATGGGATATAAGTTTCGTATACCATGGCTTGAAGGATGAGAAGTGGGCATTATGACTGATATACTCTACTTGTTATTATGATTAAGTAGGTATTATATTCTTATATACCATACTTATTAGGTTAAATATAAGGCTAATTTGTTAATATGCCTTTTATAACTTCAAAATGCATCCACAGGGAGTCCTAATGAAAAATAGTCTAAAAATGTCTTCTGCAAATACTCAATATAATTGCATATCATATGTTTGTTCAGCAAGATTTTGTTTGAAGGTATCTTCCATTTAAAAAAGAACCAACATTCCAACACTACAAGGAATTGATTGACATAGAGTGTTTCTTAAAATCTGCATCAATTCTATGAAAGCATAAATAATTTATATTTTCTCATTAGTCAGTTGGTATTGAATTGGATTCTTTTATGCTGCAGGTTTATAGTTATTTAGATGAAGATGAAGAAAATTTCCGTGTTCAGAACCTTGACAAATCTGTTAAATATCCGATCTGATTCTTTCTACCGGTACCTTATTATTCCAGAAAAATGATTAAACCAAATATGGCAAAAGGTGATTTTAATCAGGAATCAAATCAAAAATCTTTATGAGATCACCCATCCTTGTAGAATCTGGTCAGCCTATCCTTGGCAAGCAGACGGACTACAGAATGTTTGTGGTCAATTCCTGACAAGAGTTTATAGCTGTATTTGAAGTTGTATAAACAGTTAACTATAATTAGATTTTCAATTTCTCAGATCTTCTTTAGCACGCATCCATGTACCGGGAGATATTTTCTTGCATCTGCAGTTTTTAAAAGAATTTGTTACATTACAGATATAGGAATTGATGGAATGACACTTTGGATTAAGACTCATGAAGCAGTTGTTGAGCTAAAGTCTTTGAGTAATGTAGGATATGAAATGAACTGGAATCCATTTACCATTTTGTGTAAAAATCCATTAAAATTGCAAATTTCTCAATTACTAAAATTGTGAATGTTTTCATCATTGTTTAAGCTTATTGTTTATATGGAAGAGTTGAGCTTGCATCGCTATCTCTAAGTTGTATTTTAAATCAGTGATGGTGTTTGTGCTCATGTCTATATTGTGAGATGCTTCAAAAGACAGATGTTTGAGAGCAGAAAAATCAGCCGCCTAAATAAATCAAAAAATTTTTTTTTTGAAAGACATGTGTCTGTGATTCAACTTGACTTAACATTTTTCTTTTGATACAATTTACTTTTTTCTGCAGTGCTATTCTCAATTTACAAATGAAATAGGTAACTGGTTATGTTCATCCTTCTTACTTTGGCATGGGAAATTAATTAGTTACCAAATTTATTGGCATCACATCAGGTGGAACTCGATAACTATAGCAACATCTGGAAGTCTTGGAGAATAAAATAACATTAATGAGAAAAACATACTTTTATTTGGAAAGAATTGCTCCCAAAAGTGTTTATATTAAATGGCGATAATAGGATTAGGTAATTATTTATCTCATTATGTAGTTTCAGTGTGAAAATGGATATCATCTGGTGTCTGCTCAAATGTCAAAAATGCAGGGAAAATGAATTAATGCACAATTTATGTTGAGTGATTGCTTATTATTTTAATTGATTTTAATATTTTCTATTTGCAAATTACTTTATGACATTAAATTCATCAGGTTATTGCTTTGAATTGTTGAAATAAAATCAATTATTTTTTTACGTCTGCTTTAACGAGAATAGTAATGAATCGAAAAAAAAACATACTTGTTGATTTCTAGAAACATAAATTTAGTATGACATAAAAGAAATACATGTATGTCTAAGCATTGAATTTTGGCAAGACTAAATTTATCAGTAACGTCACATTTTCTAAAGTCACTTTTGCTTAAATCTCAACTTGCTTGATAGCCACTTCTCTTTGGCTCTCATACATCATGACTGTGATATAAATATATCAGAAGGAGGTAATAGAATTTAAAGTAATGTGGGATGTGTAATGTGATTATCACATGCTACAATATGGCTTTCTATAGATTTTTGATTAGAACTAATGAATTTATCAGTGTACTTTTACTACATTTACTATAAAGTTTACTACAAATCAATCTAAAACTTTCAAATTGAAGGCATGGAAACAAACAGAAAGGTGTGGATTTGCCACTTTTTTTTCCGAACAGTGCTAATTTTATTTTCAAATTGATGATGAGAACATAGGCCCTATATCAATTACAGATTTTTTCACTTTTAGTGGACAAAATAGAGATTTAAAGAAGTGATAAAAAAAAAAGGATTTTCAATCAATAAAAAATCCCAATTGTGTCAAGCTCATCAAAATACAAAATCTTAACAATTCAGATATCAATTACCTAAGAATCTAAAATCTGTTCTATTAATTAATACTAATTATGAATGGTGGTCACAATATTAATAGTTAAAGCAGAAAACAAGGGTAAGGGTTTCTAATTCCATGTCAAATTAGAGGTTGTGGCTGATTGACTTCTGTCTGTAGATCTGTAATGATCATACCAAGTTCCACATCACTTCAGCTTATAACCATTCAAGCATCACACCATTAGACATTGCCCATGATTTCAAGTAGATATGGTCTCTGTTTGATGAATTGTTTCTGGTGTAAGGTATGGGGTTCCTGGGGTTAACTATTCTCAAATTTGACAGCATGCTCATCATCTGTGTCTGACAATTAACAGGTGTACCAAGTTTCCACAGAACAGCAGTTATAGATTTCAAGTCACTTGTCTGAAAATCTGTAGCCAAAAAATGTTACTTCATCAACACAAATGTGGAAATGATAGAACACAATCTGTGCTCACAATAGTCATTTGCAAGTTATCAGGTTATCGCCATTTAAATCTTTTTTTATTGATATTTTATGTCGTGTTAAATTGAAAAGATGTGAAAAATATATAATTAAGCATCTTCAAGATATGGCATGTGAAACCCACATAACTGTTTTAGACAATTATTAACTTCACAGGTGAAGAGTAAGAAGGCGAGAGTGATGACAGTTTCAGTGGGTGTACATGTCACATTGTGTCATTCGTGGGTCAAACATATATTGATGTTATATGTCAGAGGTACTGGCAGGGTTATCCACTTTCAAATAAATGAAACATCAAAGTAGACTTATCCAGGGGGCATGTCTGACAATGCAGACTTTAAAAAATCATTTAAGATTTCTTATTAAGACTTATCTGTATTTATATCCTGAAATGAACGTTATCCTGAAAAGATCTTGGCGCTAGAATATCCTAGAAGCAGTGTTGGAAGTTCAGACGCTAGGACATAATAGCGCTAAGATTATCTTGACGATGATACTTGCCTGCATTTTACTCTTTGCCAATTTCCATCAGTTATCTTAAACAACTAATGGGTATTATTTTGCTTTGATTGTCAACCTTTTGGAAAGGCAGGCATAAAAGATATTCTAATTTTTAAAGAATCATGTGACAATGAAATTATATAATTGAGGCATAATTTGAGTAAGTCTCATTAGGTATCATCAAAAAATGGGGTTATTTTTGTTAAGCTTTGGTTAACCAGACCTTTGTCAAGTAACGGGTAGTATATTAAGAAGAATTGTAAACTTGTTATTCAAGACTAAGTTACTGTACCATTGAATTCTCTATCTTTTGGTCTTAATGGCAAGGTTTGTTAGGCATAGGAACTGGTAGATTGTGTCTATCTTGATAGCCGAATTATCTTGTCTGGGTTTATTAATGGTACCTGGATAATTATTTCTAATCATTCTGTTGGTATTATTCTCGTGACATTTTCGCGGAGAAGAGATGTTCCATAATATTTGGGTCGTATAAATGTACAGGAGTATAATTTGATAATTGTAACATTTAGAATTTATTATTAAATTAGTCCATCTCTTCACAACTAAATTATGTCAAACAATTTTTCTACTGCTCAAAAAGTCTGGCTGAACTTGTATTTGATATTTTGGCAAATTTTAATGTCTTGAATGATTGGAAAATCAACAAAGCAGTGAATGTTCAAATGATTCTAGCAAATGCAGTTTAATTTTTTTTTATTCTGGTGTTGTCAATTGACACCTTCAGTTCATGACGCTGTAACTTATGTATTTATTTTTGAAAGATTTTTTGCACACTTTTTTCTAAATCCCAGTTTTCTATAGAAATATGATTTGTTGTTTCAATTGCTGAAATTACCAAAAGTCATAGAAATACTTGCTTTTATTGTTGTTGCAGAAGTGCACAACACTGTACAGTCAACATAAATTTTATGTAAAACCTGTAAGGATAAAGTTTAACAAGCAGACGGTCTTTTGATGTTGGATTACCTGCCCCTTGTTTCTGCTCCTCAGTGACCAGGTGTAACTTTCTATATTAATTATAATACATTTCACCAAAGGGATGTAAAGTTTTGATAAATATGGTACATGCTTCTTTAACATTGTATTGGAACTTTTAAGGCAGGTGCATCTGCGGCTGGAGGAGGAGAGGGAAATTAAAAGAGGCTAATGAGATACTTTTTTAGCAGTTGTGATAAATAAACTGTTGTCTAGGCAATAATGAGGGTCTTCTGAAATACACTTGTCACTTGTTTGTCATGCTGTGTGTAGGAATTCTTTGTGGTGAGCCAATATTTTTTTTTAACAATGGGAATTTATTATTTATTGTAGTATGATTAATATTTGGCTTTCTTGATTTTAAGACTTTGTTTTTCTGTTGATTTTTTTGTTTTAGGCGTGTACTTATGTAAGCAATATTCTATTGTATATTTAGATCCAAAAAAGATTTAAAACAAATCCAGCCTACTATAACCTCTGGAATATTGAATATGGTTATAAGCAAATAGAAAAATTCAATTGGATTCAATTTGATTGGTTCAGTTTGATTTCCACTGCTGAGAAAAGTTATTTAATATTTTTACTTTTAAGTATCTGGAATCTTCTTAAAATTTTCATTAGGAGACAAACAGGTGACAGGGTAGTGAAGAGTTATTCATATAGTCTTATCCAGGTAAAATTCTGGTTTGGTTTCGCACTGCCATTTATCTGGATCATATCTATATAAAATTTTGCTCTGGGCAACTTCTAGTTATAAGCAGATAAGTTTATTTGTCAGTGCAAGAGCAATAGCATTGAATAGAACCAAATGACTTTTGCAGAATGAAAGGGGTATATAAGAAATAAAAAAGAAAAAAAAAATTAAATTTATGGATATTTAATAATGTACATGGAAAAAATTTACTTTGTCTCAAATATGCAATTTCTTGAACAATAGAATGGTAGCAAACACAATTCTTTTTTTTCTTATGAGCCTATTGTCTTATTTTGTATTGAATATTTTCTTTGTCTGATAACATTTTCAGTGACTCGAGTGTTCTATTTGGAATAAAACAATCAAAAAACAGACAAAACTTGTTTCTAGATATTTTGTCGAATGCAGCAAACTTAGTTTTAATAGCTAACCTAAATACACCAATACTTAAAAAAAAATGATTAAGAAATCTTCGAATGCCAAGACATTTGAAATGATCATTTTTCAATTGCAGCCACTCAAAATTGGTTAATAGCAGACGACATAAACAATGAGGAAAATTTACAAAAATATCAAAGCAGCACTCAAAGAATATTATTATTAAACATGAACGTTATTTAGTTTGATCTTGGAAAATCTTCTTGTTTTATTTTCATTGTCTCAAGATTGCAATTTTAGCAACAAATGATGCTTTTACTTTCCAAGATTGTAGTGTTAGAAAAACAAATCATAGTTAAGAAATAAATAAACGACAATAAAACAAAAAGATTATTGGCCATTGTTATCCATTGTTGTGAGAAAAGGAGATAAGTGGATGAAATTCTTTATAATCATTAATTGATACTAATGGATTGGATTCATTATGGTGAACAAATTGATAAACATTGTAATGGTCTGAAGTGAGAAAAATTTGGAGTAGAATTAACAGTTCAGGTGTTTGTTCTTTTCTTTCCATTTTTAACAGACGCTTCCAATTTTAACTCAGATCATCAAAAAGTGACAGTCTAAATAAAAAAAAATATTCTTTGCATGCTATAGAAAATTTATATAATATCTACAGAAGGTGTGATCATGGGAAATCTTCAGAAAAAATCTCAACATTCTCATGGGAAAATATACAAATCTAAATAGTTTTCTCTCTGGCAATCGGAATTTTTTTTGTGTATTTTCATAAAATTTTATTATGTAAAATTCAGTTCAAAATTGTCATTTAGGTGAAAAATTAAACCACAAGTGTTTTAGGGGTTTTTTCTCATGAAAGTAACAAAGCTACAAATAATTTTTCATATAAAATCATGAAGCTGACACTCTTGGAAATTAATAACGTGTTTTTCTAGAAATATGGCTAATCTGTAAGCCAAAGTTAATCTAGAATCTCTTGATTTGCGAGCAAAAGTCCACAAAAATGAGGTCTTAAATAAATGATATTCAATGCCAGAATAATAAATGTGAGGCTCGCAGCAAACGAATATGAGCTCTGCAGTCGACGATTGTTTAAATATGGTCCCATGAATACAGTAGATATCTGTAGAAATCATAAACTGTTGAAATTATCCCAGAAAGGTCAAGTAGTAAAGGTCAAATTTAAGAGAGTGATTTTATTCCAATTTCAATTAGCTTTAATTGTGACAGATAGTTAGCTGGATCAGATTTAAACATTAGTTAAAATTTAACGCGTGTTTTTAGAGGTTACATTTAAATCAAAATTATTACTCCAAATAAATTCCAATATGCAATGCCATCTTTCCATTTTTAAAATTTTTAATTTGTTTAGATTAGCATAAGCTTAGTATTTTAAATCCTGCTGAAGGTAGAGTATCAGAAACACTTGTTTGGTACCAAATTCAAGAATTACAAATGAAAATATTCGTATTTAAACATTTTAATATTTATAACTTTGATTTTGTTATTAAATGACAATTTTTGATTGTTTTGTAAAATGTACCGATATAAATGTCTCTGATTTTTTTTTATTTGACCTGACCCACAGGATAAGAGTTTTTGGGGTAATCAATGAGGGGGGGTTAATAATGATAATAAGGTGCAGACGGTTTCCTTTCATACTTCTCAATTGTTTTTTCAACATCCAAATTTTTAAACCAACCTAAGGGGAAGGAGTCTTAAGAAAACAGTTTTTTGTGGGGTAAATCATATCTAATTTTTATCAACAACTACACTCCTTGAGGTAAAATCAATCATTTAAATTGAATGTAAGTGTTGTGAAAAGAAATGGTGAAAAATGTCCCAAATTTGTAAAATTAATCCCCCTATTTCAGACCACCTCACATATTGACACTATGCATTTAACTGTGTTGATACATCATGGTCTACTAGTTCAATTTCTGCACCAAGTAAGAAATCACACAACATGCTCAAGACACATTTAATCGGATTAAATTGTACAATTTCTGACCTTTCCTTCAAATGGAGTCAATTGAAAAGAAATGGAAAAAAATAGACCCTCAATGTTTTGAATGTTACCATGTTCAGTTTGAAATAGTGTGTCAAATTCAGTTGCCCTGCTGATAACTTTTTCTGACATTTCAAAATGACATTTCATCACTTCACATTTAGATTTTTAAACCTTTTATTTTCATATCTTTTTATCATGAACATTATTTTATGAGAACACGTTGTTGGAAAATATATTTCTTGGTCTTGGTTGTCAATGTCAGCATTTGAGTCTATAATACTAATTAGTAATTTATAGAATTGACATTATGATTATGAAATATTGTGCAGTACGGTATCAAAAAGTACTGAGATATACTGTTTTTTATAATAATATAAAACTTTGATTTCAGAGAATCTTTCTATCTAATGGTCATTGGCCAAACCTCTTGGCATTGATCTTTCCTGATATACCTGTAGTTTAAAAAAAACATGAATACAGATATCGGCCTGTAGAGATTATTTGCATAAAATTTCTTTCAATATTCAACCTGAAATGGAACATATCTCTGCTACTTGTGGGACATTGATCAAAAGTCTATATTCATTTACAATAGCCATCTTTTACTTGCCTATCAAACTTTTCAAACTCGAAGTCTCCACTTCTTTATAAGGAATAAAAGTTTTATATATATCTGTTAGCTTGTTGATATGTTTTTATGTTTATTGTTTTATTATATGTTTATATTTACATTTTCTACCCAATACATTGTTTACCTCCATGTTCAGATAGAGAAAGGTAGTTTCTATTTCATCAAAACTTTACGTCTGCTGTTAAGGGGATTGTTGTCATGTTTTTACATATATGTTATTTTTGGCAAGGAGTGAAGCTTTTCAACTATATCATTTTTTATGGAAAGGATATTTATTCAATCAGTATCAAAAGGAAAGAGTTTTTGTATGAAAACATGTACACCATCTATTATGAATTATTTTAGTGTATTGTCTTAAATGTAATTCAGAGTAATGGAGTGCACATCTCTAATGTTGTAAACTTTTTCTATTTCACTTGTGTTTTTAGAAGGATGTGCTTCAGTGCTTAGAGAGGTTCTGTATTTTTGTGTTTATCATTTGGTACAGGTTCTGTTTTTGTTTGTTTTATTGTTACTCCATACAGGTTTTGTAATTTTGCTATGACATGGAAGACACTCTTTGGGCATTTCCTTCTCAGCTATGTTTTTTTCTAGGATGTGCTTTTCTAGGATGTGCTTAAATACTTCTAGTTATGTGTTTATCATTTGGTACAGGTTATGTTATTTTCTGTTATCATTTGGTTGTTGCTGTGTATGCTTTTTTTTTAAAGAATTTCTCTCTTGTCTTGAGAAGTTC
This sequence comes from Nipponacmea schrenckii, assembly GCA_030562195.1. Taxonomy (NCBI): domain Eukaryota; kingdom Metazoa; phylum Mollusca; class Gastropoda; family Lottiidae; genus Nipponacmea; species Nipponacmea schrenckii. The sequence goes on from CM060202.1 coordinate 8,087,574, forward strand.
TGATTTTTGGGGGGGATATTTCTCTCTTGTTCTGTGGGAGTCTGTATTTGCTAAGTTATAAGTGTATATTGTTCCTTTAGGCTTATGCTACCGCTCAATGTATTGCCTATTAAGGTTATATCTTTATCATTCAAATAGGAAATGTTTGGTTTCTTTGAGCCATTAGGGAAATGGTTGTATTTTTGTACAAATGGCAATGTTATAAAAGCACAGGAATATACATAATGCAGTATTATGTAGGTCATTAAGGTATATATGGAATACAGTTAAGCCATATTTTATCTTTGCAAGAATGTTTTGAAAGTTGAACAATACCTAGTTTGAATACATGTGGTACTGTTCCATGCTTTTATCACATCATATTGAAATCCTGAGGCAACATCTTTCAAATTTCCTTATGAAAAGTTCTCAAATTTCCTTTTCCCTCTGAAAATAGTTTCTGGCCATTTTATGAATGAAAATCGGCATCTTTTTTGTTATGACCCACTTTGTGATGTAATTGAAGACACATTGTAACAGGAATAAAGTGTGTTTTGGGGACTTCCTTCCCATTCAGCATCATTAAAATCTCAATTAAACAATGTTAGCTACTTGAGTCTCGATGATATCTTGTTCAAATTCTTAATGAATATTCTAATCTTGATGTAATATATTTAAATAGAAACCTTGACCAAATTAGAATATTTCTTGATATAGACTTTGTATATTGTTTTAGAAGCAATTGTGTATCAATAATTTATGATACTTTTACTTGCAAGATGCTATAAGATCTGAACTTTATGCGTGTTTTTTTTTTTTTTTTGATGATTCTTTTTAAGGATAGGCTGATTTACTCTTTAAGACAAAAAAAAAAATTAAATAAACAATTGATTACAAAAAATTATTGAATAAACAAAAATGTATTTTCACCATCTTTGTTTGTGGTTGGATAAAAAAACTGAAATCTCTTCATCCTATTTGATATTGTTAAGATTTTGACTGACGTCAGGTTTCACGTAAAAACTGCCATAAGTTGTTGCATTTTCTCCTGGGGTCGTATTCACGAGAGGTTTTCATGATTCAAGTTTTTATCTTATCCTAAAACCATCCCTTGTGATAAAAATTTATTTTCAATTGATTAGTTTCAGCTTCACATTGCATAAAGAAATTATTTTTTTGTACATTCATTAATTTCATATGAATTTTGGACTTTCATTAATGTTAATAGTTGGAGAATTAAATTTTTATATTTTTATGATACACTACATTTCACTGTTTCAGAAATTATGATTCTTGTATGCATATATAAGTAAATAGTTAATCCCAAATGATGTCATATTATTAACATATAAACTATCAGATAATCATACAAGAAAATCTTAGTGTACCACTCCCTAAAGGAGTTTACTACATTCAGAGTAATTATTGGTAATTCCAACCATGATTGCTTTGAAATTAGACTGATTGGGTATATGACCAAGGTTCACACTTTAAATATAAATATATTGAAGATATTGCATGTTGAATGTCATTGCAGTGCAGGTAGCCATTGATATTCAATCAAAAGGTATGTTGATTTTTTAAAGCAATTTAAATACAGATCTCAATAACTTATAAAATACTCCCAAAACTAAGCAAGATTGCCATGGAAACAGAAGTCATGAAATATTTGATTGTCATGGAAATTAAACATGCAATTTAAGGATAAAAATTCAGTTGATTTTACAATTAATGAAGTTAACAACGAAGAGTTCCTAGTGAATTTACATCTGTGAACATCACTGACAACCGTTCACTTGTTCCAATTGAAATAAAGATATAATTGATGTGACCTGCTGTAATTGTATAAACCAAATGTTAATTTGTAGATGAAAAAATGATTGTTCTATTCATTCTTTGTTAACAAAAGTATTTATCATACTAGAACCAATGTTTCTTTCATGGCTTTTCCTGTCTGAAACAAAGTGGCTCAAACGAAAAGGAGGTTTTTTATCTCCAAAATAGCTTTTTCTTCACAAAAACCAAATTTGTGAAAACACCTTCAAAATGATTGCTCATTCATAAAGTGTTGAGACCATGGAAATCAGACAAAACCATCTGTTTGGGAAGGGAATTCATTCATAAACCTAGGTCAATAGTGAAAGGGGAGGAGCTTAACTCTCTATATTCTGTATAATCATCTGATTGGTCGAGTATTTGTGAGTGATTTATTGGTTTAAAGGGGAAAGGGGGTAACTTTCATTCATGATTTTAACTAGTTGATGCTTGAAGCTATGAATTGTCTGTAGTTATTAACTTGGTGTTTGCTGAGACAAGTGATAAAAGGATTTGGTCAGTGAAAAAGAAAATGACCGACTCAGTACAGAAGTGAACTAAAAAGAGTTAATGGGACCACTATATAATGTTTGTTAGTACAGGAATTAACTATATTTCATCTTTCCATCTCTAGTGTGTTTGTGTTACGATTATCAACTAAGTTTTCACAGTGTTAGAGAGTGCAGGATTTTTTTTAAAAAGTGCTAAAACTCTCCAACAGAAATGCATTTGACATGAATTTGGTGCATGTTTAAATTGTAACGTACATTTTCGGTAAAAGTTGTAGTTAACGTACAGGTTCAGTTAGTTAGTAGCGGACAGTGTTTTAGTATTATTTATTATAATATTTATCAAGTTACCGTGAGTTCGGAATAATTTATTTTAACAATTTATTTTTGTTGATCTCTAGTTGAACTATTTATTATTCTGTGCTAAAATTTGTCTGTGATCAAAAGAGTTTAATTACTTTCAAATAATCAATGAGTTTAATTTGTGGATTTTGAATTAATCTTTCCTAAATGAGGTCCTATCAGGGTGAAATGTTAGCAGGATCTCCAAGTCCTCTTCAAGGACCAGCTATGATATTACCAAGGAATAATCTGTATACCCATTTGTGGCCTCAACATGCAAGAAATGGACATTTGTATGCTTGTAGAAATGGTAAGTAGATCCAAGTAGATAAATATTTAAGATTTAAGTGACAACCAGTTCTGTAAATTTCCTAATATACCAATTAGGCACAGAAAAGCAAAGTATCAACTTTACATCATATTTTTAAAGACTTCTCCTCCTTTTTAAAAAAAAATTTCCTGTAAAAAGTCTACCAGAATTTGGGATTGGACAAGTTATTTGGTTCAGTTACAGAGATGATGAAATTGCTAACCAGTTTGGTTATGTTTTGCTGTTAATCACATGTTTTTTATATGTGAATTACAATATCAGCTTTTAAATGATTATGATAGATATTGAATATCTAGCAAACACATATTTAGCGCATGAAAATCATAAATTAGCCACTGTAAAAAACACACTATATCTGCCATATTTATCATTAATTTTCTAAGTAAATAATTCAGTTTATATGAATATAAATTGTAAAATATGAATTTCCGACTTAAATTATCAAATTATCAGTTATTTAAATCAGTTTACTTTTCTTGAGATTTTAACATCCTCTCGCTACTGACCAACAAAACTTAATTATGATCTGGTAGCCTGTTCTTGTTCTTAATGAAACTAGACAATTTTTATATTCAACAGTTTTTTTACAGTTTTTTAAAGTATGTCTTAACAATTGCATGTAATCCAAGTCTAAATTTCAAGCAAGTTTGCTGTAAAACTTCTCCATAATTTTGAAATTTCTTGGAAACGGGCAATCCTGAAAATATTCAGTATTTGATTTTAATGAGAGAAAATTAAAAGTTTTAAATCTCATGAAATAAAATTCCAAAACAAATCTGTCAGCAGTTCTGAAATTAGACCGCAAAATACAATTACGATAATTGATGTCCAAGTTTTATCTCAAAAGCTATCAAACTGATATTGAGGATTTGGTTACAGGCTCGCAGTAGATCAAACTACAGGTCAGCACCAAAATATGGCATTTTAATTAATACTTTATTTTTTGACATTATTATTTATTTGGTCTTCAGAAGATACCAAAAATCTGGAACAAATCTGTAGATTTTAATCTTCGGCCATCATAAATAATAATAAAAATAACTGAATCTTACTATTTTGATTTATAAAGCTTTCTGTTCAACTGTTAATCAGTACAAAATTGTAATTTGGATATCAGCTAATTTGCAGCAATAAATTTTGAATCTACAACTTTCTTATACTTGACTTTCAAATATTCTTTGAAAAGTTAAAATGTTTGTTTTAAATTATTCAGAAGGTTTTGAGAGTCATACAAAATTAACGAAATAAAGAAATAATTGTATTTATCATCTTCATGTATATGGTGCAAACATCAGAGTTTATTTTTTTTAGGTTGTATTTTATAATTAATTATCTTAAATAAATTAATAACAATATGTTTTTAGATAATAAAAATAATATGTTAATCCACAATCCAATTTCAGAAGTAAAAGCCTTCTTGTCCAAATTATAAAATAAACATGGTAATCCACAATCCAATTTCTGAACGCCTTCTTGTCCAAATTATTCTGCATTTAATACGTGAATTTGTACAATTAATATGCAACAGTTCTATATTAAATATTTTGTCTTATATGATTGAGAATTATGGATTTACATGAATACTAAATAATGAAATAAAGATTTGAATTAAATTATTTTTAAAAAACTGGCAAGTGATTTAAATTAAGATGTTCTATAAATATAGAATGGTTTATTAAAATAAATATAGAACTGTTAATTCGATTGTATTTGCCAGTAATGTTCGACGGTCAAAATGTTGGACAGGGATTCTATAACTTAGGCAACTTTTGAATGTCTGAACCATGTGGATTATATTTATTTCATTCATAAAAAGGACATGGCTTAAAAAGTTATATCCGATCTCTAAAAAAAAAGTTCAAGTTTGTCAATGGCTATGCAGTGAAAATAAGGAAGTCATTTCAAATGTCCATAAAATGTGGAACCTTAATGTATCAAAGTGCTTCAATATAAATGCAACTTGCCAGCATCTCATTAAAAAAGTGAAAGCAAAGTTTTCCAGTGGTGATGATGGCGACGAGTTTAAAAAATAATGAGGCATAGAAAGTGAGATATGAGTGAAAGACTGTAAGATTGAGTGACATGTTAAATATAGGTAATAATAGGTCCAGTCAAGAGCTAGATAATGGTTAGTAAATGATCTATATCATTAGTTAAGGGAAATGTCAAATTAAACACTAGGCATTCACCCCTTTATTACATGGTGTAAGTTGAATAAGGGCCAGCCCCTTGACTTGTTCAACCGACCATGTCAAATCTTTATTAACTTGAACCCCTTACTGTTTGACAAGCTCACTTTATTTCAAGGATAGAGAGAAAGTGTGAATATATTAGATTGATTGATAGATAAATGATGTGAAAGAATAAATAATGATGTAGATGAATGAATGAGAGGCATTATTAAGCTGCCTCTTGAGAGGATATGTCACAAAGTTTATCTTTGACAACAAGTGGCTAATCTTAACTGAAAAACCAGATTGAGACCATTGTTAGATGAAACTAAATACTTTCACTTTTAAAGATTTCAGGAATAAACTGGGATTATTATAATAATGGGAAATAAAATCAAATGAAATATGTTATAAAAAATTGTTTCAGATAAATAATTTGCTATATTAAACTGTAAATTTTGGCAACTAAAACAAAATGGACATCAGAATTCATTTTACATGGGCACTCATCATATCTTCAAAATTGAAGAGTTAAGAATAATAATTCATGTCAAAATCCACCCCTATTCTTAATTATAGAATTAATTGACTCAAAAGTCAACGAGATCAGGACCACTGGCAGTAAATTTGATGTAGAGGGTTAAATGTCAACAAGATAATTTGAAGAGCAAATGACTTAATTTGGCTCAATGGTGAAAATGATCAACTGCATTTTGGACATTGACCAGATATTGAAATAGGGGTAAATGACAATATTGAAGCATTTCAACTGATTTATTAAAAAGTCAAGGAGAAAATTAGCATTTGTTCAGAATGATTTGATTACTTCAAGTATTGAAATTAATAGGTTTTATTTGATTCAAGAACAATTTATCTGTTTTTGATCCATAGTCAGGCATATTTGGGGTTTTAATATTTATTTAAGGCAAAATTTATTATTGGTAGTTCAATTTTCTCATTTAAAATGGTCCTTTGAAATTTTCAATTTATTATCAGTTAAAATGTAGGCCTATGAATGAAATATTCAAAATAATTATTAAGATATGAGACATAGATAAATTTTGAAATAAGTTTATTTTAAATCTAAAACAAGTAAGGACAAGTGATTTAATATAGTTTGAAACATTCTTTAACAAAATAAATCACTCCTTTGCCACTTTTAAGAAAAACAAATATGTGAAATGACATTTTTATTCTGATCCTTATTTACAATTGGTAATGGAATAGACCATCTTAAATTGGTGGAAATAGGGAAAGTTAAGACTCCCAACATCATTATCCAAATCCCTAATTACTTTTTGATTTTATCTCAACATGAGCCTGATCATCACCAAACACCAATAATTCACAGTTAACCCTTTAAATGCCTGATACTTATGGCATGCCATAATTCATGTTAACCCTTTTAAACTCCTAGCCACAGGGCATCTAATTTTCAACCACTTGTCTTTCAGGGGTTTCTTGTTTCAAGCATAAACTCCCCTGCTGGTTTCTGCTGTATCTTTTACCATTTACAAGATCCCTAACTAGCAAGAGGCCTTAGTTCCACCTACCCCCCTTCTTCTTATTTATTCTTGACCATTATCTGTCTCACTAGGTTTCTTGTTGATAACAGTTTTCACTTTTTACTTCCCAGCCATTGGAGGGAGTAATTAGGGGTTAATGAGGGGTTGATTAACATATCAAGGGAGATTATCAAGTAGGCCCTATAATTCAAGGGAGGTAATTAGCACAGTGTCAGATTTCAAAGGTTTTGAACAAGTTTATTAATTACTTTATCATATTTGTTAATTGGTTTAAAAGGATTTTGAGTAATCTTACCCAAGGGAAAGAAACTTGTGATAACTCACTTGATTCAAAACTACTGAAGGAACAACTCAAATTTGCCCATCCCTCAAAAAAGCCTGCATTTTCAAATTAAACCTTCAAATAGATTATTTAGATCTAGAGCTAGACTAATCTAGTTTTTCTACAGAAGAACAATTTCAAACTAGTACTTTTATAAAGTACAACTTCCAAGGCATTTAATTTCACTGTATCATACAATCAAAGTAAATGTATCTAATTTCTTAAATTTCTATTAAATCAATGAAAAGTTGAAGCCTTTGTTGTGTAGTAGATTTAGGTGACAAATTAGATATTTATTACCAAAATGAACCTTGAATTTTAAGTTCAGCTGTTAAAAAAAGCTTGATAGAACCTTTTATCTATCAGTAAATTTAATTTCGTGACATTTTACAAGTTACTAGAGTATTGGAATGTTTTCTATTATTCTAAGGAATATCAGATTGTATTTCCTGAAATTAGTTCCCTTCATGTGGAAAATTGTTTCATTAAATTCTGTTTATTAATGAAATAGTTTTCTGATATTTCTTTGTGATTTTCACACATTTCAGTATTATTAATAAGTAAATAGTATTCTACTGAATCATTCTGGATATTTTCCATGGGGTGACTTGTAACCAAGGCCAGTGCTTCTAGGAGATTTCATGCATATTCCATAATATCTAATGCAAGTTTGAGAAAAATAACAGAAAATCATATTTTGGGGGAAATTGAAAAACAACTTTTAAATTAATTTGATTAATTTATTGTAATATATAAAACAATATTTGCCATCTTCAAAAATAAACAAATGTAATAGAACCATTCTCTGAAATAAAATATCATATTTTGGTTAGAATATTCATTTTTGATGTAATATTTCCCAACTTTGTTTAGTAATCCTAATACCATCCTTAGAAAAGAAATTGTGTTCTTTATTGTATACTTACGGTTAGTTTCAGAATTGACATTTAATTCACAAAAATATTGATTTATTTCAAATGTTTAAGATTAAGACTTAAGTATTGTCTTGGCTTAAGTATCTTTTCTATGTAATTTTTCAGGCTTGATATGCCAGTTTTAATTCTAGAGTTAATAGATTTTTACTAATTCCTCTCTTTTTCCACTTCATTTAACTCATTCAGTTTAACATATGTAAAGCGTGCCGATAATGAGCCATCACTTCCTGAGAGATTTGCTTCGAAATCAATTTCACCTGTTCAAATGAACGAAATTCATTTAAAAGATTAGAAACTCTTAAACAAAATTTCTCTTAATTTCAGAAAATTGTAAACAAACATAATTTTTGTCCAATCGTTTGGTCGCAATGTGTCCAAATAATTTGACTTTAGTAAATACAAAAAGTTTGTTTATTATATTAAGTATTTGAAAAAATGCCAGTTATTTCATTGAAATTATTTCATAAAAAGTCAAATTTATATTTTACTATTTGGCCATGAATGGAATAAATTCCTTCCTAAATTTCTTATTTACTTTTTAAGACGTCAAATAGAAAAACTAAAATGATATTGTATGTAACATATAATTATAATAAAGCGCCTCCCAAAACCCAAATATACGATTTGTTTCGTTGTCTTTGAAGCAGAAGTCAATCTTTTTTTCATGTAACAATTTTATGCAGCTGGTATTTTCTACTAGACTTAGTTGAAACAAATGTTGAAGAATTTGATATTTATTGAAGGCTCGCCCGAATGGTCCGATATTATTTCGTTTATTAATATATTTATGTAAGCGTGTTCTAAGATTGGGGCGAGGTTCAACTTGATATTGACGTTGAAGCTATCTAGAAAGGGTGAGGTTGACTTTTGGCGTTCAAATGTTGTTCAAGGTGGGTAGTGATTATTATTCATTGCCAGATTTACACTTCTGCTGCTTTCTTCCTTTTCCCAATGGTGCCGTCTAAAACTAGAATCTGGAAAGAATTATTATTCAAGAAATATTTTATTGAGTTTGGTATTGTGTTAAACACAGGTGCCAAGGTCTTCTGTTACCTTGGCCAAAGCTTTTCAAGGTTGTGTACAAATACAATATATTTTGTAATAACCTTGAGCAATTTGGAGCAAGTTAGATATTTGTTTGGATAAAGTAGACCCTGAATAATTTGGTAGATTTTATTTGATAATATTGCCACATGAGCTATCACGAGATTCTATCTTTCTACTTCCAAAACTCAATATAATTTGCATATTTGTTGAAATAGAAGGTAATATTGGTGAATTAAAGTATTCAAACAGAAGTACCAAAAAAGACACATTTAGAACAATTTTTTTTGCAGGGAATATTTTTAACCAAGAATTCGCAATATTTATGACAACCCCTGTCATTTTCATACCATCATAAATATACCATTTAAAAAATGTTTCATGGTATTCCCTGAAATTTCAAAGCAGATAATGGCATGTCTAAGCACTGAAAAAAATCTGGCAAAATAATTACTGAATGTTTATGAAAGAAAATTTATGAAAATATTAAACTTGAAAACTTAACGGTTAATTATTTTAAATGAAGCTGTACACAGAATTTCAAGTTCTTATCTTGAAAAGTTGAAGTACTTCTCGTATGTGTTAGGTATCAAAAAGATGTAAATCCTGCAAAAACTTGTGAAATTAAAAAAAAAATTGTATTAAGATCTTGGAAGAGAATAGGATTCCACTGAGATTTGGTGACAAATTGACTAGATTTTGTTTTATACTTTAATAGTACTGATATTAATGAAATGACCTTTTCTCATATTGTTGTGATTTGGGATAGGCATTACGAGCTTGTATATTTCTTTGAAACGTTTTAATGCATAGCCGTTTACATTAAGTGTTAACTATCTTGGACACCTCAGACAAGGAATTAAACATATACCCACATTTTTTCAAAAAGATTTTTACCTCCTCAATTATTAACTGATAATTACCAAATGTCAACGTATACTGAAATCACAGTTGTATTAACCAAAAGCTGTAAATTCATCAGATAACTGTACATGAAACAGAGATAAAAAAAATAATACCTTAGTTACAACCAATTTATTAACCCTTTTCTATTATATTTTTACACATATCACATCAATAGCACACAACGTGATAATAATATACACTGGGTTAACAACTTTTATATGTTTATGTGGACCAAATTGCTTTTATATTTTTCAAATCTGACTGCCCAAACCATCAATATTCTTAAATTAAGTTCAGCAAATATCAGTACAGAAATTTTGCATTGATTATGCAATTTCCTATAAAATATGGGCAACCATTCTCAAGTCTTACATTAGATTTCTGCTGCATATTGAATATTTTTTGTTATTATTTTCAGATTTACCAACAAGTCAAGTTCCTCCACTGACTCCTGGAACTACTCAGAAGATGTCACAGGCACTCTTGGAGAGTTTCAAGGCATTCGAGAAAGAACAAAGAAGGTTGAATATTCCTAAAGGTAAGAACACTTTTGAACATCAGATTTTGGGTATTATTATATACAATGATTTTGCTGAAGACAAACTTTGGTTTTTATAACATGTATTTTTGAAACAGAAAATTTGGCAGAAGTTTTTGAAAAAAAGGTACAAAGTTAAAAGTTGTCAGTGTCTGGCACTCATTTATTTGGAAATTGTAAACAAAATTAGTGATAATCTTTTCAATTCAGAATTCATATAGAATTATTTCTTCAAATATCGGAATGCCATATGATAATAATTGTATATTTATTGAGAAGATCAGCTGAAATCCTCTCTATATTTCTAGCCACTCGGATGATAATATAAACTCAGTCAAAATGAATACCATCTTTATTATTTACCAATTTTTGAAACACTGATTAAGCAAAAAATCTTTTCAATGGACTTGACTTTGTACTTTTGATGGAATTCCAAAGAAGTTTCTTATTTTTGTTTATGTAATGTTTAGCTTTTATCTGCTTTAATCCAGTTTCTGATTCCATGTATGTGGTTCCATAAAAGACTTTCACAAAATCATTTTGTTTGTGCCATTCATGTTTTTGGCTATATGTTGAATATTCCTGATAATTTTGTAAAAGATATCTAATAATAATAATGATTTTTTCCAGACCCTTGCCAATGGAGTGAATTACATGTCATCCAATGGTTAACATGGGCAGTTAAGGAATTCAGCCTGGAGGGTATGAACATGGCAAATTTTGCCATCAAGGGCAAAGAGTTATGTAAGCTTGAAAAAGAGGCTTTTTTAAATCGTTGCCCACCCTATGTTGGAGATATTCTATTTGAACACATAGATATTCTTCAGAAAGGTAAGTTTGAAGACAAATCATTCAAAATCTTTTGAAGCATTGGCCAAGATTCTGGATATGACTTTGAATCTAAACAGTTTGTTGCTAGAGGTGGCATATTTCATAGATCCATTATCAGGAAAGCAGTGGTGAGGGGAAAAAAATACTGAAAAATTTCATTACACACTGTCAAATTGTGTTTGCCCAATCATGTGATACCAAGTCATAATTTCAGACGGCGAATTTCATAGATCCATTATCAGAAAAACACCAGTGAGGGGAAAAAAATTTAAAGTACCGAAAACAAATTTCATTACACACTTTCTTTTTTTGCAGAAGTAGCACAAGAAAGGGCATTATTATGTAATATTCCACAGAATTACAATGAGCCAGTTTGTGTGCCAGAGTTTGGTGAGAGATATATGCAGCAGCAGCAGCAACAACATAGTCAAAGTAAGTTTTCACTTCTGCTGGATTTTTATTTTTTATATAATGGGATTGATTAGCTTTACACCTGTCGTAGCTCCAAGCATACAAGTAGTGTTCTTAACGGCTTTAAAAAATTCGGTTTCCATGTTAATGAAATTTGCATGCACAACACCACACCTTCACATGATTAGTGCTCGTCACTTCTACTGTTGTGCCTTATTTAGATGTCTGACCTTTCTCCAAACATGCTATCGTGATCTTGGTATAGCCACACCCATTCAACAATTGTTTTAATGATAGTTTTCCATAGTTGGTTAGCAACAATTACATTAGTGATATATGTTAGTATCATTAAGCAACCATTTAGAATTCTAGGTTTGGAGGCAAAATGTGAAAACACTGTAAATTGACACACTACCCGTATTGGTTTTATATTTTTTGATTCTCAATAATATTTTTTTTGTTCCAGATTATCCTAATTCCGACCAATCTATGCCTGGTGTGGTCCCCACCAGTCAACCTTATATTGAAAGTAAGTATTGGCTTTTCACTTAAATGAGTAAGAACTACATGAAAGATTATTTTCACAAGATTTGGTTTGGGACCAAATACATATCTTTGTAAATAGCTGAAGCTGTTAAATATGATAGGTGCATTGCTCTTTATGAAAATTAAAAATTGGTCCACAATGCTCCTAAAAAAGATTGGTTCAAGACTAGGTGACTCCATTAAATGATGCTTATTTTGTGTTTTACAGCTTCCTACCCTATTTCCGAGTCATTGCAGACGTTAAACGATATTAGTAATGAAAATATGATGTCATCAACAACAGCTTACGAAGAGACATCAGATTATGAAAGTTTGGAACATTCACAGAGTTATTATGATCCCAGCCATACAGAATTTTATCCAATGATGGGTGAACAGAAATATAGAATTCCTAAGCCTTATAATAGAGGTAGGTTACCTTTTAGCAAACTGAAATTAATTTGTTCAAGAATTCTTGCAAGTGAAAACTTAATGACAATAATGCAAATGGTTTTGTGACTCTAGCCTATGATTGTCACAATTGGAGCAATTAATCCATACACCACTTTTTATCAACTTCAGTTAAAAGTTTGAGAAAGTTTTTTTCTCTGCAAAAACAAGACAACCCTTATTAGTTGATAAAATTGCAAAAACGAATTGAGCAATCAAACTTGTGGAAATTTGTCAATTATGATAATTTGGCTAAACACAGAGTTTTCGGTACCGTAGCAACAAGCAATGACTAGATTCATTCATTCATTCATTCATTCAGCAATGTAATAGTTCTCAAAAAAGTTTTGGAAGTGATTCCCATATCTTTTTGACTTCTGCAATGAATTAAGTGTAATTTGGTCGACACATGGCACAGCTTGAAATGTGACAACAATCTGTTTTTAGGGAAAAGGTAAATTTAAAAACAGAAATAAACTTTGTTGCAAGAAAAACATTTTTCAGAGAATTGACCTAAGTTATTTGCACTTTATTGTTATAGTTTGTTTCGTTCAAAATGTTTCAAACTTTTTAACACGGTAATAATGTCGTACTTATTTCAACTTGCTTTGTATAAATATAGTCTCAGTATGTTTCATATTTATCAGATATTATCAAATAGGAAATGTGTTACAGCTCGAATTAAGTAGTCCCTTTACCTTATATTATTACGCACCAAGCTTCGTAAGACACTTAGCGATTAATATTACCAAATAACGGGAACATAATCGGGTGGTATAAACATTTAGAAGGACTTCAATCAAAACCACTGCTGTCTGATGCACATTTTTGTACTTCATGACAGAAGAGTTGTTGTATCAAGAGTGGGTAACTCAGTAAAGTTTATCTTTCAAACTCTGGAAATTTGCAGAAGGAAATTTTTTGAAAAATAAATTTGCGACGTTGACATGTGCTAATACTTTAAGAGGTCATCTAAATTGAAATTTGATCATTTGACTCTGTGAGCAGAAACCAAACGCTTCCAGCTGACTGAAGATGAATGAAGAATAAGGTCTCTGTTTTGCCACAAATTGCTTTTGTTTAAAGTATAATAATTGTTTAGAGTAAAATACTGTGTTCCATTTATCACCAGTTTTATTTGTACATTTGATATGATGAATTTATATCAAAGAGATTGTCTTTCAACTTTTCACAGTGTGAGGTTTTGACCACATTTAAAATGTTGAAAGCCTTCAACCGTCTTTGTTGACTGACTCTTAAAGAATGACATGATACTGAAGTCTGTAATAGGCTTAATAATCTGCTGCAGCAACACTGATTCTTCAAAGCACTGCAGAACCAATGGCATTAATATAAAGCTCCTGCTAGCTGAGCATTTCCACTGAAGCAAATTGACAGTGATCCAAACCACAGTAATAAGCCCTGATCTTAACCAAGTTCATCAGTTGTTTATCCCTTCAAGAATATCTTGATATCGAAAAGCCAGCCCTCTAGCAAGCATAAGTGAAAAGCCGTCTGCTGGAAAACTATCGAAAGCACTGCTCAGGGAGTCAGAATGTTTATTTCCTTGTATGCAAGTATTTATTAAGATGTCAGAAAGCTACTGCTGACTTTATCATGGGCGTGAATAAGTTTTGAAATTTGTTTTCAAAATATGGGAGGAGAAGAGATGTGTTTTTTTGGGTTTTTTTTTTATTATGTACATATGTTTGCTTGGTTTTGTGAAAACTGACATGATGAAGAAAATAATACAGGAAGAACATTGATAATATTGAAATGAAATCTTATCAAACGACAAAAAAAACCCCATCTCATTTCATTCATGTAATAATACATATAAAAAACAATCATATTATCTGTAATACAAATGTCGATGCTTGGTAATTTGTGCAAGAATTTCAGACTGATGCCAAAAATGTGTCGGTGTGAGGGTGGATAGCTTGTACTGGCTGCCATATTGTTTATCTTTAAGCCTGTCTGTTGTGATTCAAATTAAAATAATGGATGAGAATTTCATCTTTTCACACACTTTTTATCCTGAATAATATCAGGTGAAAATGGCCTGGTGCCAGATTTAAATTGAACAAAGGTATTACAGAAGTTTTTGTGTGTTGTAATGTAGAATATAGAGTGCAGGTGTTTCAGCTCTTCATTTTAGAAGGTCAGAAACAGAAGCCAAGTTTTAAGTATGGAAATTGTTTTAAAAGATAATCCAGTTACTTAATGAAGATGAAATGAAAAGTTACCTCATTCTGTCAAACATGATTTTAAAGAATGGCTGTTTTCTAGCATTGTTTGTTGAAGGGGAATTTTCATATTCAGTTGTCATAGATGCCTTTTCAGCTACAAAACTAAACTTGATCAGTTTGTCAGTTCATTGGTAATTTGTATTGTGACAATAGACAATAATAAAATTTTCTTAAGAAAACCTAAAAGTCAACCTTGTAAAAGAGTGTACAGGTTGCCATGGTTTGTCTTAAAAGGCTATGACAAAATATTACTTCATTCCAGCATAGTTCAGCATTGGCTGGTGATAATACAAATATCACAATCCCTGCCACTTAGATAACTATGTAATCTCTATATCTGACTAATATTATATGACAGTATTGTACAGTAAACGTGATGATATCTTGAGTACTGATTAGCCTATGGGGCTAGATGCTGGGTGGTCTTCAAACATCACACACTCATTCCCCTCTGCTGCAACTTTTGTCTTTTACCGCTCAACTTCAATCAAGATGGCTCCTGTGTAAATTAGTAACGTGTGCCCTTGTTATTAAAGTTCACACTTTCTGCATTATGAATGATAACCCTGACATTTTTCACACTTCTCTGCACGTTGCTCAGTGCTTTTGATGATTTTAAAAATTTAATTAAAGTGCACTTTTTGGTAACATTCTTGAAAGTTATTTTTGTCTTAATTTTCAAAAGCAAACAGATGTGTACTTTAGATCTTAATGGCTAACTCAGCTCATTTGTTATTCCATCTTCCAGAATCAAAGTCTTTGAATTTTATTGCAATTTTTTTTTAAATGGAATTGAATATAGCTAGTGTAACTCTGCATCCTTTTGCCATTTTGATATCAAAAGATTATGGTATTCAATTTACAGCACAGTTTATAAAAATGCAGCAATTATTTTGTTTACATAAGTTTACTGATGATCGTCCATTTTGATTTCTGGCAGCAGATGAAAGCCAGGTTTGTGAGGAAATGTGAATGAAAGATTTCCATTGATAAAAACCATGAGAAAACCTGTGGCTAAAAACAAAAACTCTATGAATGAAAGCTAATCAAGAGCATAATGGAATAATCATAAACTTGTTTGTTTTGTCTGTAAATGGTACCAGTGGAACCAAATCGGCTCCCATCAACCGAAAAAAGGTTAAAGGTCACAAGTCTATCAACGTTTTGAATGGAAAATCTCATCTCTTTTCACTCCAGTGCCATTTTAAAAAGGTCATAAGTTAGATATACATTTGGGAATTGAGGTTCACCACAGTACAGTTAGCCTTTTTTACAATGACATTTTCAGTTCAGGTTGATACAGACTTTTCAAATTGCAGAAACAATTGCAGACGTGCTAAATTATACAATTACATAACCTTTTGTCTTGATTTCAGTACATAATTTGCGTCTATTGGATAATTTGCAGTATTTTTGGATAGAACCTTCTGAGGTTTATTCTAATTAGACACTTTCTATCCTTCGACCCTAGAGATTTAGCAAGGCATTTCAGTAACATTTTAGTCCTATTGTTTTTTATTGGCTACATTTTTCTGTACACACCAATCTGGTAAATGTTATTTTTCTCCATTATTGTGTGGGAATTTTTTGTCCTGAAATATGGTCTTTATAAAATGTTATTTTCCCCAGTTGTTTCAAGTAATTTGTGCCAATTTAATTCGGAACTTCTTTGTACAATAACATTTAAGTTTTGGCAAGCAGAGGCATATTTGTGTGTTGCTGTGTTTCTGGTTTCCATATATTATTAAGTTTAAGGTTCAGATTCTAAGTGCAATTTCTTTTATCACTGCTTTACCCTTCAATTTTTGTCAGTTTTTGGTAGTTCACCAAGTTCTTGTTAAAATAAATTGCATGTTGTTAAGTTTCAGTTTTTGTCAAGTTTCTGTTAATTGTCAAGTTTTTTGGTTTTAAAATGATTAAAATACTGAATGAATTTGAAACTAGGAATTTTTGCATTCTGTAGCTTATGTAATTTTGCTGTGATATTCTCTTATGTTTTACGCTAATGATTGAGCTGTTGTTGCGTAAGCATTACTTGGATAAGATTAAGAAAATGAATCCCATGTTTATGTGATTTTCTCATAATTAAACTTTACCTCATTTTAATTCCAGGACATTACCTGCCAGACACACCGCCACAAGAACATTACTATGATTCACCGTACCAAACTGTTCCTAGTATCAAACAAGAACGACCTTGGTCCACAGCCGAGTACGGCCATTCCCCAGATCTCACTGACACTTGGCAGCCCACTGATTTACGATCAAATCTTGGTCCATCTCCGTTCCATAGTCTTCGTGTTGGCTCACCTGAAGGAGATCATCACAAGCCAATGATTCAAGCAGCAGCCTTAGCTGGTTATTCTGGTAAGTTAAATATATTTTATCTTTTTTTGGAGAAGTAGGTTACCATGGTACACGTGAATTGGTTATCCTGTGTGATGCAGTCTGTGCATGTTAAACATCACCCTCATTGCACACTGCATGCCAGGAACCCAACTGTATTACCCCAATCAGGCTCAGAACTCCTTGTATAATTTGGGCTGAGGAGATCAGATTTCATCATGGGTCATGGTCATTGCAATAATAAATAGTATCTATTAAGTGGAATTTAAATTGCTCTGTCCATTTCTGACATAATGATTCAACTTTAGTTAGACTTACACATTTTCAGCAATGTTTATTTGACCAAATGATATTTATTTATCAAATTGTTTCCAAGAAACAAGAATTTCATCTGCTCCAATGACATCAGACGGCAGCAATGAGAAAGTTGCTTTTGGGATAAAAAATGAGAAAAATAAACGGGCGCTATGTTTTTACAATAAAACTGATCTATTTAGAATCTAAATATAAGATGTGTTAAGAAAATACTCTATGATAGAGCTGCTATTTTGATGAACAAATGTTCCCAGCTTCTTCTGCAAATCTTATGTTACAAAATTGAACAAAAAATAAAAAATATTTGATACAAAGATGGAGAGAATTTTGGTATATAGATTTCGTCCTATTGAACAAAAAAATGACTTTGATAAAGAGTTTCAAATTTAAATTCATTCAACACAAACACTTTATAATTTTATTGCCTATTTCATTATATGGAACTTTTCTTGCACCTAAAATTCAATTGAATAAAAAATTCTGATAAAAAAATCTTGAAACATGTTAAAACCCAGAATCTGAAAATTCCTGCAGAAATCACTGAAAATTTGGGTTAACACTATTGTAACATTATTTGCTTTCCAAGCCAATGTTGTTCTTTGCAATCAATAGAAAGGCGTAGGATGGTTAATAAAAGATTATTTGAGTAAGCTATTCGGTACTATATCATATAATAATGGTAAGATGAGAATCAAGAATAACATGATCTAACCGCTAACATCTGGTACCGACACTCAAAGGTGAAAATGTCCTGAGAATAGGCAACTTGGTGCCATGTTTGTTGTTAGAATCCAAATACTACTTCGTTAGATCTTATTGTGTTCAAGCCTCCGAGAAATTATCTTAGAATAACATTATTACATACGAAAGTTCATATGTATAGTCTAGATTGTACCAGTCTTGTGATTATGATATTTGATCAACCAGTCCTTTTGTTTGATGGTTGCACACCTTTGGAAAATTAATAACATCGGCAAATTAAAATGTTTGAAATTTTCTAAATCAAAGATACTTGTAAGAGCAATATAATAGTAAGTTCATTTTTTGTGGCACTTTTCATTTTTTTTTTTAAATTGAAATCACTGCTAATCGATTTAGATTTGATGGTAATTCCTATGCATGTAATACCAATACAATTTTTGAGATTTTTCTTCTGAATCATATTTTCTCAAGAAATCTTATGGTTTTATAATAGGATTTTTATCTCCATTGTAATAGTCAAAATAATCATGGAATTATTTTCCATCCTTGGGCGCCATCATTATTATGCCGAGTAATATTTATATGTAAATGCCAAAAATCTACTCTTGATAACAACTGCATTTGTTATGATATATTTTACAATGTTTTTACACTTTTTTAGTAGTTTTTATCCAATTTTTAGTAAGTTTTATCAGAAGAACATAAAATTTCAGTTTTGATTAATAAGATTTTTGGTAAAAGAACATGGCGTCCTAGGGAGCAGAATCACAGATACAGTACCAAATGCATTTCACGTCTGTCAAATTTTGAAGAATGAAATTTAATTTGGGAGGCGATTAAGATAAAAGAACAACATGATTTTGCTTTTTAGAAACTTGAAATCATCACATGTTAAAGGGAATTCTAAAAGAGATGATGCAATTTTAAAAAAATCATTTGAAAACCTCACAACTCAAAAATTATTATTCAAGTGCAGTGGGCAACATGGTTGTGGCTGTTTTCTATACATATCTATGTTTCTATAGTTCTTAAACAATAATTCTTCCAATCTCCAGGGTTGAAAGCAACCGATCCCTAGGGGTGAAAGCACCCAATCCCCAGGGATGAAAGCATCTGATCCCTAGGGGTGAAAGCATCAGATTCCCAGGGGTGAAAGCATTTGATCCCTAGCGGTGAAAGCATTTGATCCCCCCGGGATGAAAGCATCCGATTCCCAGGGGTGAAAGCAACCGATCCCTAGGGGTGAAAGCAACCGATCCCTAGGGGTGAAAGCACCCAATCCTCAGGGATGAAAGCATCTGATCCCTAGGGGTGAAAGAATTTGATCCCCCAGGGGTGAAAGCATCCGATTCCCAGGGGTAAGGGACAAAAACAGGATCAAAAGCTCTATGTAAAAAATTATATTAAAAAAAAAAAATTATAAGTCTAAGTCACTTGGACAAACTGGCAGACTCTTTTTCCCATAATGCTCTGTTAACATTTTTTTTTTCAAACCAAAGTTAATCAATTCTCTTCTAACCACTGTTAGTAAAGTAAATAACGCAGTAAATTATGTAAAGTGGCAGAAAGTTTGTTAAAAAGCATGAAAATTGCAGGAATTTTTTTACTCATTACCATTTCAAAGAACTAATTTCTCTAAAATACTTGAACAATCTGGATGTTAATTTTTATCTGAAATCAGGTTGGAACTATTAAGATAAGATTTTAATAAGACGTTTACATGTACACAAAATATGTTAACACATTTTGACAACTTTATTCATTTTTTTATACAGTGTAATACCATTCATGCCGGAAGAACGTGTCATTTCAAATTGCCAAAATTGTCTGAAAAAAATAACTTAATTATTTTTGAACCAAAACTTCTCTCTTCTGCATACAATTAAAAATGGCTCACTTAGTAAAAGTAAACTGTTAGATTACGATTTTAGACACAAGTTTTAAAAAAGGAGTTCTCAGGATTTAAAAAAAAAAAATATGATCATTATTATTATGGAGATTCATGAAGCCCCCTCCCCCTTTCACCTCCTGGCAAATTATGCCTATGCAGGGGCCATAATTCATTCATGAGATTATTGGGGATTTAGATTATCTATTCATATTTCAATAAATCTATACTTTTGCCCTTTTGTACTTTTGTAATTTCTTGGCAAGGTTTACCACTAAGGTTAAAGTGTTCTATTTGGCTCCAATTCAATACAGATGCATTGATGAGACTGTGGTTTTGGCTTTTTCTCTCTTTCTCTCTCTTTCTCCCCAATTCATGCCAGCTTAATCCAGCTGTCCTCTTCCAAGATGTTTATAGTAGAAAATTAATATAGATTAGATGATGAAGAAGTAGCTATTGTTAACGTTGATGTCAGCTTTGATCTTGGAATGATTACATGTTCTGCTTATCAGAGGTTTGGAAGAAAGAACTCTAATGCCCTAGAGCTGTTTACACTAACCCATGAAATAGAGTCTGAGATAGCTTAGATTGTTCCAGATGGAGCTCTCATATTTCTTGCTTTCTAAGTCTGGATTATAATAAGCAGGATAGGGGAGCCATTCCTATACTCATTTTAAGGAGAACAATGCTTAAGCATCACGGTAATGGACAAAGGGGGTCAATGATTTAAAATACAATCATCAGATCAAAAGTCAGAAAATTGACAACGAGAATGCCCAACTGAATAGAATCAAACCATGTGTTATTTATAGAGACTTTATATAACGACGTTTCAGGCTTGATTGCTCCTTGACTCATCTATTTTTACTGATTGCCCGAGTATCCTAGTGATCCTGATAGGACAAACTTAAGGGAGTATCCAACCCTTTCATACAATCAACTGGTATTTGGCTGAACTCGACAACTCCATCTCTTAAGTAAATATTAAACCATTGGAAGTATTAGTAGTACTAAATTTATTTTTTATTGTGCTAATACTATACATATTTCGGTAGGACTGTTAAAGATAAGAACATCACTACTGATAAAGTTTACTGTTTAAGTACCAGCAGGTCTATTTGATTCAGATTGAAGGTATATTCTCTGCTTTATACAAATCTGTTCGGTATTATATAAGATGACATAAGATTAAAAAATCAGCAAAAACTTTTAAATTATTCTGACGCCCACGCGTCATTTCTTTTTATGACTTGCAGAGAACTTCAAAGTAGCGGAGAAGAGTGGCGCCACACTTTTTAAACGTACATATAAAGATCTTGTTAAAGCATTAATTAATTTTATTAGAGTTTTCAATGAAATCAGTTTTAAGTGAAGGCAGAAGGCTTCATCTTGTCTAATTTGAAACAGTCAGCAGACAGAATCATTGAAGAATTAGTCTTGAAAACTTTCAATTTTCTTACTGTTTACTTTTTCATTTCCAAGCCAGCAAACATTCACCCCCGAATTGGTGTGAGGGTACAGAGAAAGGTTTAACTCTTATCTGATTAATAAGCAAACCCTAAATTCTGAAATTTTCTGTTTGCAATTCAATGCAGTTATGCAAATATTTCAACAACTGAAAGATGAACCTTGTAACTTAGTTCAGGATATGATAAATTTACATAAATTCAAACAGGTTAAAATGTTATCAAGGAACTAAATAGGCAATTTCTTTATTCATATAATCATACTTACTTACTTGAATTTACAAGTAAGGGGCAGTTTGATTAAAAATGCTTTCTTTTCATAACATTAAGCCTTTAATGCAGTTGAATTCTGTTAGATTGAAGCATGATGATTTCCAACTTTTCATCTGGTTATAATGAAATGTGTTATGTGTTGTGGTGGGATTATGTCAGGTGACATCAGGCCATACACATCTTTATTTTGATTGGTTGTTTCCATTTGGAGAGTGTTAACTTCTACCATGTGTTATGAATGGTGTTACAGTTACAGTATTTTGATCAGTGGCATTCAGAACATTAAAATGATTTACATGGCTTGTGTTAAAAGTTGTTAGAAAATTGAAAACTATTTTAATTTGAGTGAAGAATTTTATAATGAAAATAGAAATCTTCTGACATAAAACTTCTGAAGATACTTTTAAGTTATTTAAGCTATATAACTTTGGTAGTTGAGGGGCATTTTTTTACTCCATGTTCTGTGATATAGCATTTTGATATTACAAAATTCTATAGCGTTTGACTTCTTCGTTATCAAAATCAGAAGGAAAAAATGTTCAAATAGATGTTGGTTTTACCAGTAGCCCTACAAAAAAAAGCATATGACAAGGGGTAGACTACTACTAATGGTTTTAGAAACAAAGATATTTTCTTCTTTAGAACATCTTACCATTGTGAAATTTTTTTAGTAACTTTTTATTCTATAATTTAATTATATTATTATTTTGATCATTGTTAAAAGCATATTACAAAATTTTATTCTTCTTGTTTTTCAGGAAGTGGACCAATCCAGTTATGGCAATTTCTCCTGGAACAACTCACTGATAAATCCTGCCAACATTTTATTTCCTGGACTGGAGATGGTTGGGAGTTTAAACTTTCTGATCCAGATGAGGTAGCTAGACGGTGGGGAAACCGTAAAAACAAACCCAAAATGAACTACGAAAAATTAAGCCGAGGCTTGCGTTATTATTATGACAAAAACATTATCCATAAAACAGCCGGAAAACGTTACGTTTATCGATTTGTCTGTGACTTGCAAAGCCTTCTGGGATACACACCAGAGGAATTGTTTGACGCCTGCGACATCAAGCCACAGAAAGATAAAGAAGATGATTGAATGTAAAATGGCGTATGAATACAAGATTGTTATTATATTATCGATCAAATTGATCAGTGTTGGACCTGAGATTTTAGATCTCCAATAATAATGGCAAAATTCTTTTGGTTGCCTTGACAACACATTTTTGAATGTGGTGTGGTGTAAATCTGTGGAAAACAGATGATTGGTTGAATACAGACCAATTAAAAAAGTTTTTATCTGTTATATTTTGAAATGTATATTATTTTTAAATGAAGTTATAATATGTTTTAAGCTGTTTATACTGAGAAGTTGTCTTTATTGTTATTCAAATTTTAAAATATGGAATTTTAATTGTGTGTATATTAGCTGAAAAATCGTAACAAAAAAATTGTACGAATGATGTATATAAATCAAACTGTATAGGTGAAAAGTCTGATCATCTCAGAGCCAGGACAAGTTTGATATGAGCAAGGTTTCTGAAACCAGAAATGATAAAGAAAATATCTTTAGATGTAAGAGAATTATCATGTGTACTCCGTCTAAATCAAACATTGGTGCCTTTAAAACACAAGGTCACAATAATTGGTCAAGTCTGCTGCTAAAAAGAAAAAAATTCTGTAGAACATCATTGTGCCTTTTTTTTTTCATTTTTCAATTTCTGTTGCATTGATTTTTGATATTTTTGTGGACTTAATACCTTTTGTTTCCAATTTCATTACACATATTGCAAAATTCTCATATTTGGTGCCATTGTTTTTCAAGTTTGCCCTTATCATGTAGACTGTAATCTGAAACATTCTGATGCTAAGAAATATATGTCAATGTAAGACATGGTATTGATGCTATATACATTCAGTGTATGAACTAGTCCTAATATAAACTGCCATTCATCATGAGATATTTGCGCAAAATTTGCATTTACTATTTTTGTATACTTTTTACACATATTATAAGCAAACAATAACTAATATAACTGCATATAGTAAATATAAAAGCTGATTTGATATAAGTGCTAATCCCCTGAATGTTGAAATGATCATGTATTTGTCAATTAATTTAAGTGCTTTTCCATGGTATTTTTTAGATGAAAATTGTTGGAATTATAAATAATGCCCTGAAATATTCATATATCAATCATTATTCGATAATTTCATAAAAGTGCTGAAATAACAAATAAGATCTAAGTAAGTGCCGATGTAAGAAAGATATAAAATGCCCTTTCAGCACTCAATAAAATTCATCATGTACTTTTGTAATCCTAAGCAAATTCTTGAAGACCATGTTTTCATTATTTA
Source organism: Nipponacmea schrenckii (assembly GCA_030562195.1). Lineage (NCBI taxonomy): Eukaryota > Metazoa > Mollusca > Gastropoda > Lottiidae > Nipponacmea > Nipponacmea schrenckii. The sequence goes on from CM060202.1 coordinate 8,111,809, forward strand.
AAAAATATGTAAGTGTTGAAAATGAAATACAATAAATTTAATGACCATTAAGTGCTTTTTAAAGTTTGAATTAAGTGCTGATTATTTAGAAATTGTTTAAAGTGCTTTTCATCCATCAATTACAATCCATACATTCTCCCTTTAAATAAAGATTTTAAGTAATAAGATTCACTATTTTTGTATGATTTTTAAGCAGAATGTTTAAAGGCCTTGTCAAGTCTTAAGTTTAATTTTGTACTATTCATGCTTTGGAATAGAAATTTACTGGTACATGTATGTCAATTAAAGTTGGATTGTCTGACAGGTTTTGATGCCAAAGCTGCTGCTGAAATCTCTAGCTTACACTTATGATTGGTATAACCACCTTTATATTCATTAATTAGAATTAAATTGTTTGAGTCATCTAACTGTTTGCTGAACAACCTGATAGATCAACATTTAAGCTATCCGTAACACTTTTCAAAAGTCTTAGTTATGCTGAGTTCCCCAGCAATTAAGAGAGAGGGAAAGTGGATTATTTTTGCTTGACTGACATTTGTTACTTATTGATCATATGTGACGTTGAGTGAATTGTAGTGGAACCTGTTTTTTTATTTCACTTTTGGAAATTGATACAAATAGCTGAAAAAAAAAATGTTTTGTTTTAGAACCACCCAATTATTTCAACTAAATTGGTTTGAAAAGCAATAGCAACACTGCATTGGAATTGTAGATTTAAGACTGGACATGGCCTTAAAGAATACATGTATGTAAAATGTACAGTTTTTAAAAATACCCTCCCTTATTTATATTTAGAATATATAGTATATTATTAAAGGCCTTGTATGTAAGAAAAACTGTTCTGCATATATTTTATATATCTGGTTTTAAGTGATGTTAATTTGTTATCTGTTAAAAAAAAAACTATGCCTCAAAATATCATTTGCATAATGTCTTAATGCCTACACTATTTGATATAAAAGGCATAATAATTTTGTAATAGTTGGGATTTTAGAATTACTACATAGCAGATGCTTAAATTTAAAGTTTGGCACTTTTTGTGTAGAATAGTAAGTTTGGTTCCAATTTCAAAGAAGCATTACAAATTAGAAAGTTTGATTTAAATTTGATTTTAAAATCCCAATCAAATTCATAATTGAAAATTTGACAGATAGCAAAATAACCATGTTGATGCTGTACAAAGCTTCTAGTGGAGAGTTTTTTTTATTTAATATTTGTGTGTGTCTGTAAATATCTTGTGAACAGATAGCAATTTAACATTCCTAAAACTATGGGAAAAAATAAAACAAAATATAAACTTGATCTCAACTCTTATTTGTAGTGTTTCAATATAACATATTTTTTGTGTGAAATTTCGTTTAATGAGAATTCTCACAATAAAATAAAGAATTCTCACAATAAAATAAAGATTTTCACATTAAAATAAAGAATTTTCAAATGAGAATTAAGAATTCTCACATTAGAATAAAGAATTCTCACATTAGAATAAAGATTCTCACATTAAAGTTAAAATTAAGAATTCTCATTTTTGACCTTTGCAACATTTGAAATATTTATTCACAATTGGTTTTATTTTAAGATGATTGCCTTCTAATTTGTAGTAATTTTCAATCAAAATATTATATGACTTATATCTAAACATTTTAAAATATTGGAAAAGTTACCTACAATTATTAAATAAAAATTCAGAATGTACCTGGTTGAGACATAAATTTATAAGAATTGTATGAAATTTCAACTCATTTCTTCATTTTTTATTTTTCATTTACTATAATATTTGTTATGATTTCTTTGAAAGTCTGCAGCTCTCTTTTATAAAGCTAATTTCGCTTTGAAATGGATCTTTGAAAATAGATAAATCAGTCTGTCAAATAAAAGAAATACAGATGTCAATTAGTCTTAGTTTGGCTATATTTAAACATCAATTAAAGTGACAGAAGTTTGAATATGAAACCATGTTATTCTGTAAGATAAATTTTTTTGTATATCACATCATCATTTTATAAACCTTACATTATTCATGTATGGATTAACTAGCCAATATATCTAAAATAAGCTAATAAAATTATTTTAGGGGTGTTTAATTGTGAAACTGGTTAATTTGATTTGTGTGTGAACTAAACACATTTAGTGCTTTTAGGTTTAAAAAACTTTTTCTAACTAATTTTGTTGTAATGATTATAAATTAAGGGATATTTTCATCTAGATATTTGTTATCCTTTATATTATTAAAATAAATCAAGTGAATGTCTGGGTGATAATGAAGATTTTAATTAAGTTAAGAAAATGATAATTAGTTTACTTACTTTTCATATTAACATGATAGTAAAAGTTTCAAGAACATGATAGTATAGGTTTGAAGAACCTGATAGTAAAGGTTTCATGAACATGATAGTAAAAGTTTCATGAATATGAATGTAAAAGTTTTAAGAACATGATACTAAAAAATTCATGGACTTGATAGTAAAGGTTTAATGAACATGATAGTAAAAGTTTCATGAATATGAACATAAAAGTTTCAAGAACATGATACTAAAAGTTTCATGAACATGATAGTAAAGGTTTAATGAACATGATACTAAAAGTTTCATGAACATGATAGTAAAGGTTTAATGAACATGATACTAAAAGTTTCATGAACCTGATAGTAAAGGTTTAATGAACATGATAGTAAAAGTTTCATGAACATGATAGTAAAAGTTTCATGAATTGAACAGAGTATAACGTATTCAAATTCATTTTCATCATCATAATAGTAAAATTAGGTTTCAAAAATCTTTTCTAAACATGATAGTAAATTGATCGATCAACCGGTGATATATTTAGTATTAATTTTGTCTTATTCAAAACTAACATAATCTGAAAATAAGGAATTTGTCTGAAAACTACATAACACCTAAATCCTGAAAACACTGTTATTTGTGTCCGCCATATTTGTGTCTGCCATTTTTAAACAGAACATTTCCAAGATGAACTTTCTTTAAAAATTGGGAAAATTAATGTTCAATATTTTGAGAAAGGAAGTCAAAACATGATTTAACTAGAAGGTCACAAGTTGTAATCTTGGTGAACTTTTCAAGCTATCAGTAACTCTGTACCAATTTGCCTTTCAAAACATATGGTAGTGTCATAAAGTCAGCCCAAATTATAAGATGAAATTAAATATCAGTCATCATTTTTTCAGTACAAAATTTATAATCTGAATCTGATATTTACCTAACCTTTCAAAGTTTAAGTCCATATCCATTCTTCAAATCATTTCTTCAAAAGACAAGTCTTATGTGAGAATGATTTACTATGGACAATTGTAATAAGTAACCAAACCATAGAGAAAAATCACTATTACTATATTAAAGGCTTTTTGTTTGTTGAGAAATTTTGTTTTAGTTCCACTTATACTGCCATTATAAGTTGCAATGTCAATGACTTAATCTAAGTTTGAACTTTTTAATTTAGAAGTCTCAAAATATATTCAATTTACTTAATATTTCTTTAACTGCCTTTTAAATGTTGCAATATAGTTATAGCCTACTTTTACTGAATATATTAAAATATAGACTTATAAGTATATCTAAAAAAGTATTGTTGATACATAATAATATACTTCATCATTACTTTCAAAAAAATAGTGGGATTCTTACTATTTTTTTAATTAATTTGACTTTTTATTTTTTTTTTTTTTAAGTGATTTAAATAGGTCACAGTTGAGATTTATATGAAGTTTGCCATATTGTACTGCCTTATGAAATCATTAATGTTTTAAACTGTCTTAGCATATAACCACAAAAAAAATAAAAATAAATTTATGTTACTATACAATTTATTATGTCATATTTTTGTTTAAATCAGTATTTTTGTGTATCATTGTAAATTTTAATGGGAAAATTAGATAATCTTAATAAATCTATGCTGTCTGACCTCCACAGTTTCGTTAATCTTTTTCATCCATTAAGATTACCTTTACAGAGATTTTGGATTGAGCCTGACACAACTCTGTGTATTTTGTTAAAATATTGTTCAGGTTTTTGATTCTTAAATAAAAAGCACTATATTGATAATAATTTGTTTCCATTCATTCATCCGTTTTTAAGGGAGCAATTTAAAGCATCATTCATATTCACTATGTCAAGGAATTACCAATTGCATATATTACCTGGATATCCATTTGGCTTTTTTCTTGTATCATAGAATGCAGATATTGGATTGTGCTGTGTGCTTGAGACTACATCCAGTGGTTGGTTGGTAGAATTTAAACAAGTTAACGTTCCCTTCCAGCAAATGCTGATATCGCAAACTAGGTTGTTGTTGCTATTCGTAGTAGTTGGTGGTTGGATTGGTTCAAATTACATGTGGATGATTCTGTACAGTTGCTTTGGGTGTTGAGACTACAGCAACTTATTTACGGGTTATAGAAGTTCCTGTCAATGTATCTGATTGGCAATACTCAAACCAATCAATGTCAGGGATAAAAGAAGAGCCTAATGAAAGCAAGGTATAAGACACACTTTATAATATGACATGGTGAAGATGGTGATCACATTGGAGCAGTCGGCATGAGCAACTGTTGCTAGCAACTAACATCAATTGGACATTAACGTATTCCGACGTACTGCTCAGGAACACGGGATCCAGTGGAACCTAGGCAACTGGCAGCAACTGATACCTTAAGTACAGATCAGCTAAGTCCTGGGATTAATTAGATTCTTCAAAATGCCAACTGCTACAATTCCTTAAAAGCATATTGCTGTCATTTTCTATAATAAGCCCTCACCACCTTCACAAATTATCCTTGCAGTTACTGTTGACGAAATTTAGATATTTTAAAAACCAATTGACTTTCTTATGATTGACCCTTCTTCAGAGCTGGACAATGTTACATAACCATTCATTGATCCCTTACTTACTGTCACAGAGGTTCATTGTGAGACCATAAATTTCAACCATAGAACTACATTGACATTGTTGCGAAAGAAGGCTTTAAAAAGAATAAAATCTGACTTCAATGTTTTTTTGGTAGGGCTTACTGACATCTGTTAACATTTGCCTATTTAATTGGCACGCGCACATGCTCGTGAAAGAGGTAGTAAGTAATTGAAAATAAGATAAATCAATGTTAATGTGGTATATAATTTACTATATAAAGATAAGATAATCATAATGGGAACAAGACCTACGATGGTTTACCTTGTCAAGTGACTATGTGCTTGTTTATCTTACCTTACCCAAGATTATTTCATTTTCCCACAAAGAAACTGCATTCCCCGAAAGAGAGAAAGGTTGACCTACCAAAGGGCACCTATCTTTGCCTGTGACATTTAGGGGCCTACTTCGGGCGTTTGAAGAGGACGTAACCCTTTAAGTCGAACCCCTTATTACCTTCACCACACATCACCTTCCGTCATTGGTTCACTGTCATTTAGGCACACATTGTTTAAGCACGCCTCATTTAGACACAGTACTTTAGGCACACTTCATATAGGCACACTGTCAGCTGATAAGCACATGTCATTTAGGCACAGTGTTATTTTGGCACAGCGTTTTAGGCTTATTCAATTAGGCACATACTCAATTAGGCATACAGTCATTTTAAGCACAGTAATATAGGCTTTAAAAAAGTGTACCTAAATGACTGCTTATCTAGTCATTAGTCACAGGTACAATTCCAAACCCATTTTGTCTGTTTTCCTTTGTGAATAGCAGACATATATCCATGGGTTTATAGCCTAATCTTGTGAAATTCTTTCAGTTAACTACAGAGAATGGTGCGAACAGACGTGTAAGAGATTCCTAAATACAATTAAAATGACAATTCGTTAAAGAAGCCTCAGAGGAGGTTATGGCTGACACATGATTAAATTTAAAAAACAAAATCGGGTTTATATAGTAATGCGTAAAGAATGGCTCTAATCGTATGCATTTATTCACAGTAGTAGGCCTATAACGCGAATAAAAATGAATGACAACTGTTTGCGGGTATGATAATTAATCTCTGAAAATTTGAACGGTAAGGTTCTTTTCAGGTAAGCCGGTAAAGTAAACAAAATATAAGGCAATATCCCATTAAGTGTTTTTGTTTTCGAATATAAATACCAAAACGTTAGTATGTTTAATGAATAAAAGTAGTTTATGGGCTTCATAAATACCTCTATGTTTTCATGGTGTAAGGGAAACAACTCCATTTATTTCTGCTGGTTAAAACCAAGAGAAGATAACCCTCCGTGACTTATTGAAGAAAAGTTACGAATGGCGGGTGCTTGCTAAGTAAAGAAAACAACACCATAAGTCATCATGGATCCACCCCTTTCTAAACAGTCCATGGATGGTTTGGTATGTGGAGCAGTGTTTAAAACTGATGATCGCGAATTGCATACTCAAATGCATACTTCGGTTACATTTTACATGGCAAAGTTATGACGAGAACAGTTGTAATCGCCCAGCCTAACCTCCCTGTTTTACACATCATCTAGGCCTACTGTCTCTACGACTGGTCTAGGCAGGCCCGTAGCCAGACTCGATTTTTCGGGTTTGCAAGTAGTAAATCCGGAGGGGCAATTGGGGGAGTTGCAGTAATAATATGGGACATTTGCCAGAATTTTCGTGGGGGGTGGGGGGGGGCAATCCATTTGCCCCCCTGTAGCTACGGGTCTGGGTCTAGGCATAGCTCCAAACCTAAAACAGTTGTATTTTCATGCCACCCGAACTGTATCTATAAGTTTCATATTTCATGACCGGTCGGTACCAAATAGAAAAATACATGTATTGAGAATGTCAACGGTAGGCTAAGGTGAAGGATACTTTTTTTGTAGATTAATGTGATAAGGGATGTTGAAAAGAATTATAAAAATTTGAACACAGAATGGTTAGATATAAAGAGAAATATTAACACTGAAAATAATATTGATTTAAAGGTGGGTTTATCTTTCATTCCTTCTTAACAAGGCATGTACTTTTAATGAGCAAAACCGCCCTCAGGCCCTGGTTGGACCACAACTTGCTGACTCACAACTCTGACAAATGTTTATTACACCCTGCTACCCTATTTTCAAAGTGTGAATTTTTGTATTTTAGTTATTCACCATAGAAACACTTCTTTAGCCAGAAAATTGCCTTCTGACTTTCAATCCACCACGCCGCAAGGATAATCTGAGACTCTTATTTGATTGGTTATTGTGATTTTTATTTAAGCCATCTAAAAATGACAGTTTATTTTCATTGCAATCTTTTCTAGGTCCCTGGCCTAGGCCGAGACGGAAAATATAAAGACTATGTATTAATTCATAAGGACGACCTGTCACAGTTGGCTACAGAAATAACACAACTGAGACAAATTGTACCAAAAGTGATTGATAAGAGATATGTTTCATCTGTTGGTAAATTAGAGGCTTTGGAACAGGGTAATTTGTTTATTTCCCGCTTATGGTCTGAATAATGAAAACGAGTTATCTCCCATTACTACGTCAGTTTAATTTTGCCTCCTGCCTTTAAGTTAAATAATTTGATTTATATCGAACACCTGGTTATTTGAAGGAATTTAGTTAATCAACCCAACTGATCGCAATTGATTTAGGTTCAATATGTACCGGTATAAAATATTGATGCGCTTGGTCAGTGACGTATACGACAATGCGTTTTGGTATCAAGAATTAAATGTTGTCTGAAATGATTAATGATGATTGGAGTTGTATCCCATACCACACAATTTCTGTAAATTTCTTAATGCAGTTACCTAAGGTTAATTCGAAAAACAACATGGTCTATGCCTGATAACATATTCATATTCTAAAGCCTTATTTAATTGATTTTAGAGCTTGAAAGTCTAAAGAAAAGCAAGGAATTGTTAGAAAAGGAAAGTTATCATTGGAAGACAAGATGTGAAGCTGCAATAACAGAATCACAAATAGAAAAACAAGTAAGATAACAGGTCAAAGATATTAAATTTTCACATAGCTTTACTACATTTTCACATAGCTTTACTAAATTTTCTAATTGCTTTACTAAATTTCTGATTGCTTTACTAAATTTTGTCCTCTTTTACAATTTTTTCATCTTTATTAAATTTTCACATAGCATTACTAAATTTTCACATAGCTTTACTTAATTTTTCATAAATTCATAGTTTTCCTTAGTTTTCATAGTTCTTTACTGAGTTTCCATAAGGTTTACTGGGTTTAACTAAGTTGTCACATATCTTAGCTCTGATTCTTTGTTGGAATGGGTAAGGAGAGGCCACAGAATTGTCAAAGAGGGTTCATAGCAATGATAAATCTGAAACTTTTGGGGGTGAAAAGCCTGTTTTTCATGCTGAAAATATTATTTGATGTACATGTAATATGAAATATAAGAGACACTATTCATTCAGAAGTGAGTTACAAGAATTTTTAAATATTCTTTCAGGAAACACTACAATTAAGATGTGACTTACAGGAATTGAGTCAACAATTGAGTCAGCAGTCTGATTATTGTTCAAGTCTGGGTGCAGCTTGTTGTACTTTATTATGGAGAGTCTCTAGAAAAGAAGAGGGAATTGAAGCCATACTTACAGGGGTGAGCTATGAAAGATGAACGGCTAGTACAGGGAGTTGAACATCAATATTTTGTCTACTCAAGAAAGTATTTATTGTACATACCTTGGCAATTCATCTCTAACCACTGTTCTGTTCCACACTCAAAGGTTGTGTTCTTATTTCAATCATGTCTATTATATACTGATATTGTCAAATAGTTCAATATTTTTCCATTTAATGATGTATTTTTTCATATATTACAGACTAAAGTAGATGAGTTTTTTTCAATAGTTACTAGTACCCTAGACGGTTATTTGACAGCGTATAAAGATGATTGGCCATCAGAGCCATCTGATGAAACTAATTTTATACTTGCTTTATGTGGTACTATTACTAGTAAGTTTCTAGTTAACTATGGAAGGACCATTATTTAGGCGTGCCTGAGAAGAGGTGGCCCAATAAGGAGAGGTCTTTGAGGGGAGGCCTGAAGAGTCGAATGCCCTTGATATATTTGGATCTGACAGAGGCACCTAGAAGCCAACTGATTTTAGATTAAGTTTAGTGTGAGTGGAGTGGTTCTTTCCCAAACATTGTGGAACATTGATAATTTAAAATGCCTTTGATAAGGAAAGCTCCATGATTTCTGTGAAATACATGTATTTCCAAAAAAAAATTTATTTTTTTCTTCAAATTTTAGATATAGCTGCCTCAGCCTATGGTAGAAATTTTATAATTACAAATCAAAATGGTCGCCAATTAATAGATACGTTTTCAATGTTTATAGCAGAAGCACCTGTCAAAAAAAGCTCTGTATTAAAAAAGTAAGTTTTTGTTTTTTTATAAACACTATAAATTTTATGATTTTTCCATTTCAAATTTGTATTAGAATGCCTTTTTGTTTGCCCAAATACTTATGTGTCTTTGTAATGTCAGTGTTAATCAGAAAGAATATAATTTTATATTGAATATTTCAGTTTGATATAAATCTGTTTATATTTGATATTAATGTGTTTATATTTGATATTAATGTGTTTATATTTGATATTAATGTGTTTATATTTGATATTAATTTTGATATTGAATATTTTGATATTTGATATTAATATGTTTATATTTGATATGAATGTGTTTATATTTGATATGAATGAGTTTATATTTGATATTAATGTGTTTATATTTGATATAAATGTGTTTATATTTGATATTAATGTGTTTATATTTGATATGAATGAGTTTATATTTGATATTAATGTGTTTATATTTGATATAAATGTGTTTATATTTGATATTAATGTGTTTGTATTTGATATAAATGTTTTTATATTTGATATAAATGTGTTTATATTTGATATAAATGTGTTTATATTTGATATTAATGTGTTTATTTTGATATTAATGTGTTTATATCTTATATTTCAGTTTGATAAAAATGTGTTTATATTTGATATTAAAATGTTTATATTTGATATTAATGTGTTTATATTTGATATTAATGTGTTTATATTTAATATCAATGTGTTTATATTTTTTGTAATATTTGATATTAATGTATTTATTATATTTGATATCAATGTGTTTATATTTGATATTATTAATGTGTTTATATTTGATATTAATGTGTTAATATTTGATATAAATGTGTGTATATTTGATATTAGTGTGTTTATATTTGATATTAATGTGTTTATATTTGATATTAATGTATTTATATTTAATATTTCAGTTTGATATTAATGTGTTTATATAATATCAGTATTAATCAGAAAGGATTAAAATATTTGACATCTAAACCAGATATTATGTCATTGTTAACATGGCATCTACAAGGTAATACTCTTTGTTTTAAAAAACATCATGCCCATGGTCTTTTAAGCAATTTTTCTTATTAGAATTTGTGGAAAAGAAATAAAAAAAATGATTAAAACAATATTTAGACACAACTAGTCACAGATCAGCATCAGGTGTTCTATAGTGACTTTTGCTGTAGTCACAAATATGCAATAGAAGTGTTAAACAGATTAGAACCAGCCCCATTGCCAGGATTGAATTTGTGCTGGATCTCTGAATTATTGTCAAAGGGCCTGCGAACTGGGCTGGAGGGGGGTTGGGTAAGTGGTCAAAAAGCTAATTTGACGTACATTCAGGAGAATGATGATAGACACTAACTGAAGCATTGCTGAACTTAAAAAAAGGTAGGGTCCAATTCGCTATTAGGGGTGGGGGGGGGGGGGCAGCCATGGCGACAGGTCCGATTAAAACATGTATTTAAATTTCTAAGGAATTATTGTACTCTGAAATTTGTGTTTATTTAATAGAAGAGAATGATGATGAGAATAGGTTAAATACATTGAGAATTATACAGTCATTGATATCAGATGATAATAATGTTAATATTATACATCAACTTCAAGAACTGGTAAGTGTAAGAATTATTACAGAATTCATATGCATTTGGTTATAAGGTTTGGTTTGATTACCAAATAGAAATAGTGGTTGGGTTCAAACATAAATCTATGTCATTTTCCAGTCTACCCAGCTTTAAATGGGTATTTGTAGTTCATGGGTTAGATCGTTCTTTAGAGATTAAGCCACGGACTCGCTGGTAGTAAGGATCCTTGTGAAACTTAGTTGCTGTTAACCTTGAGAAAAAAACTTTTTTTTAAAGGGGCATTCCTTTTGTGTATCTCTATTGTTTTCCTCCAATTTATGTAAACTTTAAAATAAAAATCTAATAGAAATGTGTCTATGAACATCTCTGAAAGTTTTAACAATTTTAAATTTGAAAGTATATTAACTTTTTAAGTTCATTATTGGCTTATTTAGATGTAAGAAAAGGATTTAAGCAAACGGATTAGTAGGTTTCAATTAATAATATTGAGCCATAACGAAGCCCAACAACAAAATCAACTGATACAAAAGTTCCATTTCTAATTAACATTTTAAGATAAATTGAGTTTGATTAAGTAGATACATTGGTTTAAATAGCATATTTTAGAAATATTTTCAGGTATAATTTAATAATATATGTTTTTGATAATGAAAATTTTGGATACTTCCCCTTTAATAAGAATGTTTGTCACATAAGTCGGCTAATTTGAAATGAAATTCTTTTAATGAAACCCTATCTTCTTTTTTTCCAGTTGCCTACATCTTATTTACATCAATTAGCTTCAGATAGAGATAAAAATATCCAAGATATTGCTTTGGAAATTATTATGGATCTTAGAAATGCTTTGAATGAGTCATGAACTTTAGTTTGTCCTGTATGTATGGGTTCATTAAAATGTCTATATTTTTCTAGTTATTTGCAACAAGAGCAATTACTACAGGATAGTAGAATTTTACAATTTTCACCCTGTTAAGTCAGAATCTGTTACACTTGTCACGTCAGTCTGTCTGACCTGCACCTTTAATTAGTGTTATAAAAATCCAATAATCCAAAATTCTACAAAAAACTGTATATAATGGTATTTAGAAGCATGGTATCTTAACAAACATTGGTCATTTTGAGAATGAAAGGGATCTAGTTTTCAAAGTATCTTTTAAAAGTACAGTTTCAGCCATCTGTAACATTTTCAGAATTAAAATCAAAGTTCAATTTCAGCTATCTGTCATACTCAATGTCTGGTAAGTAACTGTATGATAAGCAAAACAGCATTGTCATCTTTCAAGTACATGTATGTATAAAGTTTGTTGTGGCCAGTTCAGACATTATTATAGGCTTTTACAGTTAAGAAAATGGGTGAAGTAGAATATTTATGTTTTGCTTTACATTGATTTGAATAGCTTATAAATCATAAAAGGTTAAAGCTATCTTGGGTCATTAATCTCTTAACAATTAGTTTGGTCAAGAAAACATTATGTGACAATATGGAAATTTGACTTGTTGACTGTCCTATTTATAAATCCTGGTCTGAACTGGCTAAATCTACTATATTATTGACATATGTAATATATTATTACAGGATGTACCAAATAGTATAATAGTACATTTAAGTGTGTCTTTCTTGTAAACCAATGAATGGAAAATATAGACATATTATATCAGCAACCAAAATGGATTACTTCCTACATTACTATTCAAATTGGGCAATATTCTTGCATTTTGGAAATGTTTCTCCATTTACCATTAGAGACCCTAAGCGATAGACATTGTATGTCAGACTTTGAATTTGCAAGTCAGGAATATGTAATTCCAGTACATGTAATTCAAGAACATCTTTACCACATTATGACATCTTTATCAATAGTGACAAGTAACGCTTCAGAGCCATCCTCACAAGTTCAAATACTATTTACATTACATGAACTTACATTGTAAGGGAAATTATAATGGTTCAAATAAAGGTAAACTGGAAAAAAATTTAACAGCTCTTTTGATATATTTTTGTGTGTGTATTAAGGAACAATTTTCAGTCAAACTTTTGTAGTTCCTGCAATTCCACTTAAACAAAGTGTTTGATAACATTACTATAGTAAAAGACAATATATATGATATAAGTAGATTTTGTGGTTAGTTACGTCATCAAATACTTAGTATTATAGGAATTGCAGGAAATTGAAATTGTTCCAATAAGTTTCCCTTTAAACACCTCTTTATGATCCCTGTAAGTATACATTCTATTTCATCTGACCTAGATATGGACAATGTTACATGAAGCAATTCCTTTGAGAGTTAAACTGTTGACATGTGAATAACATATTATTTACACTTTTTCTAGACATCTAATCCTTAAATATACAAGTGAACATGTCAAGCTATTTAGTAAGACAACTAAATGTCAATACTCTTCTTTTTAAAGGTAAAATAGAAACTGTGATATCACTATGGTTATTTTTCAGCTAAAAACTGATGAACCGTTACAGGCTAGGACAATATATAGAATAATATAGACACAACACATATAATATATCACACCAAGTTTAATATGTGTCAATAATAATTTTATTTGAGCAGCTGAAGCTTCGATATTTTTTGCTTTAAGACAAATTTGTCTGGACAGAATCTAGATTGATCATTGTTAAATATAATAATACTAAAAGATTAATAGTTGTATTTTCAATTTTTTTTTTCCAATGTATTGCAATATGGGCTGAATGTGAGACAGGACCATGTCTTTGTGGATTGGGCCTAATTCTGACCCATGTGAAATAAACAGTTTATTATTATTATTAATATTAAACTTAGACATAGGTTTTTTTTTTATTAATGACATCACAATGACGTTAATGCCAACATGCCAACACTTATCTTCATGTTTGCTATGACAGAAATGACAAAAAGTTATGACGGACAAATTTGTTAAGTATGACCACCAATTCTACATGTCACTTGTGACAAGGAGAGAATTTTCGGGCTATGGCTTGAATTATTACAGCTGTGTTTAAAGTCTGCTTTGTCCATGTTCATTTTTATACGCCCATAAATTCATTTGTTTGTGCTCACTCTAAAGGCTACAATTCTTTATGGATTCTTTTGATTTTTATTTTGTGGGTCAGTGTCATTAAGAAGATGATCCCTATTGATTTTCGGATAATTTTCACCAAAATATGGTGTCTGACTTAGCTTTTGGGTGCAACTCATGCTCACTCTACAGGCTACAATTCATTATGGATTCTATCGATTTTTATCCGTCAAAGCTGCTGGTGGGCTTATGTCACCTTGCTTCTCAAGGCTATCTTTAATAATAAACTAATTTGATATCTTACTTTTACTGAAGTTATTACAATGTTGTAGTCTGTATTTGCTAAGTTACACTTTCTAGCCAAAAATTGGGTTCTGCTGGTACTCCATGGATTTTTAAATGAGTATTTCACTGATTTGATCTGAAGTTTTGAATTTACCCAAGTTCATAACGATGAAATTCTCATAGCCCTTCAGAAAAATATTGTTCCATTGGCTTGTGTACGTTTCTTGTGGTTTTGAAATATACATGAGACATATATAGAAACAGAAAGTAAACTTCTTATTTTGAGGTATATTTTTACAAATTGTCCTTTATCCATTTCTAGTACTTCTGAAGACTAGGACCAAAGACAAGAAAAACTCAAAATGTATCCATGAAAGTACCATGTTACTTCATTAAAATTCATTAGACTACATGAGGCATTTAATGGGTATATTGTTTTTAATTTACAATAAATATATTTTCATTATAATATATTTTATACATTCTTGTCACTGGGAAAAAAATACTATAAGGGTATCGGACATATTTCAAGCTTAAAGAAATTTATATTGAAGAAAAGCTTACAAGATTGATATGTTTGATCAACATTTCATAAGCTGTTACCTTACAGGAGTTCAAAAGTGAGTCCTCTTGGTATTTGCTTTATCAGCAAAAAGAGTTCAATTTCGAACATCTGATAACAGATTCTCCTTCAAATTAGCAAAGAGCTGCTGTAAAAATTGATGCTATCGCGTGTTTCAGGCCCTTATTAGCTCTCACTTGATCTAAACTTGTGCCTTGTTTAATTTTTTTTTAAAAAGTCAGTCATATTCTGACCACTATTGTATGTTTTAAAAAAATTGTGGCAAAGATACATAAGGATATAAATTATTAAAATATTTTCTTTCATGATCAAGGTAAGCTTGTAACTAAAGATAATTAAAAAATGTAACATATTTTGTTCATGCTCAATAGACATAACAGGCCTAAAAAAAAGAGGTGGTTCTTCTTGCTTAACTCAAAATTGGTCTGATCTATTTCAAAACCTTAAAGATAACAAAATTTCATTTGAATAGTATGAAAAAATAAATTTGAAAAAAAATAACAATCCAGCTGATTATCAGTTAACTGAACCATGAGAACTCAAAATAAAGATTGTCCAAGTTTGAAACAAATGAATGAGTTAAGATCAAGTTTCATCTGCAGAAGAAGAACCATATTTAAACCAACCTCAATTTTTTTTATTACAATTATATAAAGATACAAAGGTCAGTATAAAGTACCCCATGCCTTAAACGGATTGTTAAAAGGTTTTGTAAGTTTTTGTGTCACCATTCCAATTTTTATTCAGACATCTATGCAAGCCGTGAAATACTGTCCAAACATGGAAATTGTCCAGCACAATTTCTGTTACCATCTGGTTTGTGCCTGACATTTTGTCTGGTATACAATTTAGGGAAAAAATATGAAGAGAATCAAATAAAAAAATCTGTGAGCGGTGTCGAGCCATTTTTTGTTGTTGTGCGAATTGATTAACCCTGTTATTTTAATTTTGGGATTAACGGTACAGTATTTGACCTTTGACATTTTCAAACCAAAATCGAAAATAATGGTATAAAGAGATCGTCTTTTATTGTCCAATCAGATTAAATTATGTCAGCATGTCCCAAGAGTTCCTTCCGAAACTTATTTCCAAGATAAGATTTATCTATTGTTTCACAGCTATATTCCTAGCGACTTGTTAGCAGTTTTATGTCTGTATTCCAGGTGAGTAAACCGAGAATTTTAGTCGTAATTGCCAATTTCTAATAATGCAAATTTTTAATTGAAGATATTGTCATTGGAACTGTTGTATGTCCTTCACAAAATTTAAAATGCTTGGCCAAATTTCTCGAGTTATTTCATGCCTTTTATCTGTGGTTCCTGCTATTTTACTAAACTAAGTGTTTGATGGTGTCACTAATCGTAAAATGTACTAGTATCACACTAGACATCTTGCAATGTCATCAAATAAATAAGTTCCAATGGAATTGCAGAAACCAGGGATGTCTGATTGAAAATTGGAATGGTGCAAACTGCAAATCGATGCTATCTGTGTTCACATAAAAATTTAGAAAAAAAACCTCTTTACAATCAATTAGATACTTAGCCATAAGTATATCTGAAGAGAGTTTACCAATTTCAATGCCAATTTAAAATTAGTCTTCAAAACATCAGTCTAATTGTTAACAATGCACAACAAAATATATTCATAATTGAATTTTGGTTAACAGAGATCCATTTTAGATAGAAATTTCTTATGAGAAAAGTGTACAAGGCTAATATGTAAGAATAATGTCACTCAAATACTTGCATATTTGTGTGACAGACTTTGGAACAGTACATTACACCAACCAATGTCCAATAATAAAGCTAGATATCTGTATTTTAAGACTAACTAGCTTGTTTTCCGTCATTGATAGTAAGTTGTGCAAAGCCAATCAATGCTTTATCACATGGTACTTCATTGATGTCACAACCTGAATTCAGACCAAATACCATGTTTTTACAGCTTCCATTACTGTCTAATATTTTCTGGAGATTAGCAGCAACAACTATTAAATCTTTACCATCCACTAAACCTGCCTCCACCAGTTCCCTCGATACACTGTCAGCTGTATCCTGACCATGGGTAAAATCAAATTTAATATCATTCAGTTCCTTTTTCTCATTTCGTAGACGCAGAACTAAATTTATTGAACCTTCTTGAGGTGTTGCCTCAGCATCATTAGTAGATTCTTCTGATGGAGGTTCTTCTTTTTTGGAGTCAGTGCTAGTAGTTGTAGCCTGTGGTTCTTCAGCTTTTGTTTCTGAAGGTTTCTCAGGTTTTTTCTCCACAACTTCAGAGGGATTAGGCTGATTTACAGGGGAAACAACTCCATCAAGTGGAAAATTCTCACTTTCAGGCAGACGTGGAGATCTTTCAGAAAGAACAGCTAACTTTCCTTCTTCAGAGTTTTCATCTAATTCTTCATCGGACCATTCCCAACCACCATCTTTAGTTTTATGCAGACGTCCACTGGATCCTGGAACTCTTTTAACCTTTTGGGATTTTAGTGGCATTCCTTCTGACAACAAGGTTTTATAAATGTAATTCTTGTCTTTAGCCTTCTTGAAGAATTCATTCTTTATTAATTGTTTGGCAGTTGGTCTCTTTTCAGGATCCTTCTTCAAACATTCATTAATAAGTTTTCTGAAAGCTTTACTGTAAGATTTATATTGATCTTTGTCGTCTGCCCCTGAATCCAAAGTTGGTGGGTCATTCTGTAAGGTCAACATCAAAACTTTCATAGGAGGATATTTGTGATATGGCGCAGTACCTGTTGCCAATTCAATGGCAGTTATTCCAAGGCTCCAGATATCGGCCTTGAAATCATAGCCCGAAACTTGTTCCATAACTTCTGGTGCCATCCAGCAAGGTGTTCCAACAAAAGTATGTCGAACGGCATCTCTAGTTATATCTTTCCCTGTAGCCAACCATGCACTGACACCAAAATCAGCAATGTAAACAGATCCTTCCTGTCCTAGCAAAATGTTTCCTGCTTTAATGTCTCTATGAATTTGCCCATTGCTGTGAAAATATTCCAAACCTTTTAATACTTCTTTCAATATGGTAGCAATACTAACTTCATCAAGAACACCATTCTTACAATTCCCTGCCTTCATTCTGCTTTTAATGATATCCAGCATGGAACCACCACCACACAATTTCATTATCACCCACAGTTCATCTTTCACAACAAAAGAAGTATAATAACCCACTACATTTTCATGCTTACATTGGCTCATAGCTTGGATTTCTTTCAACAATTCTTCTACTGTGGTATTGCACTTTTCAAGGTTGATTCTTTTGATGGCACATTTCTCATTTCTGGGTCGACAAACTGCAGCTTGTACAACTGCAGTGGCACCGGCTCCCAGAACATTGAGCAGCTCATAATCATCCTTATTGTTTGACCACGGTACTACTGTCGCAGCCTGTTGAGAAGTTTCTGCCATCCTTCCTTTTATAATTCTTTATTATGTTGATTAGTTCATGTTCGTTGACACCAACCTTTCTAAAACTGTGCTAAACCTGCCAATGGCGATACACAAAAGTACGGACTGACTAACAACTTATCGCGTAGTCGCAAGCTCCCCTAGAATGAAATTTACAAGTCAGAAATCCAAATCATTATTTTCATGTGTTCTGTATACGATGACTATTACATTTCTAATTCACAAAATGAAATGTATGTTGCCCATATAGTGGACTGATTATGTCCTTATTACGACATACTGAAGTCATTGGAGGAAATTTCCACATCAGGGTCAAAAAGGTCAAATTCTAAATCGAAATTTTTAAGTTAATATAATCTAAACATACAGGTATAGGCCTATAATATTTTGTGTCTATAACATTATGAATCTAATCTTATTTCTACCCTAAGAAACACACTGAGTGTGGAAATTTCCGCATGTGAATGAGTTGTCAATTCTGCACGTTGCATGGTTTTAATTTGGTCTATTTTATAATAGTGTACCATAAAAGCGGCGTGTGTTATTCGAGACAATTTTTCTAGACGAGTTCTCTAAATAAAAAAAGGGCTTATAAAAATAATAAGAGTGGTACGAAATATCTAGAGCAATTCAAAACCTAGATAAAATCTTGTGAATTGTTTACTGAAAGATAATACTTGTTATTCTATGAACATGCCATTGTATCCTTATCAACAAGACGTTGATGGCTTCAATTTATTTAAAGTGGTGATCAGTAGGCCGATACAAAAAGTGAGGTGTCTCTCTGACACACTCTGTCCAGTTGACCTTTGCAGAGGACTGAGTGGGGTTATGGGGTATGTCTGAACGTCAGTATACTGAAGGACGTTAAAGTTGAGTTGGTCTTAGTTTATTATGTTATCACAACCTTGTCCTGATTTGGAGGGGTGTCATCAATTTCCACCGAAATGAAACTTTCCAGTTTGGTCCCCGAGAATTCGTTTGCAGTATTTCAATACAAATGTCGAAACGATGGTTCTCACAACACCTGAATCTAATTAGGTCAATAGGTAGATTGCGTTCTATTAGGTCAGTAGGTTATATATGAACGTTCAATCCACAACCAATCCGTAGGTACAAAACATGCCATGCAGAATTCCAAATTTGGAGTTACGTCCCCTAAATTACTTATAAGACAACGTTTAACTTCTCCATGAATGTGACATTTTTTTAAAAACTTTCCTTTGGCTTTGACATAACATCGCAAGTGGAATAGAAAAGTAAAGATCTGATAAATGGATTGCTGAATAAATTAATGTAGCTTTATTTGAAATCCTTATTTCCCTAATGGAAATAAAATATTAATTGATCGATTATAGATCAAAACTCTGTCTAATGTCATGAGATGCATAGGCCTATTAGTATTAGGCCCAGGCTGCCCTATATAATTTATATTACTTTTTAGAATAGTGAAAAAAGCTATTTGCTATTTGTTTTATTAAAGGGATAATAGGTCTTTGAAAAATTAGAAAATTTCAAACTTGGCCAATGAGAGCTGCCATAAACATAGTCAATAGAATATATTGACTATGCCATAAATAACAGAAAAAAATAAATAGATATCCAAAAAACAAAGTAATTATACATAAAGATGCATTTGATTATTGAAAAAGGCTTAATAAATTGATTAAAAGTTCATGCTAAGATGAATTATCCCTTTAACTGAAATGAATAAAGATTTGCATTGTATTGTTCACTGTATCAATTCTAGAGGGATTTGTAGAAATATACAGATTATCAACGTGAATAACATTAAACATAACAAGTTGGGAGTAATAATTTAATAATAAATTTGGCATATTATTAAGATAACAAGTTTTTTAAAATGGATTACTAATCATACTATGGGTTCTCATATGATCATTGAGATACTTATTTCTAGCAAAACCTTTACCACAAAACTGACAAATAAATGGTTTTTCACCGCTGTGTATCATCATATGTTGATTGAGATTCGATTTATATGTAAACAATTTGCCGCACTCTTCACATTTATGTTCTTTAAAACCTGAATGAATTTTCATGTGAGGTTTCAACATTCTTTGAAGGGCAAACCCTCTTCCACAAATGGTGCACTGAAATGGGCGTTCGTTAGTATGGGCTAGAAGAACATGTTCATCTAATGTTCTTTCTCTCACAAAGGATTTATGACAATGTTGGCACTGAAAGGGTTTGTTCTCGACATGCTGCTTCATGTGGTGCCTCAAGTTGCCTTGACGATAGAATTTTAGATCACAAATGTTACATTGCCACGTTTTTTGTTCACGATGCTTGATCATATGTCTACTTAAGTATTGCTTGACTTTAAACGATTCACCACACTGATCACAAATATAATTGTTTTTAGTGTCATGTATAGCCATATGCTGAACTAAATTGTATCTACAAGAATAAAATTTGCCACATTCTGGACATTGACTATTGGCACGGTTATGAGTTAAAAGGTGACGCTGCAATATGTAATTGGAACGGAAAACTTTGTCACATTCAGTACATGGAAATTGTCCATCCTCATTAGGAGGTACATTCAAAATGTCGACATTTGGCACAAAATTATCTTCTGGGCTTTCATGACCTAATATGTGATGTTTTAGTTCATCCTTAAAAGGAAACTCCATTCCACATTCCTTACAAATATGGTCAGCATAGGCATCTTCATGTGTTCTTAAATGTTCCATTAGATAGTCTTTATCTACAAAAGATTTTCCACATTGTTCACAGACTGGCATTCGCATTTGAAAATGATACAATTCATGTCTTTTCCATTTTCCTTTATTCCCAAATCCCTTGTTGCACATTTTACAATGATAAATAATTTTTGGCACAAATTTATTGACATTATTTGATTTTGGTCGAGTAGGAATGGATTCCATATACTTTCCTTCAAATAATTCTGAATTTTCAATTTCATCTTCATGTGGTTCATCAGTCAAATCATCTTCCTCTAATTGAATTTCATTTTCAACAACCTCTGGTGCTGAATCTTTCAGGTCTTCTTTTTCTGCCTTTTTCTCTGGAGTTTCATCTTTGTGAAAAGCACTAAGATGTCGCTTTAGATTAGCCTTTGTACGAAATTTTTTCTCACATTCAGAACACTCATGATCTTTGATGTTGGTATGACAGAGCTGATGCCTCAACAGTAAATTATTATATTTAAATTCTTTACCACATTCTAAACATACCCATGGCTTGTGACCTGGGTGCGTTAACTTGTGATCTGCTAAACTCTTGGTATCTAGAAAAGAATCACCACAATCTGAGCACAAATATGTTTTGATATTCGTTGGAGGACTTACTCGTTTGCATTCAATGGACAATTCACCACATGTTAAATCCTTTTGAGAAAAGTCAAACTTTTCAAACTTTTTACCACAAGAAAGTTCAAGTACTAGATTCCCTTTGTTAGATTTATCCAAGCCTTTCAGTTTGATGTTGAAATTTTCATCTTTTATATCACCAAGATTGAAATTTGTGCTTTTGCTCCCAAAGTTGATACTGATGATTAACTCTTGAGTATTTAAAGAGCTCTCCTTACAGGATTGGCATATAAAATCACTGTCATTACTAGTTAGCACACCTTTGTCAGATAGGCTGGTAAACATTGCTTTACAGCGAGAACATGTTTTTATGCTTGGTTTCTCCGTTATGTGATTATTTTCTGTCTCTTCATCACTTGTATCTTCCTGCAGAGACTGAGAATCTTTTTCTGGTACTAAAAATTCCACAGAATCCATCTTTTCTTCCTCGCTATCTTCAACATTGGCGTTGTCAATCAGCTTTGGATTTGGGTTGCTTGTTTTATCATTCCTCTCCCCTTTCACTTCTTCACAATCACTAGAAGAAGTGTTAGAAACCCTAGTCTTGGTTTCCTCCAATTGAATATCACTCATAGCTTGGTCAGAAAGTGTATGAGAGCTTGTTTGGTTTCTGTCTTCCTTTTTGTGCACTTCATCAGAGGGTGCTAAGACCAATTGATTTGTGTTTTGCTGAGGTATGATCAGAATAGGTGCTGAACTGTTCTGGAAATGACTGCTTACATACTGCATTGATCTGGCATCAAAGGCACTGATCTGCATTGGAAGGGGTGGCAGATCAGAGGACACATTGTAAGTAGGGTGACTCTCATGATACTGAGGTGGACGGTGACCAACTGAACTAGTAACAGCAGTCTGTGAGGTATCCAACATCTGCCTGTAGTCATTTTGGTTTATTTCTCCTTGTCCTTCATACAGAGGCAGCATAGGTGGGATTGTAAAAAAGTTATCCATCACCTCTATTCAATCTTTTATGGCCATCTTCTCAAGTCCTTATGTCTATGATCCATGCCTGTTAATGCTGAAATTAGTAAACAGAATCTCTTAGGCTTCCTCAAACAATAAGACCAACAATCTCAGAATACTATCCCAAAATTGCTTCTGAATTGTATTGCTATTTATCTCACAAGCTTCATTAGGGCCTACTCCAAAACTAAAAAATAATTCTGTCACAATTTTACAGAAAGATGATAATACAGGCTTATATTAAATTCAATATTCAATTTAGATTTAAATGTGATTTTTTTTTGAGTTAACAAGTTTGAAACAAGAGAGTTATAGACATTAAAGGTGACAATTTCACTATGGTAGTCCTACAGAGTTAGGTACAGAGTTTAGATATGTGCTTAATCTGGATTTATTATGACTTATGCCTTAATGAAGTCTATAAGAATCTTCAATAAATTTAAGTTAAGGAAAACTCTTTGCAGTCAATCTAATAGAGACTTCAATGTTGATTTATTCAGACAAGAGTGTCAAGTCAAAGACCAAAAAGGTACAGTAGCCTATAAATATAATATAGGCCTATAGGCCTAGGCATAGCAAATCAGCAAAACAAATTGTAGGCAGTAAATAAAACCCTTCGCTTCAAATAACCAAAGAACAAGGCCTATTAAATGATCAATAATTTCTATTTGAGTTTAGAATGAGACTAGCGATTTAATGACAGTTAAACTGAAACCTAGGCTAGAGTGAGATTGAATGAGTGGCTGAAGTTAATCAATTAGCCTATCATCACTCATATTTGTCTGTAGTGTCAGAATTGTCTGTAGTGTCAGACACAAAACCGTATCATAAATAGTCATTACAAAAGAAAAGCGGAGCACAATAAATCATTCAACTTTCAAACGATATGCAAAATGAATCACTTCAATTTTGTGACGTTTCACATACCACACCTGATGTTTTTTCCTTCATAATATTCTTTTTCAACAAAAGAGCAGCCATGTTGGAAATAGCTGGGGGAGGTAACTCATTAATGCCGGTCACTTTTGAAAGACAACATTTAATTTTTGTAACAACCAAGACAACCAATCCAATATCATTTAGGCTTATTGGTATTGCCAGTAAATCTTTTAATACTGGGAACTTTATTTTTTGGACTCTATCCTTAATAACAAAGGATTTGCCATTATATTTTGCTTAATTACACTGATATGCCCTTATCAATTCACTTTATCATATAGCCTTGAAAGAGGCTTGTGAATTTTGACCAATTAATACAGCCTTTAAGAATTCAAGGGGTGTTGGCAATAAACTGTATAACTCATATATTATTCATGAGTTTTTTGTGTATTCATATAATATCAATCAATAAATAGCTTCTGGTAATCTTGATGTTTACTGCTTAAATGAAAAATGGCAAAAAATAAATACGTTTGGGATTTTTTGCAACTGACAAGCTAACAGAATCAAGAAAAAAACAATTAAAATCTTGGATTTAAGAATTTGACAATGTTTAATTTAACTGTACATAGTCGAGAAAAAAAAAAAGACAAATAATATTTTACAAAAATAAGACAGAAATAATTATTTTACAAAAATAAAACAGAAATAATACCAAATATACATATTTTATATAAATACATCAACTTAACTACTTACTTTTGATTACAAATTACTGTTTTAGACAGACTTATATTGAAGTGATATCTAGTCCAAATATTTTTTGAGAATGTCACAAAAGCTTCGGTTTAAACATCCTTGTTTTCACAGTAATTGTTGCATTGGCAGACATATTATTTTACTTTCCATTCATGATACTGATGATTGAAATTGAGCTCATTCAGCTGATGACAACTGTATTATGAAATAGACTGTAGAACAAATTAGACATATCCAGAGACTAAAGTTGTTCAACCTTCTTGAAAAGAAGAACCCATGAATTACTTTATCATTAATTGAAATGAACTATATTTTCATACTTTGAAATAAGAAGTGCAGTTAGTAGTTGACTTACTCTTTAAAGGGAAGTACATGTATGTGAAATTATTAAAATTCAAAAGAAATTGGGCAATGTTACACACTGCTAGCATAAGAAAGCACAGATGGGTAATGTTTGACTAATAACTAAAGGCTCATGTCTTAAAGATCTGTAAGGAATAATGCTTATCAATGGACATGACCTTTCTTTAATGGATGACATGGAAACAATAAGGCAACTTCTTATGGTGTGAATTAAAAGGAATTATGTCTGATGTAATGAAGAACAGAATGAAAGAAGTATGATAAGTCTGGTTCATGTCTAGACATGCCTTCTATATCTGCTTGTTCTACTCTTTACTATATCAATAATTCTGCGATGTAAATTTCACATGACATTATAAACACCATTTTTCAATAAAGGGACAGGTTCGCCATCTGCTTGACCAATCATTGGTTATTCTCAGAAATAGGTACCGGTAGTAGCTTATTTATCAGTGATATTGCTCTCAGCTCACTGTCTAAATCTGAGCCTTCAAATCCATGCATGTTTAATTTCTAGATTGAGGTATAATTGATAGGATTATGCAACTTTTGTACGTTTCTATTACTTCTGAAGACTATTTACAAAATATTCCAGACCTAAATAAACTCCCGAAAATGGCAAACCATGGCCTTTAAATGAAATGAAATGAATGGAGTTTTATGTCCTACTTTTCTGCACCTTATGGGCTAATGAAGACGGGAACCATGGCATTTAATTAAAGAAATAGCAGATATACACTTCCTACTGAATTTCAATTTCCAACAATTTCTGAAGATAAATGAAGAACATAGAAAAATCTTTGGGATTTGGGAATGGGACCTATATCTTTGCATCTTAAACTTAAAAATAATTCAAAATAACAAAATAGCTATCTACAAAATATAAAGCACTAATATTCATTAATAATAATAAACAATTAATTTTTTCAATAAACTATCACATAATTAGCAAATTAACAAGTCAATACCACTGTAATGATAATTATAAGTATCTAAATAGATAAGATGAAAAAAAAAAAAAAATTGCCGATCCCAGCAGCAGAAGAGATTTAAAGATCAATCTGATTGAAACACATATCATACATAAATACCAGGTAGTTTCACCATTCATTTAGCTATTCATATTATTTCAGCCTAAAATGTTTACTTCCCAAAAAATTTGTTTTAGCTAAATTGTAGCAAGACTTGACTTCAGATATTAATTTTATAAAAAGGATACAGCAAACCCTCTTAAGTGGATCAATCTTTAAGCCACACACACAGGTCGCATTTCATATGAATGTTAAACAACATCATGTAAATTGCCAAAGGCATTATATTTTTCAGATTATCATACTTGTAAATATATTAGTAGACCTCTTACTACTTAGCATGGAAAATACTGAGCAATAAAATGATGCAAGGTTTGCGACAAGTTTGGTGAGTAAAAATGCATATCTAAGCTGTAAATTACCTCACTTGCCAAAACCAAACATTTGGGTATATATTTTAATTACATTAAGTTTTGAAGTATTAAATGTTAATTTAATGTCAGTATCAATTATTATTATTTAACTTTCAAAACAGCAACCCGAAAAAATAATAAACATGTATTTCAATCAGATTGACATTTGATGGAAAATTAAAAATTCTGAAGAGCTTCTCTATATCAAAATTCAACTTAAATCAAGTAAATACATTACAATTCATACATATCACAAACTTTAAAGTTGGGTTCTCTTATTGAGTCAAATCAAGCTTACTAATTGTACTTTTAAGTTTATTAACTGGTATATGGATGAAGAAAGGCTTGGAGAATCCATTTAACTCTAAATTGTTATGAAACGTTAAATTTGATCGTCATATGAATTGAATCTGTGTAAGAATTGATTTTTGTATTTTGTTATTATGAACTAAACCTATTCAAAGAATTATAGATTAATATAAGTATTAGCAGTCCATTGGTATTCGTTTTCTTACTCAGGTTGACATGATTAGATCTTCTGGACAGTGTCCCATACCTTTGTTCGAAACAGTCTTTACATAAGTTCATCCTGAGCTAGGTTGGCGTCTGCTCCTCTACGCTTGAAAGGACATGGCCCTTCAGGTGTACCGTCACACTTCATTAATCCTTCTTTGGTATAATATTATCATATATGCAAAATATATATTTACAAATATCCAAGAATAATGAAAGAATTCACCAGAATTAAAATATACACTTTTGACACATTGGTATCCTGTATTATCCCTACAACTTTGGTGAAATTTGAAAAGTTTCTACACGAATAAATTAGGTATAAATTAGAGAGCTCATCTGAGACGTCCTCTCTCTTCGAAATCCATAAGATGTATATATATAGGAATAAATGAACCCAACTTTAAAGTTTTGTGAAGACTCAAACATACTTAATTAATAGCCTTCACCTGTTTTAAATCTACACAGTCAATCTACTAAATTAATCTATAAATCTATAATTATGGATGGCTGTTGAGTGCAATAAGGTTTAATTGCAAGCTCTGTTTACTTAATCAATAAGTATTGAGTTGCAAAACTCATTCCATTGTGCAAAGCAAATTATATTATGTTCAAAAGTGTACAAAGAAAAGTCAGATTTAAGTCCTAAAAAGAAACAGATATCCAAAATTTTTTAAGCTCTTGATTCAGTTTATGACTAATATTATGAACCGTGAACTAAGAAATGTTATAGAAAATATCAATAAATAATGCATTGTATAATGTAGGGAAGGTGGAAAGAATTTTATTAGAGGTAGTTTCTCAAAACATCTTAGTTTATTTTTCATGTTTGTCATCGATTTTGTAATCTTGTGGTTTCGACTTATGGACTGCAATGTTTTACAATACTCAATACAATAAGGAATCACATGCTATGTAAATATTACAAATATCAAGAAAAATTTTTGCTCTGAAAATAAAAGCACTTTCCAGCGAAGTTGGTGAATGAAGGTGAAATTAATTTTTTACCTTTTGACCATCTTTCTGAGAAATGCAACAATGAGATATTTTAAGAAAGGACCCTATGTTCTCTATAAATATAAATTATGTCTAAATATATTACAAAGGCTGAGAGACAACATATAACCGGTTGAAAAATAGACCATATCAAAATTGTCATAAAAATCATAAGCAACTCTGAAAAAAAGCAGTCACTTGGTATTCAAAACACACATAGTATGTCACATCACACATTGAGCGTTATCATTAACACTCTAAACACATAACACTCAGGTTCCAGAGTAGACAGAACTAACGTTACACGCTTGCATCACCATCACACTATCAATACTCTCATGCTGTAGAAATGGCTTCATCGTAAAAAGTGATGTAAAGAAAAAAGAAAATGGTGGACAAAGGTAGATTATACAAGGATGAAAGAAGTATATTTGATCATCGATTACTTTTGACAAATGTCTCTAAAATTTCTTCGGCCATTTTGAGGTTATTCCTAGAAACTCTCAAGGCATCCAGAACTTTTAATTTTTCAAAGCCACGCCCAACTAAGAGTTCAACATATTCTTCGTTGATACTGGATAGTGTATCAGTATTTTCCTTGTTATTTATTTCTTGTATTTCTCGTAAACCTTCTCTTCTAGGCGGGGGCTGGTCAGGTCTGTAATTATAAAAAGGCAGGCTGATTAGAAGTACTTCATAATTCTGTCTGCTCATTTGGCAGTATATTTTACTGATGATTTGTATGTGGGGTGGAATATCCCAAAAGAATTAATTGCTTTTGCACACATTTAATAATGAATTGCTCTAAATGGAACATTTTATATTTTTGTGTTGCCATTCAACATGTTGGTAATCCTAACACAACAATACAAAAGACCAAAATTCCTGTTGTTAAGCTAATAATCCAATTCCTAAATTTCTTATTACTAACATCACAATTGAATACTAGTGAGTAGTGACTATGTTTTGAGTATAGCTTTAACCTACTCTGACTACCCTTTCTGAAAGAAAGCAGTAGACATAACCAATATCAAGCAACTCCAGGCATGTTTGAAGTAGCAGTGTTAGGTTTTTCCTTGAGATGAAAACCAAATAAAAACTGAAAACCTTACACTATGGACTCATCTTCTGTGCTGTCTTCTCTTTTTTCAAAACAAGGTGGAACAGCATACTCACTGGGAATTCTGAACAATTTTTTGGCATTTCCTGTGACGGAGAAAAGAGTTCCTGTAATTAGAGTTCCATGCTACGAATAAGCCACAACACAGACAAGCAAAGCAAAAGCACAATACACTACAATTAGGTTACTATGAAATTATTCATTTTCCAGCCAGGCCTACTATTTGATTTACAAAATCAACCAAAAAGTTGAAAAAGTTTTAGAATGCAACAAATGTGAGCCAATAAAAGAAAGAAAGAGAGAATCAACTATATTTTACAAGGATTGTCCTTGGCCAAACCTCTTGGCATTGATCTTTCCCAGAATATCCGTACCCATTTACAGCTGGGTGGACTGGAATTGTGAGAGAAGAGTGAAGATTTATTCAAGGTCATCGAACTTTCACACACCAATTGAGATAAAGACTTACGTCCGACATTTTCAACGTATCCAAGCAAATGACGTAGAGAACCCGCTCTAAACGCCGTGCTATAGAACCCCACAAATATATATATGGTTTCAAACTACTTCCATACTATCTGGTTGATTCTGTAAATCATGGATGAACCATTTAAGAGTTTACCAATCCAGTTTTAGTTTCTATATAGACATAAAATATTAGTAATGCTTAAAAAAAGCAGTTGGTATGCATGCTCAAGCAGCACAATATCTATAAAAAAAAAAGGTTTCATCATCATCTTCTGTATTAGAAGATAAAATTCTACTCATCACACCTGATGACACTACAAATAACTTAGAATTTCACCAAATTACAATTTCATTATCAGGAAGTTGCAAAAATAACTAATGTTCCGAGTCTTTACCACCTCCAGTCTAAAATTGCCAGTCTGATAACATTTTGTTTCTGTTTCAAATTCGTTTCTTTCTTAGGTAAAGATAGAAGCATCTGATTGAATGTATTCAGTTTATCATTTTGCATTGTTTATAAGCTCCACAACAATAGCAGTGAAAAATACGGTAATAAACTATAATTTGGGCAAAAACAAGTATGTATCATTTCTGCATTAGAATGTGTTGCAAATAAATAATTTACTAATTCTTAAAAAAAAAAAGCACTACAAGCTTTAGAACTACTGTATTAGTATTATTGTGAACTCTCTGAAGCACATGCAATCTAGACATAATATGCAAGTTTATAAAGAAACACGTATAACATATATAAACAAACAATATGAATCAGGCACAAGACATACAGTTTACTAGATTTAGGAACGGAAAGAAAGATTTTCTTTTTTAAAACCCAGGCATAATATCTCATCCTTTCAAAGAGCACCATGGGCTTCATCTTACCAATGAAAAGCTTTTACAAACTTCATCTAATACCTTGACTGCAATAGCAACCTTTCTTGTATCATGGAAAGTATCAATTTGATTGGATTGTACACCAGTGACTTAGCCAATCAGAACCCTAGACAGAAAGACATAAAGACGATGGCTATTCATTACAGACTTCTGTCGTGAGATCTGATTTTATCCCTTATCATACAGTCCAATCAAATCACTGAGTTGCAAACTTCGATGAAACAAGAATAGTGGCTATGAAGTCAAAGCACAAGACAATGTAATAGCTTGACATTGTGAAGATACATGGTCCTATCATCAGGAAGATTGGTCAATATAAATAACTCAAACAACATGAACCAAGTTCTTATTGATTATCTTCAAGGAATACCTCTTAGAATGGACATAAAATGTAAACTCTTAAACTTGACAATAAGAGGTCATATTCATCAGTGTTGCTTAATAATGACGCCAGACTAGGAATTATCAAAACTATCTTCATGTTTTTTTGTATAAACGATATTTATTTCCATAATAGGATTAGGGAACAGGCCTGCGCCTAGAAACAAGGTTAGAAGTTAAGACCACAGACAGGACTATGTGTTTAGCAAATATGTGGCTAGTTAAGTCCACTGATGAATATACACTCTTATTACCAAGTTTGAGAATTTGAATTCATGTATGTCTAAGACGTCATATGTCATGTGATTCTAAAACAAACCCATGGACATAAACTAGGTTCCAAATACTAACCTCCTTGACTGTTAGTAGTAGAAGAATTTGAACACGTTGAGGGAGGGGCTGTGCTATTTACAGGATGGACGCCTGGCATAGGATTATCATATATAAAATCAGTATTGGTACCGCTGACTGGGCTACTGGTACTAGTACTCTTAGGTAGATTACTAGTTGAGTCGTAACGTAACTCGGCATAGGATACACCTAGTGGACAAGAGACAGGAAGAATAAGCTAGATGGTGAAGCTTTATGACACACAATCTTCAAGTCCATGTGCAAACAATGAGTGATTTTTTTGTTAAAATTGCTAAATTTTGTGTGCAGCAGGCATTAGTGGTATCCTGCAGTAGTGAGTTGACTGCAAAGAGGTCTTAAAATATATCAATTAACCTAAACATTGCCTGAATTCACTCAACTCAGTCATCAGATATAAATTTTTAAATGCCAAAATTAACGAAAATGGGACTCAGACTGCAAAATATAGTTTGTTTTAGACAATCTGCTCTACTTAAGCATTTGAAACGGTCATGCCCCTGGTATAAACATATCCAAGATTGCAATAATTTTAGACCCATGGTGGGTGGGGAAACAAGTTTCTTGAAGTGTCCCTGAAGTACATGACAATGCTAGAACCTCTTAACAATCCCTTTGAAGGTGTACTACCTGTTAGGATGACCGAAACCCTTGATCAGCAGCCTTATATAGAGATTTATTCTTTAGTCATGCCAAATGATTAGTATATTTAAATATTGTTTAAGACTTTAAGGTTGATGTCCTAACAAGTAGTATTCCCTTAAAATCAAGCCAAAGGTGGACCAAAAAAGCGTATTTTCAAACTAAAAAATCACCTATCCTGTATGTATATGTTTTGTGAAGTAGAGTAAATGAAACAAATGCTATAGTGATAAAGTAAAATTCAAAAAAAAAATATTTAAAAATGTAAAATGAGAAAAAAAAAATTTGAAAATTGAAAATGAGAAATAAAAGAAAAACTTTAAAATTTAGAGAAAAGTTTACTGTAAATCTTTAAAAAAATTTTTTTTAGATGTTTTGCTTCATGTTTTTTCTATGGGTCACTCAACTTGTCATCCATTATCTCCTGTTATACATATATATATATATACCATAAGATGGAATACCAGTGAAATATTAACCATATTTAACCAATCAAACAAATGCTAAGTTCCACAATTGATGAATTAAAGACTAGGAAATTTTTGTTGATGATGAATTTCAATTTTAAACGAATCGTGATACAAATTTTGACTGAACATGATTTAAAGAATAAGTTTTAATATCATGGATGGTGAATGTAATTATAGTGGAAAAAACACAAAACAAATCATCTTGATATGTATTTTGATCAAATTGTTTCAAAGAAGGTGAACAAACTTTGATCTTGATGTTGCTGTTGCGATGTTCGTGCTGGAGGTGTTGGTATCTGAATAGAGTTACCTGTCCTTCCCTCTGGTGGTGTTGGCGGTAATTGGCGTCTTCTAAATAAATATAAAAAGGATGACTAAAAAATTTTGACGTGATTTTACTAAGTCAAGGGCAATAACTCAAAAACTGTTAATTGAAAAATTGTCAAATTCAAACTTGACCTCCATCTTATCAATTCCAATACTCATCAAAATCCATTGAAAATTGTTGCTTCTATTGAACCAACAACAAATGTTAATGGGCAGATGGTCCAATGGACTAACAATATATGTCTACATATTCATGTGACTGTGAATAATAAAACTACTGTCTAAATAAACCATTTATTCCTCCAACGTTTCATGTGTATAAAAACACACTTTTTACGGGAGCAATCAATACAATTAAAAAAGTAATTATGTTGGTTTTGGACTCCATGAAGAAGTGTGTTTTTATGTACAATAAAACGATGTAGGAGTATATGGTTGATTTTGACACTAGTTGTATAATTTAAAGCCTCATATCTTCTTTAAGCATCATACTTCAACTTGCATTTTTATTTGGAATCATGTGGGCCTATAAAAATGCAATTGTAATCTAGTTTTTAGCAACCTGGTTTAACCTGTATTGCCCTGGACAAATGAATGAATGTAACCTACCCCATAGGTTGTGGTGAAGAAGCTGGTGAAGGTACAGGAGATACAGCTCTAGGTGGTACTGGTGGTGGTAAATTTCTTTTATTTGCATGGGGAGATTCAAATGGTGAGCTTCTATCTCGAGACTGTTAATAAAGGAGAAATCAGATGAACAGAGTTTACGCCATTTGCTGTGAGCAATTAGGGAAATTTAGGAAAAGTAAGACTTTGCTTGTTTAGATTTCCAACAGTTGAAGGTAGTTTATCTGCAGAACCTGTTGCAAAAAGTCTGTGGTTTAGATAATTTTATAGTACTTTAGTTACCCTATCTCTGGGACTAACTGCTAAGGCATGTAGATTTGTTGTACCACCAATAACATCCTACAAAACAAAAAATACACTTCAATAAAGCTTTATTCAAAGGAACTAAGTATCATTTTTCTACTCTAATAGGAGAACAGGTAGGCCAATCAGTGTTCTTTGAAATATCACATCAAAATACACACTATATCTTCTACTATAGTTAAGATATATAATATTTAGACAAAGGATGAAACTGGCTAAGATGTAAATAAAAAAGGGAAATTTTTTGTTTAAAGTAGATTTGAAGGAATAATGATGTAT
Source organism: Nipponacmea schrenckii (assembly GCA_030562195.1). Taxonomy (NCBI): domain Eukaryota; kingdom Metazoa; phylum Mollusca; class Gastropoda; family Lottiidae; genus Nipponacmea; species Nipponacmea schrenckii. The sequence continues at coordinate 8,145,173 of CM060202.1, forward strand.
TTGTTTGTACAGTTCTAGTACCTATGATGATCAATTTTAATATTCAAGGCTCAAATCTGCCTCCTAAAATTGTAAGTGTGACTCTTTAAGATAAAATACTTCCTTACTTCATCATCAACATCATGTACGTGTCTGGTTTGATTAAATGGATCCACCACTACTTGTTCTGTACCCTTTATTTCACATCGACAAAATGGACATCCTTGACCATCAGTATCCTGTAAATAAACAGTAAAAATTTTTAACAGTTGAAACACAAGATCGGGAAATTTAATTTTCATCTGATATGGTATATGGTCTAAATATTTCAGATGATTCTTAAAGGAATAATACACTGGCAAGTTATTTACTATTGAAATTTTACTATTCCTTGCAAAAAATGTGCATAATTGTGTAATTTTTATCGTTTTTCTGCTTAGGATTTGAAACAGTTACTATATATAGACAAATGGGGATGCCTCAGGAAACATTTATGCATTCGAATAACATCGTTTGACTCAGTATTGGTGTCATTCAACACACTTTGTTTTTTTGCAAGATCAACTGGAAGTTTACCATCGTTGAAAGTTATCTTAAAATTTGCATTAATATCTAATTAAAATTACTGTAAATGTTTTTTGATTGGATTGTTTTTAATGAATATTATCCAACATTCATGGCATTTAAATGTAGTTTACAGTTGGAAACCAGTTGAATAGCACTTAGTGTAGCATAGTCTTGACATCAACAAAACATTGTTTAAAAAATGTCTGGTTGGGAAAAAAGTAAATCAACAGCCCGGTTTCAAACTTACCTGCCAAGCAGAAAGACAAGGTGTACATAATAAATGACCACAAGGTTCTATTCTAATATCTTTATCATTTTCAGCACATATTTTACACAGTTGGAAAGTTGAGCCCATCTCACAATATAACTCATATTGTTCTTGTGTAACTCGAATATGATCTTCTAAACTATCTTGAACTAAATAACTTAAGTCAGGATTAACACTACGGCCATCTGGGTACAGAAAACTAAAATGAAATAAAAAAATTTAAAAAGTTTCAAATTGTCAATTCAGCAATAGAGAAGCAACTACCCTAAGGAAGAAAATAGTCAATAGCTGACAACAAAACAACTCTCAAAAGCACAGGTTGTCACATCTGTAAATTCACTCATTTAGCAAGAATCAATCCTTGAACAACTTCCGTTCTCTTATTCTAGAAAGCAAGTCCAATATCATTGTTGTTTTTCAGTGAATAGGGAATATTAGCTTATCAGCTTCAAAGCATAAAGAATATCATAGAAATGGCTTTCATTTGATTAGTTTACAAATAGAGGTAGATAGTATCAATTTGATATTAGTAGTCACAGACGGCAGTTTTTATAATATTGCTTGAAATATGTAACACATATGCATCATAAATATATGATGTCGAGTTCCAAAGAATAGGTACTACTTACAATCCTTCCCTCTGTCCATCTAATAAAGCCTGACATAAAGATTTATTTTGTGGTATAGTCTGTAGAATTTGACCCTCGGCAGTAACATAACCTATAGCCCACTGCCCGAGCCTGGTACAACTTAATCTGAACACATAACTGAAATGATACAAGAAAACACAAATTATACAGTTTCGATAAAAATACAAACTTTTGAAAGAAAATACCTTTTGCTGCAGAAAGGGATTGTAAAGACACAGAAATCATATTTGTATTCATTCCAATTTGTGTGGTCTATGGTTCTTACAAACCCCCCAAAACGAAACATTTTATGCTGTTACTATAATCAGCTGCTTTTGTGATAGTGATGTCATTCAACACTCTAAGAATATTTCCAGATTCACAGACTGAAAATTAGAATGGTGGAAATCAGTGCTTTTAGTGTCCCTGATACTGATGAAAGACTGTAGAAAACACACTTTAGCCTTGTGAATGGATTTTTGGTACTGAAGGCTGTACTGTACTGTAATGAAAGATTACCATGCTAAATGTACAGTCAGTGTACTGGAACAACTCCATCATTCTATAAATTATCTTCTATTCGACAACAATTTTGTAATATTACACACAACATCTATATATTATGTTGAACTATTAAGAATGGCACAACTATGCAGTATACAACAAGGGATATTTGGCCAGCCTCAGACAAGTCTTGTTTAATTCCAACATTTGAGAGATGTTTAAGTGCATTTATAGTAGCTCTGAGATCATTGCTTAAACTTATTGAATGACAAGAACCTCTTTCAGTCATTCCAACCTGAATTACTGACAACAGAAATATAGAAAATTATTAGTACTATTTCTACTGGATTAATCTCAGATTATCTATCTAGAAAGAGACATATAATGGAGTCCATTTTCTTCCCACCCATATCAAAGACAAACTGTTTGTGTCAACTTCCTTTTTGTATGAAATATGATATAATACTTAAATACAATATATTGACTAATCCGGTATGTGGTTGTGGTTAAAGGAATTATTTCTCCTTATAACTATTAATGAAGAAATATTCTACAAAGTTACCAAGTTAACCAAAAGCCTGTATAAGTAAAAGCTATGAAATATGAGAAATTATCACAGACTATTATAGTGTAATGCCAACTTGTTGATCTTTTCATCAGGAAAGGTACAAATAATTTACAGTGACAGGGATACTTCCAGATATACTGGAGAAACAGCGATATCTAAAAGGATAACAACTTAGGTTCACAAGTCCGTCGTGACAGGGATCCTTCCTATCAGCTGGTCCTTGGCCAAACCTCTTGGCATTGATCTTTCCCAGATTATCCGTACCCATTTACAACTGGGTGGACTGGAATTATGAGTGAAGATGACTTATGCAAGGTCATCGAACTTTTATATGTCAATAAAGATTAGAACTCACATCCGATATTTCCAAGCAAATGACGTTATGACGTAAGGAACCAGCGCTCTAACCGCTGTGGGGAGTAATATAGGCATAGAAACAGGAACAAAAAAAGAATGGCATTTCCTTATCAAAAGAATACAAAATGCTAAAGTTCAGCTATTGGTACTACAATCAGAAAAAAATATCTGCAGTCTAGTTCATATAACTGAATCATGAAAGTTAAGGCTGTCAACAATTCTCCCATATAATATCATGTACATCTTTTTCTTCCCTTGTAACCAACTTAAATTAATACGGTATGACTCATAATGCACGCTATGCTTAAAGGAGCGACATGTAATTTTTTATATCAAAGATAGCTTGCCAGGCAAGGTAACATACGCCCACGGGCAGCATTCGTTAAAAAAGTTGGAAATTCAAACTTGACTAATGTCTTATCTATTCTGATGCTTACACCAAGTTCCATCAAAATCTTTTGAAAATTAAAGCTTCTTATTGAAACCACTCATTATTACTCATAAACTATTTATCGAAAAATCTTCAAATTCGAAGTTGACAGCCGTCTTATCAATTCCAATGCTCACAACAAGTTTCATTAAAATCCATTGAAAATTGTAGGTTCTATTGTGTCTACAACAAATATAGAGGCAGGGGCAATAACTCAAAAACAGTTTATCGAAAAATCGTCCAAATCGAAGTTGTCTGCCGTCTTATCAATACCAATGCTCATACCAAGTTTCATTAAAATCCATTGAAAATTGTAGCTTCTATAGTGTCTACAACAAATGTTGACGGACCTACAGACGGACAAACGACAAATTACGTCCATATAATCATGTGGGCGTATAAAAATCTGTTCATTCGATAATATCCATACATGCATACCAAGTTTCATTAAGATTGGATAAAAACTTTAGCCTCTATCGTGGATACAACCCAAATTTGAAGTGTTTTTACTAAGTCAAGGGCAATAACTCAAAATCTGTTCCTTTGATATTTCCATTTTCGAACTTGACTGAGATCTGATCAATATATACATGTATACCAAGTTTCATTAAGATCGGATAAAAACTGTAGCCTCTATCGTGGATACAACAAATGTAGACGGACGGACAGACGGACAGGGGCGACATCAATATATGTCCACATTTCCATGTGGGTGTATAAAAAGTCATCAATTGTACCTGAAGATGTTTCTAAAAATATCCTCTTTACATCTATGTATCTACTTGATCAAAGGGAATTAATGTCTTAAAAGGGTAAATGAAAAAACAGAGTGTACTAAGCAGCTTACAATAGTCTTTGTGAAAGACCTCATAGGGACTCGATATTATTAGTTAAGAAAAAGTAAATGGTACGATTTTTATAAAACTGAAACTTTCAGATGAAAGGGACACAAATCTATGGATTTCGGTTTATAGTTTTTAAAATTTGAGCGAAAAGTTTCAACATAACCCTCTTTTGAAGCCATTATATGGACAGCATATCCCTTCAAATATCCAGAAAAACTTCAAATGTCTCAAGAGTTTATTAAGTGTTAAATTACGTTCAATCTAGTTAGTTTATTGAATATTTAATAAGAGAAGGAAGTATAACTTGAAATGTAAAATAAGGTCATACGTAATTGTATCAAGGTTTGTTAATATGAAACGAACAGGATACTTTTAATATGTAATAGTGTTTACCTCAATCAACAAATATGGTCACTGCCCTATATACAATTAAACCCGGTTAATATTGGATTCCCATACGTTTACATGCAGATCTAGGATTTAGTTATTAAAAATAATTCAATTTCTTATCTATTTCAAAATATGAGAAGTTTAATCTGGCTTCAAGGGCTACAGCAAAGTCTGGCTACAAATCCCTCAAGGCTTTTGATTTCTATGCAGCTATGTCTTAATACCAACTGGGCAATCCATCTTTAATCATGGTTAAAAATACAAGCTAAATAATGTATTTAGATTCTTGTCTTTAAGATTACCAATGTTAGACTTAGGTTGAAAAGAAATTCAAAGAATCTCATATTTGTGTAACTGAAATGAGCATTTCACATTTATGATTCATACATGATCAAATACTAGCTGCTAGTTGAGATCCAGTTTTTGCTAGTATTTAGAAGAGGGGTTTTAATCCTTTTTCTATCTATTAACTCTTTCAGGATACATGTTCAAAGAGTTGTATTTCAGTTCCTTGTAACACTATGACCTGATGTTAAACAGCAACAGAAACTTGACCTTCTATAATTGAGAAATATGATCAGATCCTGAACCTATTTAAAGCACCATTTCCACTATTCAGTGTGTAGTCCTATTCATCATCACAAAGCGAAACCTTTCCATAAGGACACTTTTCATCTGGTGTGTACTGTTAAAGGATTAAGTTATTTGCTATTTTTGTTATATACCTTTTGCTCAAAGTTGACATTGAAGACTATGTCAAACTACAATTACTTAAAACTAAGAATTCAACCAGTACCAAATTCCATCGACAAAAATTTCCTCTGATGTTTTTCAGCATAAGCCTTTACATATATATTTAAGGACATTAACTGAAAATTTTTCCAAGTTCTAGCAATATTTGGGAGTCCAATTTTGGGAAACTAAAACTTTGGATAACTTAGACCTATCATTTGTGAAATGTGGTAGACAACATTGAAGGTTTAAATACAGGAAGTTAAAACTTTAACAATACAAGTGACCTTTTACATAGCATATATATGACTACTGTTATTTACACTCTCTATTCTATCAAACCTTATAAGCCTACCACTGAAAAATATACTATATAATATTATGCATATCTTGAGGGATTGAAATTGCATTTGAACATTTATACACACAACAATCACTATAGGCTTATTAGTGTTACATTTCATATCATGTTGACGCAACTTTGTTGATAGTCTTATCAAAATTTAAAATAAAACAAAGCTTTTTTTGTTTGCCATTCGGTTTTATGTAATTGGAAAGTGTCAATGAGGTAAATTTCTTATCAAAACAAAGGCTTCTTTTATTTCAATGATAACAATCCCTTTATAGCATGATAGCAATCATAATAATTTGATTATTTCCTTTATGTTGTAACAGAAGCCAGGAAGAAGTCATAAAGTTAAACAAATGCCTCAGCAAACAGCACATACGAAACTACGTATTATACTTACAAGGAAATAAGAACCTACAAGAATAGTATCCCTATGTGTACACCGTGAGGCTTGTGACCCCCTATATGTAGACAAAAAACTTCAGTAACCATTTAATTCAGTTCATGATAGATTGACCCTACCCCACCCCTACAGATATCAAATAATGACCATTTAGCCTTCTCAATCTAGAAATTTACCAAGTTTTCTAATATTACTATGCTTATTATCATGATTATCATTTATGTACAGTGAAACCCCTCTAAACCAGCAGGCTGTGGGACCTGTGATAAATGCCAGTTTGGAGGGGTTGCGGGTTTAGCCATAGCAGAGGTAATACATAAAAGCGTAATGCACTGGATTAGTGCTTAATTAGTACGTCGTATTCATCTTTCATGCCATCATCAGATTAACTTCAATTAATACAAATTCAGACGCCGGTTAAGAGAGACCAATTAACTATAGATTAACTACTTTGGAACTTGATTTTGATGCCTGATTGCAGTAAAAAGGGGATGCCTGTTTACCAGGGCTTATCGCCTATGTTTTATATAATGATTCAAACGGGACTTTACAAATACGTCCGTTTACAGCGGATGCCTGTTTATAGAGGATGCAGTTTGGAGGGGTTTAACTGTTTTGGGCCTCTATTTTGGATACTGCACTGCAAGCCTATCACATAATTTTTAATTATCTCTAATTATAGAAACATGTTTTTCCTATTTAAGTAGGGGTCGTAAGAAGGACAGCTTGTGTATATGGACTATAGATATTCCTTTCAGACATTTGTGTCTAGTCAGTTCTCATTGAACTAAAAGTAACTACACCTTAAAACATATAGTAAGATTCAAGACCTTGACCAGTGTTTTCGTGGAAAAAAATATTCTCAAATCACATTTACACACACACATGAAGTTCACAACGGTTTCGAATCACTACCAAGTTTGAAATGGCGAAATAATTTTTCGTGTCAGCCTCTCCGTCCAATCTAAGAGGTAGTATTTCTTTAATGGCTGTGAGACACAAATAATAATATATGCAATTACACCAAGATATACATTTCAGAAATCATTATTTTGCTTCCTTGTTACATCAAATAATACATCTAAACTCATATCTTTCTTTTATATTAATATATGATTTCTATACTTGTTTTTCTAATACATGTAGTACAAGAAAATTGTCTTGGATATCCCTAGCATTAATTAGAGAATTAAACATTTGATAAAAGAAAAAGCAATGACTGGCAGCGCCTGCGAGAATCAAAACAATTGTTACCTGCATTTCGTCAGTGGGAGTTTAATACAAAACAGTTGCCACAGAAAAAAAATGTGTTGAAAGTCTGTAATTCCTCAATGTGATTTTACATCTAACCAAATTTTGTATCCAGAAGCCATAACCCTCTGACAATATTGAAAATCGATGAGTGTCATTTTACATACCTTCCAGGTTTGGTTATATATTTTTGTAATCTGGCCTTGACTTCATCATACGTGAGGAAAGCCACATAACCAGGGTGAGTTACTGCTAGAACATTCCAATTCCTTAGTAAATTATTCCAGGGCTGAAATAACCTGAAATAGTCACAAACAAAAAATTGTAATAATAATTCAAATTTCCTGATGGTGATTAAGATTTGAATGTCACTTGGAAGCAGAAACCGCATATAAAAGAGTTTTTTAAAGTGTTATACACACTAAAACCTTGTCCTGTGTGTTCCTTTATATTATGGTAAGCTTTTAATTTTACCAGGTGGTAGAAAGGACCCTTAATTGTGTTGAGCCTGCACAATATAGTGTTATGCCAATTATTGTACGTACTCTGAACAGAGAATTTAATTTATTTTATTTTGGGAAAACTGGAAAATCATGGCACTCGATATAGTTGTCTTACCTTGTGAAAACATCAAACTCGAACACAGATATATGGTCATTACAAGTTAAATCTAGTGTGGTTTTTAAAGCCATAGCCTCTAATGGAGATCCTATTGGATGAGTATCATGTAAGGTATCTCGGAACTCTTTCCATGGAACGGTTATTCTGAAAAATAACACATGTTGAATTATTAATATGATACAAACTTAAAAACACCAACATAACAGAGAAAAAGCAAGCCATATGACTAATATTTGAAAAGTACTCAGTAATCAGTTGAAATTGTTAATGAGTTGTGTTGAAAAGTACTCAGTAATCAGTTGAAATTGTTAATGAGTTGTGTTGAAAAGTACTCAGTAATCAGTTTAAATTGTTAATGAGTTGTATTGAAAAGTACTCAGTAATCAGTTGAAATTGTTAATGAGTTGTATTGAAAAGTACTCAGTAATCAGTTGAAATTGTTAATGAGTTGTATTGAAAAGTACTCAGTAATCAGTTGAAATTGTCAGTGAGTTGTATTGAAAAGTACTCAGTAATCAGTTGAAATTGTAAGTGAGTAGTATAGAAAGGTACTCAGTAGACATTCACATTGTACTCAGTAATCAGTTGAAATTGTTAATGAGTTGTATTGAAAAGTGCTCAGTAATCAGTTAAAATTGTTAATGAGTTTTATTGAAAATGCTCAGTAATCAGGTGAAATTGCTAGTGAGTTGTATTGGAAATACTCAGAAATCAGTTGAAATTGTAAGTGAGTTTTATTGAAATTATTTATTAACATATCATAACAATGGATTAAAACTGAACATGATGTTATAAACTCTTGAATTTCCTATTAATGAGACATGACATTTATCTGACCTATATTTACTTGTTGTTAATCAAGCTGTTCCTTTTTCTTAAAAATATTTCTGGCAGAACGTGAAATGTAATTTGTCTTTTAGCAAATGGAGTATCCATCATTTTAATGAGTAAAATTTTGTTGCTTAAGGTGACATTAATCTTTTCCATTCCTGATTGAACTAATGAAATGAAAGTCATGATCATCTTTATTATCATGAAAAAGTCATTCATCATCAGTTGCTTGAAGATGTCAATTAAAGGGACAGCTTTGCCATTTGTTTGACCAATCACATCACAGTTTCAGAAACGGGAATTCTTTAAGCTTAGCTAATCAGTAATTTGAGCTTTCAAATCCATAAGTGTCTTTTTTTTTATATCTATTCAAGACTCAAATCAACTCTAGAAAATGGCGAACCATGCCAAAATATTTTCGGGAAATGATCTGCAACATGAAGCGAAAGATGTAGAGTAGATAACACTGGATAGCTTAATAAACAAGTAGAGAAGATCATTACAAAAACTCCTGTCTACTTCAGTAGGATGAAATTGTAGCCAAACATAGTTTTAATTGCAATCATATTGTAATGTTATCCTTACATTCTTTTTTTATCACATCTATTTCAGTTTTGTATCAAGCACATTAGAATGTTCATATCATCATAAACGAGGGGAATAATCATTATTCATTTTTGATTTTTGATCCTATTCCACCTCAAATCAGTTTTCAAATGCACTAGAAATAGCATTGATCTTAAGACTTATTAGCAGCTCTAAAGAAAGAGAGTCATTAATCGCATAGTTTAAGTGGAATTGCTAGAAAACCAAAGATATTTCACTGAAATATTAGAAAAAATCAATGATATTTTTATAATGGAGTTTTATACCCTACTTTTCTGCACCTTATGGACTAATGAGGGAAAGGCATCGTTCACGTGCAATTGGATCAGGACAGCGGGATTAGCTTACTCTTTTTACATCATATAGCACATAGCAGGGTCCCATCTGAACAACTAGTTGAATTTTTTTTTTTATATCACTCCCTTCCACCTAAATCATTGACCTTCAACTTCCTTTCGCCTAAATCATTGAGCTCCAACTCCTACTTTTCTCACCTTTACTAATCATTGACCTCCAACTCCCTTCCACCTAAATCATTGAGCTCCAACTCCCTTCCACCTAAATCATTGACCTTCAACTCCCTTCCACCTAAATCGTTGACCTGCAACTCCCTTCCACCTAAATCATTGACCTTCAACTCCCTTCCACTTAAATCATTGACCTTCAACTCCCTTTCACTTAAATCATTGACCTTCAACTCCCTTTCACTTAAATCATTGACCTTCAACTCCCTTCCACCTAAATCATTGACCTTCAACTCCCTTCCACCTAAATCACTAACCTTCAACTCCCTTCTAAATCATTGTCCTTCAACTCCCTTCCACCTAAATCATTGACCTTCAACTCCCTTCCACTTAAATCATTGACCTTCAACTCCCTTTCACTTAAATCATTGACCTTCAACTCCCTTCCACCTAAATCATTGACCTTCAACTCCCTTCCACCTAAATCATTGACCTTCAACTCCCTTCCACTTAAATCATTGACCTTCAACTCCCTTTCACTTAAATCATTGACCTTCAACTTCCTTCTGCCTAAATCATTGACCTTCAACTCCCTTCCACCTAAATCAATGACCTTCAACTCCCTTTCACTTAAATCGTTGACATTCAACTCCCTTTCACTTAAATCATTGACCTTCAACTCCCTTCCACCTAAATCATTGACCTTCAACTCCCTTCCACCTAAATCATTGACCTTCAACTTCCTTCTGCCTAAATCATTGACCTTCAACTCCCTTCCACCTAAATCAATGACCTTCAACTCCCTTTCACTTAAATCGTTGACATTCAACTCCCTTTCACTTAAATCATTGACCTTCAACTCCCTTCCACCTAAATCATTGACCTTCAACTCCCTTCCACCTAAATCATTGACCTTCAACTCCCTTCCACCTAAATCATTGACCTTCAACTCCCTTTCACTTAAATCATTGACCTTCAACTCCCTTCCACCTAAATTGTTGACCTTCAACTCCCTTCCACCTAAATCATTGACCTTCAACTCCCTTCCACCTAAATCATTGACCTTCAACTCCCTTCCACCTAAATCATTGACCTTCAACTTCCTTCCACCTAAATCATTGACCTTCAACTCCCTTCCACCTAAATCATTGACCTTCAACTCCCTTTCACCTAAATCATTGACCTTCAAATCCCTTCTAAATCATTGTCCTTCAACTCCCTTGCACCTAAATCACTAACCTTCAACCTATGTCAGGATTGAACCCTGCACCTTCACGTTAGCAAGCAAGCGTACATCACTGAACCACAGAAGCTCCCTCAAGATGTATTTTAAATTCATTATTTCATTTATATCAAAATCATGATAAGGAATTTGAAAATACAGCTTTAATTTAATATTTCAAAAACTAGACTAATTCAAAAAGATTTATAATCTATTAAACAAGACTTATTCACCTAGGAACTGATATAAGTTAAAAACTAAAAGAAACTTTATTGAGCTTTTAAACCAAAAACCTGTATTTTGTTGAACACTGAGAGTACAATGGACCTAATAAAAACTAGACAACATTTATAAATAATGAAGTTATCTAAATTAATCAAATGCTATGTCTCTTATTAAAATACTGGCTCCACATACAAATAAAACCCATAGGAACATTGTTTTAGTTTAAAAACTGATCAACTGATATGAGATTTATATATTAAAGCGCTTGTATCCAATAGCTTTTTAACATAACTCCTCCAATCCATATAAGATTTTGAATGAAAATTACAGTGATACTGCGTCTTAGAATCTATTTTTAATTCTTCAAGAATGGTCAATACTTGTCTATTTATCAGTGAACTTACCTGGTGTGATAAAGTAACATAATTTCCTGTAAAATCTAGAAAACTCACAAAACTAAGTAATTATTGAAAAAAAACTTAATCATTTTATCAAGCTTTTTTGATAATTAATTATATTTTCATTGATAATAGATAAGTTGTTTTAGATTTATCAGATTATGTAAGGATGTTATGTTATGCATGGCAGCAGGTTTATCTACTGATGAATATATGCTCTTATTGGCTAAGTCTAAATTTTATGTTCATTCTACAACACAGTATGCCTCTAAGAATCAGTGGTAAAATTCTTAGTTTGAGGTATTTTCAAACAAATAGTGATATTTTCAAACATTTATAGAATTTAATAGTACTTCTGCAGACTATTTATGTACATTATTAAATACCCAAAACGCTTCCCTTAATTGGCAACCATTAACAATTATACTGAAATCTTTTATTGAATATAACAATTGATGTGTTGAATATTATGGATCATGACAAATTTAGTTATGTGGACTCTCTGAAGTAGAGACCAAGTTGAGAAACTCAGTGGCAGAGTATCACCTAATTATTTGAACACGTGTTAGATTGAAAATCAGCTCTTAGGACTTAAATGATAGATCATCATAGACTAGGGTACCAAATAAACAAAGATATTAGAAATGACAGATTTGTAGCAAAATGAATGCAAAGCTGACAAACCCATTTGTATATGGCATCAGGTTTTTCAGAAGAGAAAACCTGGGACTTGAAAGATCAGACTAAATAAAGACTGTCATGCCTTTAGTTTGTAATATAACTTGGTTACCAATAGTTAATAGAAAAGTAGAATCTCAGACAAAAGTACTCAGAAAAAGATAAGCTTACAGGTAGCTCAAGTTTAGATGTTGTACAGTCATAATCATAAACCGTGTTTCCACTTGGCCAAAAAATCGGCTTTAAGCTAGCTTTTCTGTTTCCACCTGTTAAATTGCCAAACCATTATGGCTCAGGAACTGAAAACTTATCGGGGGCCAAATGAAAGCTAGCTTTAAAGCCGGCTTTTTAAACAACTGGAAATGCAAAAAGCCGGCTTTTTCTTGTTCGGCAATAGAGAAGTACTCATTACGGTCTCACGTGCAACATCGGTAGTCTTGTACATTGCGATCTGTCAATAATGTGCCACTTTTTTTATTGAGACTAAAGTTGTTCGGGAACCAGATAAACTCAGTAGAAACACAGCGTGTTTGGCTAGCTTTAAAGCTAGCTTTACTTCACAATTCTAAGTGAAACACAGTTATAATGTGAAACTGAAACACTTCAATTCAGTTAGCACATAAAATATTATCACTATCATGCAAACACATTGCTTCAATTCAAATTTCTTCAAAAATAATAGTTACATAAATGTACACAATTATATGGATAACAATTACTTTAATTAAAAAAACTTTTAAAATTTTTTTTTTTTATTAAGGTAATTGTTAAAATGGGATTACCTTCGTTAAACTTGCAAATCCTTTATTAAAGTAATTGTTCTCTAGATATAATTGTGTCCAGTCATGTACTATCCAGAACTTTACTAAAGGAATCAATAACATAGTTTTTGCTAGTATTAAATATTAAAACAAATATTTGTTGGATGCATCACTTTAATAAACTGATAAAATAAATTGAAAAAAAAAACTAGGAATGGTAATTGAATTAACATATTCCATGTGGGAATTAAGAAACAGGCTTGCCATGAAAAACATGTGATAACTTTATCAAACTCATCATTTTGATGTTTAATGATGAAACAGACATTTTCATACTACAGGAATGAGTCAGTGTACTGGTTACCGGTTTTTAGTATCATAATAGTCATATACTGCTATATAGTAACTAGGTATCGCATGGTAACTATGACTTTCATATCTTGTATACTATTTCTTATAGGAATTAAATTTAGAATGAATCAGCATTGTGAAATTGACCTTTTATTTACTGTTATTTTGAATAGGGGTATTTGTGAATAAAAAACAAGCCTATGATAAAACCTCAATTAAGGAACCAGCCCATGATAGAATCTCAATTAAGGAACCAGCCCATGATAGAATCTCAATTAAGGAACCAGCCCATGACAGAATCTCAATTAAGGAACCAGCCTCAAAAAGGGCTAAGAAAAACTCAATTAAGGAACCAGCCCATGATAGAATCTCAATTAAGGAACCAGTCCATGATAGAATCTCAATCAATGAACCAGCCCATGATAGAATCTCAATTAAGGAACCAGCCCATGATAGAAGCTCAATTAAGGGGAAACCCGCCCATGATAGAATCTCAATTAAGGAACCAGCCCATGATAGAATCTCAATTAAGGAACCAGCCCATGATAGAATCTCAATTAAGGAACCAGCCCATGATAAAACCTCAATTAAGGAACCAGCCATGATAGAATCTCAATTAAGGAACCAGCCCATGATAGAATCTCAATTAAGGAACCAGCCCATGATAGAATCTCAATTAAGGAACCAGCCCATGATAGAATCTCAATTAAGGAACCAGCCCATGATAAAACCTCAATTAAGGAACCAGCCCATGATAGAAACCTCAATTAAGGAGCCCATGATAGAACCAGCCCATGATAAAATCTCAAATAAGGAACCAGCCCATGATAAAACCTCAATTAAGGAACCAGCCCATGATAGAATCTCAATTAAGAACCAGCCCATGATAAAACCTCAATTAAGGAACCAGCCCATGATAAAATCTCAATTAAGGAACCAGCCCATGATAAAACCTCAATTAAGGAACCAGCCCATGATAGAATCCTCAATTAAGGAACCAGCCCATGATAAAATCTCAATAAGAAAAAATAAGGAACCAGCCAAAACCTATTAAGGAACAGCATATAAACCTCAATTAAAGGAACTAGCCCATGATAGAATCTCAATTAAGAACCAGCCCATGATAAAACCTCAATTAATGAACCAGCCCATGATAAAATCTCAATTAAGGAACCAGCCCATGACAAAACCTCAATTAAGGAACCAGCTCATGAAAAGAATCTCAATTAAGGAACCAGCCCATGAAAAGGTTGCTCAATAAGAAAAAAATAAGTGTCAGCTTTGTATTCCAGGTTCCTACCTTTAAATGACAGTATAGGAAATTCTCATTATTAAAAAAAGTTGTAATTTATAAGATTTCTAATGTGTGTCAATTACTTCAATGTATCTACTTGATTAACATGATCTATGAGTTAGAACTCAAATGAGACACCACTAATGATGCAATGCCTATACAGATATCTTTACAGTTTGACGTCAAACAAAGTTGTGAAATTAACTTTAGCTGTAAGCTTATAGCAGAAGTCATACGAAAACGCATCTGAACTTGTTACGAATTAACCAGAATCAGAACACAAGGATAATTAGGAGACATTTTATATGTGTTACCTATCTGAACTATATTTTTTAACAGAAATTATCATGACCCTTTACATCATTCGAATGATTTACTCTGGCGCTGTAATTTAATAGAGAGTAATTAGGTCGGGGTCTGTTTTTTCTATTGACTTAAGAACGACATGATAGTTAGCAGATTCAACTACCTGTTTGATTTATAACAAAAATTTAATATGCTATATATAAGATTAAATGTCAAAAAAACGTTGATAAATTTGAAGAAATTAGCAACAATTTATCAAATTGAGTCTGATGTGTTAGTCAGGGTTGGTTTCTAAAGAATATAATTCATTTAACAAAAGGTCCTAAAGTGTAATTGCAAAGCTAAGTAAGATCCAGTAAGTCATGCTAGGCAAGTCCTTGAATTGAAGTCAAGGTCTTTATAATGGTTATAACATAACACCACTCCTAGGGAAGATTTTAACAACCATTCTTTCAACTCATCAACATTGGGATGGACAGACTAGAAATTAACTGTTGAACCTGTTTTCAATATGTCAATGGCCTTAAAGAGGCAATAACTGTAATTTGTAAATCCTATTCACCATGTGTGTCTAAAGTATAATTGTTCTCAGAATTGATGAAATGTGTTGTTTTTTTTGTGTTGTATTTTGCAATTTAAAGTAATTGTGTAATTAAATGACCACTATGGATAAAAGTACATAACATTTAAGTGATAAGATGTGAAATAAAATGAAACAAAATGAAATGAAATGGAGTTTTACATCCTACTCTTCTGCTCCTTATAGGCTAATAAAGAAGTGAGAACAGGAAGTTGAGGTTTTTTTGCTTTAGCAAGTTTATTTTCACTTCGATTTTGACCGGATTTTCAGATTTGAAAACTTCAATGTATTTGTCAACTAACAATTATAGGTTTTATGCAAGTAGGTTAATTATTTTACCCACGATTTGCAATTCAATATTCAAGGGTCATCGGCAAACATTTCAGACCGTGATTTCTCGTTTAATATAAATGGTTAAATTTTGAAACTTTACCAGTTGATAGGCGATATGATTATAATTTTTGAAAAAATGTGAAAAAAAATTCCACTTCCGGTTTAGCCTCAAATGACGTAATTACGTAACTTCCGGTCTATAACTGCTAGGTGAAAAGTGAAAACTGTTTTATAAATAACTTGTCAATAGTAATTGATTTGACCTAAATAATTAGGTCAAGCTGCCATATCGGCCGCCATTTTGAATTTTCGTTACAATTCTTAAATCCGAAATTCAGACACCTGAAGACCGATTTTGATGAAATTTAGCACAGAGATACAATGGATCATTATCTACCTTTTCTTGGAGGCCGATTTTTAAATTTCGTATTTTTTTTCGAATTATTCAAATTTCGATTTTTTTCAAAATTAGGTCACTTTAACGGCTACGGAAGTTGTGACCCACTTAATCTATGACCTTGAAAATTAAGTCAAATAATAATATATTGTCTACGAGCAGATATTTTTTTATTTGGCTTACTTAAAAAATTCACAGAGATAAGTGTACTTAAATACAGCAAAAATTGATAATTTTCATATTTTCGCCACTTTTAACTGTTACGGAAGATATGACCTAATTATTTTATGAGTTTGAAACCTAGGTCAAATGATATTCAATATATTGTCTAGATGTAGGTCATTGCAAATTTAGCCTACATAATATTTTAAGGCTCTCGAAATACGTTCATAATTGTAAGCAATTCTAGTTACTTATTTGAACTACAATGAACCTAATTCACATAGTTATGAACCCAAACATTACTGTTACGTGATAAACAAATATATTTTCATCATATGTTGAGAAGACAAACGTGTGGGATATTGAAATGGTACTAAACAAGAAAATGGTGTGGGATATTGTAATTATACTAACCAAGACTATGATGTGGGATATTGTAATTATACTAACAAAGACTATGATGTGGGATATTGTAATTATTAACAAGACTATGATGTGGGATATTGTATTGATACTAACCAAGACTATGTCAATGTGGGATATTGTAATGATGATTATCAAGACTATAATGTGGGATATTGTAATGATACTAACTAAGACTATGGTGTGGGATATTGTAATGATGATTATCAAGACTATGATGTGGGATATTGTAATGATACTAACCAAGACTATGGTGTGGGATACTGTAATGATACTAACCAAGACTATGATGTGGGATATTGTATTGATACTAACCAAGACTATGGTGTGGGATATTGTAATGATTCCAACCAAGAATATGATGTGGGATATTGTAATGATACTTATCAAGACTATGATGTGGGGTATTGTAATGATACTAACCAAGACTATGGTGTGGGATACTGTAATGATACTAACCAAGACTATGATGTGGGATATTGTATTGATACTAACCAAGACTATGGTGTGGGATATTGTAATGATACTAACCAAGACTATGGTGTGGGATACTGTAATGATACTAACCAAGACTACGATGTGGGATATTGTAATGATACTAACCAAGACTATGTCAATGTGGGATATTGTAATGATACTTATCAAGAATATGATGTTGGATATTGTAATGATGCTAACCAAGAATATAAAGCAGGATAGGCTGTTTAGCAACCACTTTTTCAACATTTTACAGCATATACATCAGCTTAAAACTTGGGATGCATCAGCTTGTAACATTTTATTATCTATCATTTAAAAAGTTAACAAATTTACATGTACCCTCATTAATCACAAAGCCTATTGTTATAATTATCTAAAACCTGCTTATCTAGTTTTTATAATTTTACATACCGGTATTTAAAATACAAGTCAATCTACTTTGATTAGTCATTCTTTGAATATATCTATTCAAATAAATGATACAGATCATTACCATGTTTTACAAAAATTTTATCAAAATTCATCTCAAGTCTGACTTTTTGATAAGAACTTTCAGTCTTTTTAAAACTTGATAATTAGATAAACTTTGAAATGGAGAATAGAACTTCTGCCATATTTTTTTTCAAAAAAAAAAATTTCATAAATCTATTTATTTTCAATTATTCCTCATGTGGTAAAAACAAAACAGCAAAGGGTTAATTTACAGAATTTTTTTCAAATAAGAAAAAACATTTTGTGTATGGTATCTTATTTGTTTTCTTGTGGGCCATCAATAAATATCTATTCTGCTGAATTTATATCCTTAGTTGTTTTGTGTACCTTGTTTTATAAACTAATTTTTTTCCACTTTATATAATTCTCTGAAGTGTAAGCTTACTACATTGAAACAAATTTTCCAAAAAAACTTGACCAAAATGCAGTCAGTGGTTTGTTATTTGTCTAAATGTTTGTTCAACAAATCATGTAAATATCATATTATTTCTGTCATTTCAGAATACTTCAATATTTATCAAGTTAACATGTCCACAAAACATAAATTGGTACCATAACCCTACAAAGTTAAATGATTATCGAAAAAAAACATTCATTTCTAACTTTGGGAGTCAAGGTCATCAATCTCAATACAACAGTGCCTGTTAAATGAAATGGTGTCGTTAAAATGTTTAATTGATTCCATAAAGTGAACAAAGATCTGATGTGCCCCTTGGAGACAAGAGTGGTGGTGATGCTAGTGGTGATACAGCATCAGTCGTATTCGTTCTAAAAATCAGTCAATGGAGATTTGAAACTTTTTTATATTTTTTTTTATATATAAGTTTTTATATTTATCAGTAGGCCTATTATATCCATTATGTAACGAACATAACCATTGGGCTACTTAAAAATCATCCAAAAAATTTGTTGAACCGATCTGTCTCAAAAATTGATGGAACTATTATCAATTCGTTTTTGAGGACCAGTGTTACAGTTGGCAGATCAATTATGAGTCCTAGTGTTATATACCATGGAATCTCTATTCCTTCCGAAACTTGTCGTAAAACGGTACAGTTGCTGCGAAACAACGCACATTTGACCTAATTTTTCAAATTTGTTATATTCCTTTGTGGAAAAAATTTATCAAACAAGGAGATAAAAGAATGAATTCTTCCCGAGCTGAAGCTTGTGTCTGTGCCAGACTGTAAGGGATTTCATCATACAGCTAGTATTTGTTTAAGATACACAGTAAAATTTTGATTTATTAATTAAAGTGAGAAGTATATTAATCTAAAATAAGGAAAGAAAACCAGCAAGGACAAGTTAAAATATTTATCAAATTGATAACACTTGTCACTTTCTTTCCATGTAAAAACAGCTTGATAAATAGGAAGTACCATAGACAGTTATATTTTTAACAGGAAAAATAATGTTCAAATGCTTTTACATATAAGTTAAAAATAGCAAACATTTGACTATAGTCAACATTAAACAAGGAAGAAAAATACTCAATATTAAACAAATTCTGTGATTGTGTTAAACTCAGAGACCTTACTATAATTACATATAAAAACTCTCTACAAATTATTTGTATTGACAATAAATGTATTTTCCATTAATTTATATAATGATGAAATGGAATAGTTTTATGTTCTAATAGCTTAAAACAAGTTTTCAGTTTGTCTGGATGACAAAATCAAGCACTGACTTGAAGTAAAAAAAATATACTGGAATATTATTTAAGATCTTTGTCCAGACTATGTAAACTGGTACCAACTTTTGCTTTTTTATCTTTTATATATGTACCGGTACCAATCTTTATTTTACTTTTTAAAGATATTTTACTCTCTTTAACTATCAAGTGCCATAATCTAATATACCGGTAGTCTATCCTACCATTTTCTTAATCCTTTAATCTACCATATTAGGTGTTAAGTGTTAATTAAGCCCTAATCTAATATCTGTTATAATGACAACATCAGTTGATATCAAGTGAAATGGTATGCGATATGTAGGCTTAAACTCGAGCATAAACTTCGATCACAATTTATAATTTTTTTCTACTAGGTCTACGTAAAATAACGAACCGAAATTTTTTGATTGATTGCAGTGAAAAGATTTTTATTTATAACTCAATAATATTATTACATTTATTGTTGGCTAACCAACTTGAACACCCTAGAATCTATATTTGACTTAATAAAAAACATACACACCCAGTAGCCTAGATCATATGAAAGTAGGGCTATAAAAAGGTTGTAAAATTCAGATTGATCTAAACTCAAAAAAACATAAGATAAGGTTTAAAATCTGAGACATCTTAAGGCCTATGGGTATCAATTTTACTAATCAAATTAAAAGACTGCCCATATAACATGTCATGACATCATTCAGCTGTCACATCTGACTAATCACTGTCAGTTTTCATTGATAAGGTCATCAATACTTACTTGTCTCCAAACGATCTTTTCCACCAATCTGAGGCATCTCCTTTAGTTATGCGATAGTTTTCTCCAGAATATGTTCCTGTAGGATAGATAGCCTTCAATTCTGCTAGCATATGAGAGAAAACAAGTGATAATTTGATCAAATTTCTGCGACAGTTAGAATTTTCATCAAACATTTTCTGGTTTCCATCTCGAAATAACTTGATAGTATTTTTACATTTTCCCATCAAATTCTCTATAAATATTCTGAAATATTCATTTTCATTCAAATGATTCAGTTTATCATCATGTTTAGAATAAATAAGTCTGAGATGTTGATAAGTGTCAGGCAGGATATCCAAAATAAATGGTGGGCTATTCCGCAAGTTCATTCTTGGATGTTGACACAATTTCACCACTTTGTCCATCATTTTCCACGATTTTTCAATTGTCCGTTTGTCGACCACAATGGGTCGAGGTGGAGCGAGGAATTCTTGAACACGGGTAAACATATTGCCGAGGTTTTTACTTTGATTAGTTTTCCCTCGACTAGTTTGACTACTCTGAGCCATTCTTCCTTCGTGCTTTGGCCTTATTTTACCACGGTTGAACATGTACGTCGATATGGTTGAGTACGAGGTAAATGCGGGGGTGTAATTTGACACCATAGAAAATACAATTATTTAATCTACATTTATGATTCAATAGAAGGCTATTAGTTAATATAAACTGTTGTGACAAACTGTTTACTTTAAAAACAAGAACGACATGAAAATGAAACCCTCCTGACAATTATAATTTACGACATCATTTCTAATTTTGACCATATGAGACCAACTTTTGGCACAACACGTCAAACGTCAACAAAAATGGCTGCCTCAGAGTCTGCAGACGACACAGGATGGTAAATAAGTTCTATTTCTTATACTATCATTTTTCACAAAGTTCTCAAACATTGCAAGTATATATCACACATTTGTTCTCTCTCGACTGACTTTTTAGAATGGATTTTTCAGGCCATTTTGAGTTGAGAGAAAATGACATGTCAAACGGCTGTCATGTTCAGAATTTTTGTTAATTTTCATTCATAACATTAGGCCCCCTAAATAATCTATTGACATTTCATTTTTATAATCCAATTAGGCTTGTTAGACTACCATCAAAAACACAAATGCTTTATGACAATGAAACGATGATCATTTAAATTAAGCCATTAAATCTTTAAAACTAACAATTTTTACACTCTGACTTACCATATGATGATATTGGATTTTCAAAAATTGATGTTGGTTGAAAACTTTGAAGTTGCCCTTATTTGTGTCTTGAAAGGCAATGATCACAAGTATTTAGAACTTAAACCACTTAATTAACTGGTACCGCTATCCAAACTACTCATTTCTAATAAAGGACAATTTGATCAAACAAAAATTAAGGAGTCAAAGTTAAGCATAGATGATTCCAACACTAAACCTTTAACATACATTAACTTTAATTTGGTAAACAATTGAAATATGTTCATTTCTATTTTGATAAGTTTAAGTTGCAGTGTGCACATATTTATTTTCTGTTTTGAAATATATAAATATTATAGAGTAAAAGCATAATTACAAATGAATAAAACTACTTGTATTGGTATAAAACAATTAAAAACTTCTATCATTTAAAAAATTAACCAAACCTTTTTTTAAATCTTAAAAGTGCTCAATATATCTACTGTTTTTGACGTTATGATTATGATTTTTTATAGGATAACTGAGCTTGAAACAGCTTTGATTGAAGATTGTGATTTTGGTATCTTGAGAAATATATGTAAAGGAAGGCCAGTTCCAGAACATCTACGGGCTGAAATCTGGCAGGTATGAATCAAGTTTGGCAAAATATAGCATCATATTTTTAAGTGCATTGGATAGTAGGACTGTTTAGTCACCCACAGTAAAGTAATATAAAGAAATTTATAAGCTTAAATTACATTTGTATTTTAAATACCGGTAATATATTCTTTTGAAAAGGAGTATTTGAATTAAAAGATATCCATGAAAAAACCTTCTTAGAGGCAAAGAACCTTGCTTAAAAAGCTACTGGGAGCTAATAAGAGCTTTTCCATGATTGCATTAACTATTAGGTGTTATAACCCTACAACTTACATGATGTTATCAGTAGTATTTTAAAAGATAAGATACTGATGTTATTACTATTTATCTCATTGAACAGTTTATTATGAAAATATTGATATGGTTCTTATAAAAGACTTTATGTATTGTTTGCAAAGCACAAAAATTGAAAATTATACCATTACTACCAAATTACAAATACTACTGATCACCTACTGAAAGTGTTTGCTTAATGAGGGCCAATCTGAACAATTATATTATAAGGCATGACCGATAGTTGATTTCAGACAAAGTTCCCAATATTATTTTAGTATGATCATTATTCAGAAATATAGACTCAAGTTTTACTTTCCATAGATATGTTTAAGTGTGGAAGGTAAAGGTGATTCAATTTCGTCCTTTGATGGATTTTTTGACATGGCAGAACAAAGTTTATTAAGATCAGATTGTACAACCTTAGTAGGTAAGTAATCTTAAAATCGTTTATACATAAAAACTAATATTAGGCTAAACCTTTGTGATTTCCAACTGTCAAGCATGGGTCCTATTTCATGGCATTTCCATGCCAGCATTTCTATGTCAAGACCCTGTATTTAGATAAAGAACAATTTAAATATCTAAAAGACTGGAGATCTTTTGATGCTGCCACGCATGTTTCAGATTCACAATTATCATAATGACAACCAGTATAGTAAATCAGGGTTATCATTCCAAATTGAAATTTAGGCATTATAAATAGAAAAGTAAGCCAATGGTTGTGGTATAATTTTTTTTGCAGATAATTTGGGAAATGATGAAGAAGATAAAGTATCTGTTGTCAGTGATTTAGAATCTATCATCACTTTCTATTGTAAATCACGTAATGTTAAATACTCTACCAATAATGGTTGGTTAGACATCCTGCAACCTTTACTCTCTCTTAAATTATCTAAAGCTGAACTTTACAACTGTTTTTATGCAATAGTTGCTAAATATATTCCTCAGTAAGTATTAGATGAAATTGTTTTCTCAGTTTTCTGTTGAAAACTGTTGTCAAAACCAGGTTTATGAGATCCACTCAAATCAGTAGAAAATTTTGGGAGTTTCTGGTTTTTGTGGACAACTCAAGGAAATTCCTCACAGTGTGCTACTAAATTGTACTAAAACATGATGAAAATCGTAAATTCTGGATCAGTTGAGAAGAAAATGTGAGCAAACTGGATGGAGAGTGAGAGTGTTTTATAGGCAATTTTTTTTCTATTCTGTTCTTCAAATGTGTTTTACCCATATTTTTAACAGGGATTGTGTGAAGAATGGTAAACCATTTCATTTATTCCGTTTGCTGTTACAATATCATGATCCTGAATTAGCTTCATATTTAGATACAAAACGTATCACACCTGATTCTTATTTAATGAACTGGGTAAGTTTTATTTGATATTTAGATACAAAACATATCAAACCAGTTTCTTATTTTATGAACTTTGTAAGTAATATTTAAAATTGTGATACAAAACATATCACACCGGTTTCTTATATTATAAACTTGTTTTGAAGTAATATTTAATATTCAGAAAGAAAACATATCACACTGGTTTCTTATATTATAAACTTGTTAAGTAATTTTTAAAATTTAGATACAAAACATATCACACCCGTTTCTTATATTATAAACTTGTTAAGTAATTTTTAAAATTTAGATACAAAACATATCACACCTGTTTCTTATATTATAAACTTGTTAAGTAATTTTTAAAATTGTGATACTAAACATATCACACCGGTTTTCTTATATTATAAACTTTTTAAGTAATTTTTAAAATTTAGATACAAAACATATCACACCCGTTTTTTTATTTTATAAACTTGTTAAGTAATATTCAAAATTTAGATACAAAACATCAAACCGGTTTCTTATATTATAAACCTGTTAAGTAATATTTAATATTTAGATACAAAACATATCACACCTGTTTCTTATATTATAAACTTGTTAAGTAATATTTAATATTTAGATACAAAACATCAAACCGGTTTCTTATATTATAAACTTGTTAAGTAATATTTAATATTTAGATACAAAACATATCACACCCGTTTCTTATATTATAAACTTGTTAAGTAATATTTAATATTTAGATACAAAACATATCACACCCTTTTTTTATATTATTAACCTGTTAAGTAATATTTAGATACAAAACATATCACACCCTTTTTTTATGTTAAGTAATATTTAATATCAAGATAAAAATCAAATTATGCCTGATTCTTGTAATACATGACTGCATAAAGTTGAAATTGATGATCAATATATTATTTTTGTTTCAGTTCACAAGTTTATTTGCTTCAGCCTGTGATTTAAAAGTGATAACTAAGATGTGGGATGTTTATTTTCAACATTCCGATCCTTTCCTGGTATTTTTCATGTCTTTGGTAATATTAGTTAATGCCAGAGATATCATATTACTATCAGATGAAAGCAAGCCAAAATTAATAGGTAAGGTGGGACAACAGAAATCAAACCCTTTGTCCTCTTTCTTCTAGTCTGATCTGCCCTTTAGAAGAGAAGTAGAGAACTTTATAGACAGGGGCAATGTCGTTGCTCAGTTGTATTGTTGTTGGACAGATTATGGCCTATGAGGGTTATTAGCGGAGTATTGTTGTGACTGGATTGTGCCAGATCAGGACTTTCAGGGCTCAGATGTAGTTGTGGGGAGAGTGTTGAGAAGAAGAGAAATGTCTTAGTTTCAAACAGAATTTTGGCTATATTTTACATGATTTTATCCACTTTCCTCAAAATTGTTCAAAATTGATTCAGTATTCTTGGGACAGTTGTAGTAGTTTTGATGTTTCTGTGAAAGTAGAGTTTAAATAGTGATATAAAAAAAGAGCTGGCATCCCTGATTGGTATATCTTAATTCAGTGATAACAGAAGGTAATAAGATTCATGACCTTGGTTTCATATTTTGAAGTTTTGTTTTACAGAAACCATGTCAACATTTCCTAGTGGGTTAGAAGCAGATGACATTGAAGATTTTTGTGCTTTAGCTCAATATTATTACAATAAAACACCACAATCTTTTAAATGGGTAAGATACAGTGGCAAACATTTGTAGAAAACTTTCAGAAAATTACCAAAATAATGTTTGGCGCTATATAACTGTGGATTTTTTTAACCAAATAGATATCCGATTTCACCAACTCCCTAAAGAAATCGCTATGTCTATTTGAATCATTTGTTTATCCTGCAAATCTCTTCAGAATTTAGTAATTTCTAACAAATTCTAATGTTGAAATCCATAAATCTCTATTTGTGACCTAAAAGCAAATAATTGATATCCCTTCATACTGCAAATGAAATTTCTTTTTTGTTAACGCACCTGGAAGTGAATCAGAGTTGACAAGCACTGTGGTAGAGTGGTATTAGGTGTTTATGATATAATGTATATTTTAGGATTATCAGAGTGTATTATTTGGTAATAAGTTAATACAAGGTAAATCTAGTCTAGTAGACCAGGCATCACAAGCCCTATGTTTACCTGTTAGTATCAATGAATTATTAGAAGCCAACCAACAAGCTGTGGTAAGTCTTCCCAATATAAAACAATTCTTCATTTTTATGTTTTCATTTATAAAACAAACCTGTACAAAATGATCACTTATAGGTGTCCATTGTTTGGCTAGATTTGAGCAATTTTAGTCTGTTCCGATTCTGGCTTCAATAGAATGGTACAGAACCAGGTAATATGTCGTCACTTCCCTTTTTTGCGCAGGTTTAACTTCTGCAGAACTCAATGATAATAAAAAAATAATAAACTCTTTATTTTACATGTCTCGGAATTAGGCCCAATACAAAAGTACAGGTTCTGTCTGACATTGCCCAGGGGCAATACATTGGGGAAAAAAAATAATAATAATATACCATTCATCTAAAAAAAAAACCTAGTACATGTGCATTAAATGGACAGTTCTATGTTCCGGCCATCAAGTACATGACCTCCAGATAAATATTCAATACTTCAATGTACAATTTGTTTAAAAATACACAAGTACATGTGTAATAAATAGACAGATTTAGTGCTCCTAAAGTGAATACAATTTTTTGACTCAATTTATTGTTTGAAATGTTTTGTACTTATGTCATTAGACCTTCATTGGAAAATAATAAGACATAACATTGTAATGTATTATGGTTTCAGACAGAAGAAAGTGTACGATATTTTTTGGTAGATTGTAGACCAGCAGAGCAATATAATAATGGTCATCTATCTACTGCTTTTCACCTTGATGCTAATTTGGTAAGTTCTAAAAGGGAGACAGTCCAGAAATTTCAGTAAAAACTACTTCAGAGCATAACATGACACAATATTAAATGAAATTATGGCTCAAAACATTCTTAGTGTAACCTTTATTTAATGGTAATCAATGGTTGTAATTTTTAGATGCTACAGAATCCAGTAGAATTTAATACAGCGGTACATGCATTGTTTGCTGCCCAACAAATGGCCATAGCTGCAGGTAAGATGAGAATGGCAATGAATATTTAACATTTTTTTTTACAGTATTCAATCTGATAGAAAAAATCAATATTACAAACTAAAGCAAAAAAACTTTTAAAACCCCTGTGACTAATTTTTCCCAAATTAAAGTTTCCAATACAATGTAATGGGATTTTTTTTTAAGATTAACCTAAAATGGAACATGCACATGTAATATTGTGCAAAATAAAAATGTTTACTACAGTTTTTATTGGGATAAAATGCCAGTTTTAATTTGAGTTTTAAAATGTTTAAATTTCTACATATTTGTGTTTTTAGTTTGTGAATAAACACTGAAAATAGAATTTAAGTACATTGATTGCCAAGATCAACCTTAAAAAAAGAACTATGCATGTCATATTGTTGTTGTAACAACATTTTTTATTGGGATAAAATGCCAGTTAAATTTTGAGATTTACAGTCATGTTTTTTCTTATATTTAAATGTATTATGTTTGTGAATAGGTTCAGTAGCAGGAGGAGAACATCTATGTTTTATGGGAAGTGGTAGAGAGGAAGAAGATCAATATGTATTTATGGTTATAGCGCATTTCTTACAGAAAGGCCATCAATACATCTGTTCTTGTCAAGGAGGATTTGCAGGTAAGATTCAGTGACATTTCTAGGTCTTTTGTGTCAATCAATTTACAAGCTATAAAGAAATACTACCTCTCAAGAACTGACATTAAATTTAAAGTCTCTCACTTGGTTTATAAGAGTATATATTCATCAGATGGACCTACCTGGTGCCATGACTAAAGAATGAATCACAATATAACACAATATATCCATTTAACCAAGTAATTGTTGAAAAATAGTGATTAGGGTGGTTGAAAGGTAACAAGTTACTATTTAACAAAAGGCACTGGCACAGGGTTAAGGTTGAGCTCACTATTGTTGAAAAATAGTGTAATATATAGTATATTATAATAGTATTATATGCCATCTCAGACTTGTTCAATTTTCTTAAATACATGATGCACATTTTTTTACTGAAAAATGGAGGCAAGGAGGGTTTGCTCATTTTATTTGCAATTAATAAGTAAAGAAATACAGTGGCCCCATTATTTTTCAGCATTACATGAAAAGTTAAAAGACAATTTATCAGATGATATAGCTGATCATAATGCTAAAAGATGTATTGTATGTAATCCAGATTCTACTAGCAGCACATCAGAATTAGATAATACTGATGACTTTAAAGATGTAGGTATACTCTACTCATCCCTTCCTTTGGCATTGTGGTAATTCAAATTCTCTTACAAGTTATAAGGCATTGTGGTAATTCTAGTAAAACCTCAACCCTAAAACTTTAAACTTCATTTCATACAAGTCTGAAAGTTATAACTACGCTTGAGCTTATTCTGGCAAAAAAGAGATAGTGCTTTAGTGCTTTTGAGACATTAACAAATTTATTTATTATTTAGTCCTATTATTTTGCAGTCTGGAAAAGATTCTTCATTATTTGGTAAATTATCTAATGTTATGAAGAGCAAATCAGCTGAATATAAAGAAAAACTAACTAATTATATTAAAAATGACCAAATTAGTGGAGACAGGTATGTGTAAAGGATAAAATTTGAATTTTCCAAACAAGTGAGATATGAATAAATTGAAAAGATTTCAACACAAAATGAAAGGCAATATTTCAATTTTTTATCATTTACTGCAGCAAGTCCATCATTCATTTTATAAATCATATTTCTAGACTTGAGCATTTTAGCCATCTGTGAACAAACTTTTTGACCTGAAATATTGATCTCACTCAATCCTGTTGGCTCACCTTGAAAACTCCAGCATTTATTTATTTTGTTGACTAAAAATCTTTTCTTCTTTGCATCACCAAATATAATTTGGTATCACATTTATGTTGATATATATAAAATAGTATTTTAACTGCATACATACCACTAGTATATAGAACTGTTATATCTATAATTGTAGACATGTTAGTAATACAGATAAAGTTGGTAAAAGATACAGAAATATGGCCTCTGTTTTTACTATAGGTGATGATGAAGAAGGTAAATCATTACTATAGATTGTGCATCCCAACATATACAGTTTCCACATCTGTTATGCTGTGTTTCACCCTCTGTAATCAAAAGAACCAGCTACAATCAAATGAGCCATTTGTAATTTAATCCATTCTTGCAATGGACCGAATCAACTGTAATTAAACCATTTGTTATTAGATGAACCCTCTGTAATTAATTGAACCACCAAAAATCAAATGAACTCCTCTGTGTACTTATTTCCTTATTTTCTTTCTGCAGGTGAAGAAGGTAGTTATGGAGGATCATCAGATGATGAACCTAGAGAAGTTGTTAGTTTAGAAACCTGGTTACATAAACCAGAGTTAATCTACCATTGTAAATGTAAGGAAATCAAAGCCAATGGTTACATGTATCCAAGGTAAGCAATTTAAACAGCATTTTTTTTTTCTCCAAGATATAATCTCTTCTGCTTATAAGACATATGGAAATTGGAATAGATAAAGAAGCACAAGATATAACGATTTACTATACTTTCTTAATTCCTTGGCCTCTTTACACTCGAGATTGGTACTCATTTATTTATTTACTATATATATTGTTTAGTCTTGTTATATTATTCATTTCTCTTGAAAATGCTGCCTGTTTGAGCATGGAAAACGTTTAGTTAATAAATGTCAGACATAGTAAATCCATATATCTTGTGTTTCTGTACATAATCTCTTGTATAGATTAGGATATGATTTGGTACTTAGGTGTAATTATTCGCGTTTGGAACTCAACATATTGAATAAAAACATATTGAAGAAAAAGACAACAGTTAAGGTCTTTTGAGATGCTTGTTGATGAAATGATATTGACAATACCCTCCATGGCTTAACACAATTAGAGTGACCTATTGTTAAATTTTCTACATTTGTATTGCTACAACTGATAGTATGAGAAACCCTATTTTCAAAATGACTTCTTGAATTATTCAATGAAAGAAGAAATGCTTTAAATTATTATACCTTCCATAAGTTGCATTAACTTAAAGAGTTAATCATGACATTGAGAAACTTTTCTGGTACCTTATTCTTGAAAACTTAACTTGATTATTCAATGAAAGATGAAGTGATTTAACTAACAAACCACCACACTGCCATTGCACTATGTTCATGACACTGAATTGAATTTACAGTATTGATGCATCAAGATAATTTCATATCTTCAATACCTGCTACCGGTACCTAAAGTCCTTATACAGCTATTTTTTTGTAATTATATGAAATAAATCCAGGATAATCTTCCAGAAGCTACTA
This sequence comes from Nipponacmea schrenckii, assembly GCA_030562195.1. Classification (NCBI taxonomy): domain Eukaryota; kingdom Metazoa; phylum Mollusca; class Gastropoda; family Lottiidae; genus Nipponacmea; species Nipponacmea schrenckii. The sequence goes on from CM060202.1 coordinate 8,175,402, forward strand.
CTAAACAGACTGTTGAGAAAACTTAATGTTTATTTGAAATTGTTCATTTTCTAATCAGCTATTTCTTTGTATGTATTTTATTAATAATCGTTTTATTTTTTCAGTTACATGTTAATTGTGAATTCCCACCTGTACCTTTTACGTGAAATACCAAAAGAGAAGAATATGGTGTACATTCAATCACGACGAGCTCTGGGCAGCATTGTCAAAATCACATCTAAAAAGAGACACCCAGAATTAATTACCTTTAAATATGGTACCAGTGAGGATGACGGATTGAAAATTACCGACATGGACCGATTCCTTATTCCTACTGCTAGTGATGCCATGAGGATTGTTAAATCCCAAATTATGAAAGTGCTTGATGCTTTAGACAGTTAACCAAATTCCTCAGTCAGTGTTGTTGAGGAGAGTTGTGATTATCTATGATCAAATAGACAATGTGAAAAGTGGAACTGTGGGACCAGTTTTTAACTGCCAAATAGAAATGGGTTGTTTGTTTTATACTATGTAGCTGTATCATTATAGCAATACAAAGTCATTGTATTTAGAAACCATTGTATGTATCTGGAACAAATAATACCACTGTGTGATTGTAACTTGTGGAAAGTCCACAGTATATGGTATTATTTTGGTATATTGAACAAGACGTCGACCAAAGCTGTAGACTTACTTTTACATGTCATTGTGTACCTTTATGATAACTTCCATAAGTTACAGCAACTTCCGAGTCAATCATGACAATGAGAAAGTTATCTGGTACCTTATTCTTGAAACCTAACTTAAGGTTGATCTGTGTGATATCTCATTGGTTAAAAATGAATATCAAGTTTAAAATGAGTTTTATTATCCAATCAAATTATTGTCTTTGTATGATCCTTATTTTATATTGGTTAAGTTTCTAAGAATGAGGTACTTTGAAATGATTTATTAATGACAAAGCCAGAAACTGCAGTGGATGTGTTGATGGTTTTATTTATAGTTGTACATATCTGGGATAAATATTAGTCGTATGCATCTATGTGGGACTTACATAGCACTTCCAATTTTGTGATAAGCCATTTTCCTATTTCCGGAATGCAAAGTTGGAATTTTAGCTTTATCCTTCCTTGTTAAATGTTATATATTCGGTAATGCCATGTAATATACATTGCATATAGACCTTCTTGTTAAAAGTACAGTTTGTTCAGGTACATCTAGAAATACTCAATCGGAACTAGTTAAGTGTAACTTCCATGTTATTTGCAAATATAACACAGTTGTATAAGGAAAAGTAACATGTTCTGTATAACCATAAAGCTAAAAACAGTTCTGTTATATAAAGTTCATATGATGTTATATCTTATATTTGAAGTGATACTTGCCCTTACGTGTTAGCATGAAATATCAATGAATGAATACAACATGATATATGTAGGCCTATATCAGGTATCATGATTTGCCCATATACGCTTGGGCATGATCGACCGTCTTGTCAAAATGACCACCGGCAATTTGCCTCTGTCGGTCATCAAGTATAGGTTAAAACAAAAAAAAATTTCTTTTTTACTTGCTCCAAACTGTATACAGTAACGTACAGTCATTATATCAAGTAACTCTTTCTGTCTTTTAATCTTTTAATATAGGCCATATATAGTATGCGATCATATATCAAACTTTACGATACCAGACACACATGTTTATGTAACTTTAATAATCCGAATGCAGAAGAAATCCTTAGTTCAATTCGTGGTGGTTAACAATTTATCAATAATTTACTAGTAAAATATAAAGTCACAGAAATACATTATTAATTAATCATTGGAACTTTGAATATAAAGTTTTATTCTTATTATATCATTTTTTAAACCAATTGTGAATTAGAATTAGTAGTTTAAGTTTGAATTAAGCCTTTTTCACATATCTGTTCAATGTATCAACAGTTTTAGTGCTTTTTGATTAGTTTACTTCTATATAAACTCTATATCATGTTGACTTTTAGAGTTTTGGTTCCTCCAAATAATTTAGTAACTAAGGATAAGGTTTAAGATCTCTGTTAGCGCTTATATTTGCTTCATTATAGTTTTGTCCACCTTGGCGGACTTAAAAATACAAATTGTCTTGTAACAGAACAGTTACCAATATTCAAAATTGATATCAACAGCATATATATCTCATATATAGATGGTATTCATATGGACTTCTTGTATAAGAATTATGTCTAACTTAGTCCCTAAAATTCTTTCACTTTTTGAAATTTGTGGCAATGTTTTAATATTATTTACCAACTACTTGTGCATGTAACTTTCTGCTCTCTTGCTTTTATTTTCCAATATTTTAGCTTTGTTAGCTTTCCACCTATAATCCTAATTTTGTATATTATTCATGTGATAATTGTATATAATTTGTAAATTATACACTTCAATTAAATTATATAAGTTATAATTGTATTATGTTTTATGATCTGAATCTTATGTTTCTGGAGTTTTCAAGTAATTTTGCCTTTAAGACATAAAAATAATTAGAGATATTCTCTTGATTAAAATGCCTATCATGATCTGATATATCATGATCTGATAAAATTATTATACACATCTCCTATTCTAGGTCATTTAATATTCAACCTATCAAACATTCTCAACAAATGATACTAATTGTGAGGATTTCGAAATATTAATTATTACACATTGTAAATTGGTGTCAGCAAAACAATTTTAGCTTTTTTAGTGCTTTTTGATTGGGTAACTTCTGATGGGTCCAAATTCCACAGAACATTATTCTACATTAAAATCTTACAGATCATAGATGGCAAGTGAAGTAACAGTAACCTACTGATAAACACTAATCAAAACATCCCAATCCATTTTAAAATACTCAAACTTGGCACTATTTAGTTAATGATGAACAAATTTAATATCAATTAGATTATAAAGCAAATTTTGACTCCTGGATTTCTTCAAGTCTGATAGCTTTGCGCAAGTTGGATTTTTATTGAAAAAGTTGGATTTCCATTGATAAGGTAAAAAAGTTGGATATTCATTGAAAAAAGTTGGATATCCATTTTAAAAGGGTATAGAAAAACTAAGAAAGACTATTGCCATTTAGGAAGATGTTTAATACGACTTAAAGCCAATGCTTTATTTTAAAAACAAAAACTCGCACTTGAAAAATCACAATTGATGACATGATTAAGATAATTTTTCATAAAATAGTAAAGCCAGCTGATAACGAATAGTAAAAGCAATAATACTGCAAAATATCTGAAAATATAAAAAATACAATGTGTGAGTTCATATGAACAAACAAACAGATAATAGTTTATTAATGATTTGTCAACTCAGCTGCAGATCTGTTCAAACTGTTGAATGAAGGGAAATGTCCATATCAAAAAGGATTGTGATCCAATATATCAAATGATTAGAATTGAATATTAGCATGACCATCTGAAAGCCAAATCAAATTGTATATGAAATGCTAATTAAAATAAAAGATGAGCCAAAACGGAAAATTTGATGGAATGAACTGTGAATAAGTTTTCTCAATCTGAAGCCTTGATTCGGAAGTGAATGATTCTTATCATAAAATAGGGAAATATATAATAAAAGAATGATATACTTACTTGGAATACCAATAGTATAGAGACTAGAGTTCTTTCATGTAAGGGACCTAGATATCTGATAGCAAGATTTATCAAAGTCAAATTATTACATTCCATAAATTCCTCATTATTATCTATAATTTTTATACACCCTACTAGTCTATAGATATTTATTATTAACTTTCCTATCATACTCAATTCTTTGTATTTAAATTTCGTTGTACTCAATTCCAATTTGTCTGTTTTAGCATTAAATCTGAAAAATAATCCAAGTTGTGAATGAAATGATTTATGTAAGTCCAATGTCATATGTTTCGTGTGATGCTACTTGGTAACTGGTCATACATCCTTTATCATGTAAGGCAATAACATGTTAATACATGGCTTACCACTAATCAAATAACACAATTTGGAAATAATGAGTAAATAACTAAGGAGTGAGCAATGAGGCAAATTTTTCAGCATCTTAGTCTGTTCCTTTTTGACTTTCAGTTGTAAAAGGATCTTAAAAGCAGTACAGGTAAATAGAGTTGAATCAACATTCAACATCAGAATTGACTACTAAAACTCATGTAAACCTCAGATTGAAAAATCAAGCCCTTCATACCAGCTATTCTGCCTAAGTCTCTGTATCCAAAACTTCAATCAACAACATGAGCTTACTCTTGTTAATCAACAAAACAAACTATGTTTCTTGTTAGACATTTTAAGACAAAAATCATTATGTATACAAATGGCTATTTATTGTAAGTGAGAACGTTACCAGTATGTGTAATGAAACAAAAGAATAAATAGAAGTCTATATCCATAATAATTGTTGTCTCTTAAAACTTAACTATGTTTCAGCTTCAACTCACCTTGGTAATCTATGTCTAGGACATGGTACAATTTTAAACAACTGAGGTACAGAATAAATAAAATTTAAAATTTGAGGAATAAAAAACAACAACATAGTTTTACTGAAATGTCCCAGTATTGCTACTACAGCAAACGTCATTCCAGAAAAATAACAAAATGTATCACCAACAAACACTTGAGAAGGGTACCTGCAAAATTGAAAAAAATTATAATCAGTACAAAATATTACTCAAATTTGCATGAAAGGGTCAAATTTTGGGATTAAAATTATGTAAACTACACCAAATCTAGACAAATGTGTCCACAAAATTATCTCGTCAAAGTTTTAACTTAAAAATCCTGCCAATATTATTTTACGCAAATTCTAATTAATGGCAAAGGTATATTCCCATAAAATACGGAAACTGAAACTTCTTCGAATGATATTCAAATAATTTACTCACCAATTATAATATAATAAAGCTGATGTTACACTAATAAATGGCATAATAAAATAACTGGAAAACATATGAGCATCTCGTTGTTCCCCTACAATATTGAAAATGATATTCAAGAAACACAAGAAGCAATTTCAATTAAACCTCTTTGCTGTAGCTTTATAGCAGTCACATTGAAGGGTATTGCTTTTAAAAGTTTTGGCAATTGTGAGACTTGCAAATCACAGATTTCAAAATGCTATATTAAATTTGTATTTTTACCTGAAAGTTCGATGAAATTAAATATTAAAACAGAGCAACCAATGACCCATGACTGTCCAACTTCTAAGCCATTTACACCAGCCAATATATTGATAGCATTGGTACAGAACACAGATAGCATACCCATGTACACATAATATAAACAACCTATAAATACACACACATTTTATATTTTATAACTTAACTGTATACAGAACACAGCTATCATACCGATATACACATAATATAAACAACCTATTAATACACACATTTTATAAATAACTTAACTATATACATGACACAGCTAGCATACCCATATACACATAATATATACAACCTATCAATATACACACATTTTATATTTTATAACTTAACTGTACACAGAACACAGCTAATGTACTCATAGATACATAGTGTAAACAACCTATAAATATACACACATTTTATAAATAACTTAACTATATACATAATACAGCTAGGATAACAATATACACAAAGTATTAAAAAATGTACAAAAATATATTATAGTAACTATGTAATGGCATAATAAAAATACCACCTGACAGACTATAAATAACACAGGTATAAGATAATTGTTATCCAGTTGAATGTCACTGATTGTTAAAATTCATGAAATGAAATCAGATATATATTTAACTATTGACATATACATACCTAAATTAAGATCATAACCTAATAAACCTCGCAATGGTTGAGGAACAATGATAGTAGTAGAGTTAAAATTAACAAAATAAACCATTAATAAAGGCAACGATGATATTGTTGGCAGTAGAAGTTTATGACGCCATCTTAAATCTAACACATCATCAGCGAAACCAAGAAATACCATACAACATATTGATAATAAGGCGGCTAGATATTCCACATACTGAAATGAAAATTCTAACCATATAAGCAAAAATATCTTTTTATTTCTTCATTACTTTTATGAGAATTGAAAGAGCAGCCTCAAAATAGTAATGATAGTATTAGAAATTCTTTGCATTGATAAAAATATAAAAATGAGCACACATTATGTCTCCATAATCTGTTATAGAGGAAACTTTTCAGCCTAGAAGACAGTACTATTTTGATACTGCTATTCCTATTCTCTTAAAAAACTTCTTGCTTATTGTTTAATCTACTGAATTGATCTTCTCTCGAATCATAGTATCATTTCTACTTCTTATATTCATTCTCATATTACAAATTTTAAATGAATATTTTCAATTCCATACCATTCGCTTAGAATGCCTTTGAGTCAATAAGGTCTGATGATCTTAAATATGCAAATAAGCAGATATTTCTACATACATTCATGATGAATTCTTTGAGAAGCTTATCATAATCTCACCTCATGATAGGGAAATTTCTCAGTACCAGTTGATAAATGTTTATAAAATGGAATTGGTATAAATAGAAACAGAATGATTAAAAATACAGCGCCACAAACTACACCTAATGCTTCTGGGCTAAAATACATAAAAAAGTACTGATAAATAGGCTTAAAATTTATAAAATATCTCGTAAGATCAATTATTATTAAACTATTTAAAAAAACATAATGTATTCTGACACACATGTTAATTAACAGACAGTATGATCAATATTAAAGTAGGTAAGCTTTTCCATTTACATGTAGGTCTATTACAAATTTCAGAAAAAAAAACATGGGCTACTTTCTCATTCCAATAAGCAGATTATCAGAAAACATCCAATTAGTTCCACACTCACACTTAAATTGGCCCAAAAGGCTTGTGGAAATAGATGATGCAAACTTACACTTTTTGTTTGGATGTTTTACTCATATCAATTCCGAACAGTTTAGCTTCAATAAACATTGGTTTAAATTTCGGAATTATGTTGAAACAGAGCAGGAAGCCTAGGAATGACATTCCTGCATTAATCAAGAGGGTTGTCTTTGTCTCTACTCCCTCCATGTTGCAAATTTATGTTACAACCTCTGAAAACATTACACGAATCATCAAATGTCAGCCATGTCTCATCGCGCGAGATATTTGGAGAAATTGCGATATGTACCTACTGTCTTATAACAACCGACTAAATGATATGCGGTAAATGGATAACTAAGAAAAAGTAAATTCAACTTCAGATGACTTATTCAAGCCCAAATTACATAGTAAGTGCCATTCAGACTTTCCTAAGAGTTAAATGTACGAATTCACATAATTTGTCGAAAATCTTAAGAAGGAATTTTAGTATTTTCTTTTGCAAATGGGAATACAATTGTCCGAAAGTGTCTGTTGTTGCACACGGACACTGACGTGATGGTGACAGAGACACTGACGATAGGGACACTGGACTAACACTCTAACCCCAGAGTTATTCCTTAGAACATGTAGAACCTGGGCTGCAAAAAAAAAAATTAAACACCAAGGGGATTTGATTTTGTTTTATAGCTCATTCATATTGAAGTATGAGCATCTCAGGTCCTTGATCCACCCTAATTTGTTATGACTTGTTAGTTGTTTATGTTGTTATGGCTATGCCTTTCTCTGTCTTTCTCTGTTTTGATATACCAAACACAAAACAAGAAAAAGATTTTGGTTATTTATTCCTCAGTTGGATCTTATCTTAGAAGCATAACTTATTGAAGATTAAAAACTGTGTTATTTGATGACATCATGAAAATTGTATAAATGTTATTTATATCAAATGGGAGAGTTGAAAATAGATCTACTCTAGTAGGCTATCGGTTAGAAGGCACAAAATAAAGAACGAACTAAAGTCTTTACAGGACAGGGGCATTATTCTCAAAAACTCAATTAATTTACAATCCAGATATTTAGAAACGAAAGCTGATTGGATATTAAAAGTAAAGTTTTATCGAATTTAATGATTGACCAATCAGATCAGTCTTAATCATCATATTAGGATAAGGTTGAATTTTGAAGCAAAAGGCACCTGCAAGGAACAGTTAGAAATAGAAGAATTTTATCTTTGTGTGAAATGAGTAATTAAAGAATAATAAGATTATTGATTAAACAGTAACTGACCAATACTGACCCATGTTTTTATCTCTGACCATCACATCTTGGCTAATTATAGTGGTACCGAATTCTTCCAATTTTAACTTCCAATATTCTGACATTTCTCATCATTGATTTTCTAAGTGTTTGTACATTTCTAGCCTTTCTCTATTATTGCTGGACGAAATAACACTTCAATCTTTTTCATTTTGATTTTGATTAAATGTCTGTGAAAAGATTCAGTTTGAATTTCAATTTTGTTAAAAGGATTATTTGGTTTGATCTAGAAGACTGAATATATGCCTATTTGTAATCTTAAATATTATAAGTTTGTATATTTGGACCAGCAAGCCAATTTATCTTTCTTGTTGAAATAGTAATGTTGTGTGACATTGTATTACCAGTAGTATAAACATTACATTGTTAGTTGATCTTGGGTCATTGCTGAATATTTATGTATAATCTTATTGAAGGTAAGTTATTATTACTCATATAATGCCATATAAAAATAAAAAGTTGGTTAGCATCCTTTTCTTCTCCATTTTCAGGGGAGGGCGGGAGGTTTTTTTTTTTTTTTTTTACAAATAACACATGTCATGAACGATCATGTTGACATCTAATTACGGAATTGCGCATGCGCAGATACTAAAGTTTCGTTTCATATATACAGTAAGTTTTTTTAAGGCTTTGATACAGTTTTATGGCTTCCTGGATGGATAGTAGATAACACAATGAAAGAAAATATCGACTTATCCGTTTTTATAATGCTTCCGGCGATTTTTTAAATGATTTTTTGCAAATAAAAATTTTTTGAGGCGGAGGGATATTTCAATGGCGGGTGGGGATGCTAACCAGCTTTTTTTTTTATGGCCTAATAGATATATTCCTCTCTGGTTCCTGTAACTCAACAGAAACTGTACAAGAATCATGACAAATAATATTTAAAATAGAGAGACCATAGGATTCTTGTTTTCTAGAATAACAAAGATACTACAAGAATCAGTAGGATGAGATTACTAATCCTTTTTTGATAACATAATATTGTCTTAGACAATTTGTTATAAAACTATTCTGCTATATTGATTCTTTCCATTCGACTTCATGGACAATTGACTTTGTCTATTTATCATATTGGATTCTCAGTTCGTATTTTATTTACTCAGAGATTGAAACAAGTAGTTGATTTACTCAACATTTGATTTTCTGGGCAATTTAAGAAGTGGTATTACTCAGCAGTTGACTTTCTCAGCAGTTGTATTACTCATCAATTGAATTACTCAGCAGTTGAATTACTCATCAGTTGGATTTCTCAGCAGTTGAATAGCTCAGTGTTTAATTACTTATGCTCAACAGCATTTGAATAACCAGTTTCTGATTTAAAAATCAGTACATTTTGTCATTTCGTTGGTTTACTGGGTAGTTGATTTACTCAGCATTTGATTTACTAATTACTAAGCATTTTACTTACTCAATAGTTTTTTTTTTTAGAATGGATTTACTTAAGAATTTATTTACTGAAACATTTGAGCATTTCATTTACTAGGTAGTAAATATATTTAAAAATTGGCTCACAATTTTAGATTTTTTTATCCTCAAAAGAGCAATCATGGAAAGATTTAACCTAATAAATCATGTTATCTTAATGGCAACTATCAATCAAGAACTAAAGATAAGGTATTGAAAATGTTTCTCTGTATTAAACCAGTGTTATCTTTGTGAAAGCAACTTTATCTTGGACTAGAACCAAAGTAGTTTTTTATTATTTGATGTGTTTTTAAAAGAGGATTTTTGAGATAAATGTATTACTATAGTTAAAGAGGTGGTTTCTCCTAAATTATTGATTGAACAATTAATATTTAAACGATAATAATTTTTATACTTTATTTATACTGGCACCGGTACATAAATTATATTTTTTGGACACTGTAGCAATAAGCGGGAGACACATTCACTAAGGCCCAGACACCTTTTGACCTTAATGCAGAGATGTTGATGCATCCGTTAACGTATGAGCAATCTGCAGTCCTGGACATACCAACCCCATATATGTAATCCAGCCAATGAAATACCCTGACATCACTCATTTTTGCTATTTAAGATCTGTATGCGCAAAAAAATCACACAATTTCTCTCAGCATGTGGTTCGGGAAGTATTTTGCGTATACAGAATATATGAGTATTGGACTGTTTATACTAAAAATAGAAGAAGGGATTGATTCTCGCTTATGGATTATTCTCTTATGTAACTATGAACAAACGAATCCTGGGCCTTTAACTCATAGATTTTATTTATTTTTTTTTCAACATTGAGATAGTGCAGTGTAAATATTTGCTATAATAGCTGATTAAAGCTTTCAAAAGAAGGTGTGTCAAGTCCAAATTACAAAAATCATATAGATATACAGGAAAATCTTTATTTTTCTCAACTTGTTCTATGAGATGAAGAGTCAATATATAGATGAATATATCCCTTCAATGATAGATAAATATAACAGAGTAACAATGATGATAACAGGTGTAGACTACTATATCTGTTACCTGTCTGTATTAAACAGAAAGTAGTTAATGCAACAGGTATCAACTCTTCAATTGATATATTATTTTGTAATCTGAAACTCTGACTCTATAACTGACTGAGAGGGAACATGTGACTATTTCAGCTGCATGCTTGATCTAGAAGGTACGATTTTGACATATTCTTGGTTCAGGTAGTACCTGCAGGCTTTTATTACATGCGTATATTTCCGTGTATAATGCGCAGGTTTTTGCCATAAAATGGGCCCAACAAAGAGGGGGTGCGCACTATATACGGGTAAATAAATTTGGAGTATTTTTTCCCAACGAAAATGCCGCAAGTCGATGTTAAGGATCCGCCATTTTGTCTTCGTTCATCGACACTCGCGGTAAAATTGATTTGTGTAAAAGATTGACTTATGATTTTAATAACGGCCCAATATGATTAATATCTTATAAATTAAATATTTATTGTTAAATATTTGAACAAAACTAAAATGATTCAAGTTAATAACTTTGTTTTTAAAATGGAAAATGTTACGTGAAGACGAGAGGTACCAACAAAAATAATGTTCACGGGCAAAGCATTTTCAATGGCTTTTATAGTAGGAACAATTGATTGTCATGCTTGATGACATGCCTCAATACGTAATCGAGTCTTGCCTGAATATAAATACGGTTACCAGAATAAGTGGGTTTTAATATAATCCATTGTTTTCCTAATTATTCATCAGATATGATACACAAGGTTCACGCCGTCAATTTTTTCATTTCCGTTGAGAGGCAATACTAGTCGATAAATCTATGCGGGGGGTAAAAGCAGACGATAAAATAAACTATTGAGGCGAATCGTGTCACTCCAGCGATGATTAAAGACTTAATTAAGAAAGACAATGATATTTATTTACGTTTAACAAACGAAACAATCACAATTAAGTATTCACACAAAAGGCACTGACGCAATATCATGATTATTATTCGCATTATGATTACAAGTATAATGGGGCCTATTAGTCCTACACCAAGTCAGTTACCGTTAGCCCTTCGAATTCCTGTCAATGATATCTTCTTCAATACGTCAAAGTTTACCGGGTAATTGCACATTTTTCTTCAAGATGAATATCATCCTCGGTACCGTAAATTAATAGCATGATACATGATTTATAAATAACACTCAATAATACCATTACGAGAGATTAGAAGCAATAACTACGGGATTAAAATTGATTTTATTATAAAAATAAATAGTAGAAACGTAAGTTGCAGTGGAACATTGTTTATTATAAAAAAAATCTATGAATGGTGACTTACATATTGACAACTATTTCCCGATATCGGTGTCTGTGAAATGCCAACTTAAAGTCGTATTTTTGCCGCGAAAAGGGGTGCGCACTATACATGGGTAAATGAATTTTCCCCGATTTCGCGGAGGCAAGGAAGGGGTGCGCATTATACATGCCTGCGCACTATATTCGGAATTATACGGTACATGGGTAAATTTATTCTTTATATGGCATTTAGTAACTGGTAGTATAATAATAATAACTAAGATTTATGGAATAACAATCTTCCTGCTTCATAAGGATAAGAGAACACTTGTTGAAACGTCGTGGAATAAATAAACTCAGTAAGTGTTATTCTATAAAAGTCAATCAATATGAGCACAGTTTCATTTTGTAATTGAATAATATTCCGTGTAGTCTGTATTGCTTATTTGTTTATCTTTTATATCATTTGACATGAATTTTAGAGAACCTACCACATAGATTTAACTGGAGGCATATAAAGTGAATATCAGCATGCCATACATTGGAACATTGATATCACTGAGTTATGAGTTTTAGACTATCTATTTGATATATTGTAGTTTTTTATGGCCTGTATCTTCCTTCTAAAACATTTGAAATAGGGTGTTTTCTGACTTTGAAAAGTATTTATTGGTCTGATTTTGAGATTTATTTTGTATATGTTGCACTTTGAATATTCTTGTTGGGGTAAGTTTTTGATAAATCAATAAAAGTCAGTATCAATTAATCCTAATGGAATGGAATTTGAATGTGTTCAAGGCAGAAGCAGAAGTCATACTTAGATTTCTGAGTTGTATCCTTGAATAAGCGGCTTATCCTAATCCAAATCTATTTTACTATCGCTCACTCATTTTGCTAAGAGGTTTTCAACCCAAAACAACAATATATCTTAAAACTATTGATTACTGATAATTTTCTAGACAAAACCTAATGCCAGTAGCATAATATGTTGGAAGTAAATGTTATTGATAGAATGAGTTTATTCAATAAATGGATCAAATGAAGAATACCTCACTACTTTCCTCAGAGTATTGATTATTGACTTGTATTAATAGAACCATTTTTGGGGTACCGGTATATTATTACTTGGCTATGTGCTTTACTCTTTTATTGTTGATACTGAGATGGCTTATAAGTGCATTTATATTTTAAAGATGGCATGCCGCACACCAGATAAATTTGCTCTTTAAAGATAACCGTAAAAAGTCAGGAGCCTGTTTACGAAAACTTAATGGATTATTTTAGTGTTCCAATGGTCAGATTAGTCAATCACTAAAATTGAGTTTTTATTAACCAATTAGGTGACTGTATTTCTTTAAATCTTGAATGTATTTTTATTAAAAATTTTGTGCAACAAGTCCCAGATCAGCAAAAATCTGTTTGATTGTATTTATAAGCAAAATTTCAAAAGTTGTGTACATCGAGTCTATTAAAATCTATTTTACAGTTTCCAAAGTACACTTCCCCTAAATGATTTGTAATCTAAGTTTAAAGTCATAATCTGATTTAGGGTTAAAAAGATAATAATTTGATTCTCTTTGTTATCGAATCTCTCAAATCATAATAAATACAAGACTAATGGAATCATTATTTCAGCATTGACTATTACAAATGTGTCAGATATTATTTTGTAGTCTGAATTTTTTTTGTGTTACCTCCCTTTGATCAGTTTTGACCTGTGATGAGCTCCTTTAATGAGATTTCTACTGGATATATGAGGATTCACAATTTTCAGAACAAGTTTTATTATCACCTACCAGTCTGACACAGCAGTAGAATATTAAGGTCACTATTTGCTTGGATATGTTAAAAATGTCAGACGTGAGTTCTAATCTTGATTGGTGTGTGAAAGTCATCTTCACTCATAATTCCAGTCCACCCAATTGTAAATGGGTATGGATAATCCAAGAAAGATCAATGCCAAGAGGTTTGGCCAAGGACCAACTGGTAGAAAGGATCCCTGTCACGACGGACTTGTGAACCTAAGTTGTAATCTTTGTAAGATATAGTTGTTTCTTTCTTTTCTTTCTTTCTTTCAAGAAAAAGTCAAACAAGTTGGATCAAAATTATAAATCAGAAGAATTTTGGATCTGCACAGGCCTCTTTTCCTAGCTCTGCCCATGTCAGAATAACTGCATGAATTGAAGGTATCTCTGGCCTACTGGCCTACTTCAGAATAAAATAAAGTAGAGTTAATGGAATTCTATTTTATCTTTTGTTTTCCTTTCTCTGATAGCTCTAATGACGTTTTTTTGGAATAAAAATCACCAAAATGAAATTCTCAAGATAGAAAGAAAATTGTTTTGCAGCTCATTATATTGTTTAAAACAAATTGAGGGCTTTATCAGACATGGAATAAATAAACATAAATAATGTAAATTCTAAGATGAGATAAGAGAACACTGTGTTAATAATTGACAATGCTCCAGTATAGTTATGGCTTCCTAATAAATGACACTCAAACCAAATGAATTGAAAAAATTCTAAGATGAGATAAGAGAACACTGTGTGGATAATATGACAATGCTACACATATTGTTATGGCTTCCTATTATACTAATTGAGGGCCTCACTCAAAGCCACCATGAAATGAAATGAAATCGAAAAAAATTCTAAGATGAGATAAGAGAACATTTTGTGAATAATATGACAATGCTACACATATTGTTATGGCTTCCTATTATACTAATTGAGGGCCTCAAACAAAGCCACCATGACATGAAACGAAACGAAACGAAAAGAAATTCTAAGATGAGATAAGAGAACATTTTGTGAATAATATGACAATGCTACACATATTGTTATGGCTTCCTATTATACTAATTGAGGGCCTCAAACAAAGCCACCATGACATGAAATGAAAAGAAACGAAACGAAAAGAAATACTAAGATGAGATAAGAGAACATTTCGTGAATAATATTACATTGCTCGATCTAAGTATGGTTTCCCATTATACTAATTGAGGGCCTCACACAATGAAATGAAATGAAATGAGACTAAACAAAACAAAATGAAATGAACTTTTATGTGCAACATTTCTACTATGTAGTTTAGGCTATTAAACACGCCATATGTAGTATGCAACAATGAGGGAAGTATCTTGATCTTACAGCACGATTTATTATCTGCAGACTCTTTGTCCATGTCACCCCATCCTACCTGCATCACTGACAGGGGGGAAACCTGGTTGAAATATCTATTATTATTATGTTAGTCAACCTATGCCAGTATTGAACTCTGGACCTTTGCTTTTCATGTAAACGAGCTAGCGTTTAACTGACTGAGCCACCACTATGCCAACATTTCAAACATATAACAAAGATAATAGTAATGTGCTGGTACTGTTGCATAAGATGAACTAGTAAGTGAAATAACAGTACTGTTTATTCTATACCTGCAGTATCTAGTTAATTAATTATCATTATAATAGTCCATGTTTGTTTAACTCATTTCCTCTCTAGTTTCGATATAAAAACATGGTTCATCATTACCTGACTAATGGAGCCTGTAATGAGGGTGTTTTTTACTCACTTTTCATGATTATTTTCTATGTTTCTGGGTGGTTTGATCATTTTGTTTGAATATTATTCCATTTTGTTAGTTTGAAACACACTGCCTTATGATGTAATTTAGATAGTCTCTTTTGGAATTTTAATTTTCTGTTTCTGTTAGATAAACTCTTAATGTGAGAAAAAAGTTTCTTCTTCCACAGAATTATTCATTCTGTATTATTAACTTCTGTCCATCAGAATCTGTGATTCTTTGACAGAATTCAACTATAATTGTGTTTCCACTTCCACTTGTTAAATTGACAAACTGTTACGGTTCGGGAACCGAAAACCTCACTTTTCTCGTTCAGTAATTTATCAGGGGCCAAATGAAAGCTAGCTTTAAAGCCTGCTTTTTAACAAGTGGAAACGCAAAAAGCCGGATTTTTCTCGTTCGGCAATCGAGAAGTACTAGTCTTGTACATCGCAACCTGTCAATAATGTGCCACTTTTTTGATCGAGACTGGTTCGGGAACCAGATAAACTCAGTGTAAATGAAGCATGTTCGGCAATAAAGCTGGCTTTAAAGCTAGCTTTACTGCACAATTCTAAGTTTATATGTATGGATTAAGAAAAATGTATTTAATTCTCATTAATGGTTTAACAGATCTGCGTTTTATTTTGTTCCAAATTACATACATATGGTTTGTGTTGCAGATCTCTCTTTTGCCATTCACACAGGGGATTAAAATTCCAATTCCTTATCCTAACTTCTTTCTTGAGGTTTTGGGGTTTCCAAGTTTACAAATACTTATTAAACTGTGTATACCTTTCATTAAGTACCTGTATCATTTTCCAATCTTTTAGAAAGTAATATTATTGAAAACATCTCCTTGAATCTTGGTTTAGTTTTGGACTAGAGATTCTGTTTAATGGATAGAATTACCGCACTGTTTTCCTAATTGTTATTGCACAAAGTTACTTGACTTGAATATTTTCAGTTTCGATGCCAATTGTTATTCTTTCTTCAACTTTTTTGTTTAGAACATTATCAGTGCATTAGACATTTTACACAAGATATAATTGAATAATATGCAAATTGGCATCTTCATGAAATTCCAACATTGTTCTTGTAGTTCCTGAAAATGGTGCAATTTCAAGGAAATGCACATTCTATTTCTTTTATTACATCACATGCTATTTTATTGAAATTTTCAAGTAAAGCATGAAAATAACTTTATTCAACTGTGGAACTTTGCAGAATATGTAATGGCAATATTATAGTTATTCCTGGTATTACAGAAGATATTATTCAGGAAACCTTTCCTGATATTTGTGGAGT